>OZ012705.1:27971734-28545763 GCA_963942595.1 Cylloceria caligata | reverse complement strand
GAAGAGGAGGAGGAGGAGGAGGAGGAAAGGAGGAGGACCCTGTAGATTCAGGTAAGCTTTTAATAATACAACTACGATGACAAAAATAAAAAAATTACGCGGATAATAATAGTAAAATGAAAAAAGCAGGGTACGAGACGGACCCAAACGATTTTCGCTTTGCACGATTCACTGTGCCGAGACCGCCAACAATCGAGTTGGTTTACGAAATGCGTCGGCGGTTCCCGGGTGCAGTCGACGGATTCGAGGACTAGAAGCAAATATAAGTTTGTAATTCTTACGTTACACGAATTATATGCATAGTATATAGCCAGCGACAAACAAAAATTTAAAGTAAATTAAATGAAAATTCTAATAAATGGTTTAATTATGCCTGCAGTTGGACACACTGGCGATGGAAGGACTGCTGCACGGGGTGGTGATATTTTGCCTCCTGGTGAACGTTTCGGTATCGACAACGAGCAGCGACGTTATTTTTCACGCTTTAGGATGCAGGGTCGAGAGACAGATTTTTATTTTCGTCAGCCACCGGTCGGCATCGATCATCTGACATGGTTCGAGGGAGGTGTACGAGATGTTCTCACACGTCTTACAGAATCGTGCGAAGGACATGATTATGTGGGTATGACTCTGAGCGTAACGTCTTTTGCGCAAGGACCTGTATGGTTATCATTTTGACCAGCTCGTGACATCGTTCCTGACGATATATGGCGACTAATTAATAGTGTAGCTCAGAGCGCGCGCGAATTTCGAATAGACGCTGGTACATGTAGAATGACGACATGTATAGTACGAGGCGTCGAAGGAGCTGGTGTGGGCACTAGGCTTACACACGAGTCTATAGCAAAAAAGTCAATTTTACGCATAAGTATTCGCGATAATTTGTGTCTACAACGATCCCTTGTCACTGCCCGAGCGCATGCCGAACGCGGTCAAATACGTACGGGTGTGCTACACAGACGATGGTGTCAAATTCGGAACGGGCTTCGAGGTGCGCAATATACAGCGGCGATAGAGCTCACACGTAATGCAGGGGTAACGACACCGTCTAGGGGGCGTGGTGCGCGCGAAATTCAGCTCTTTCAGGAGTACTTGGTTCACGAGAGTATAGCGATTGTTGTTTATGAATTTCTCACCTTCGGAAAACGCGTTCCGGCTCTGTACGATGGGCGAAAATACGTACTCACTGCAACAGGTAAAATTAATCATACACTCTTTATTCTCTATTACGAGCGTTCTCATCACTATCAACCGATATTAAATCTCGCCGGTGCGCTAGGTAGTCGGGGGTTCTGCACGCAATGTAATTCCAAGTATATTCGAGTACTCGAGCATCGATGTAGCTATCAATGTGCTCGATGTAAATCCACTTATTGCAACGGTAATAGAGACTCTCAGCCTGAGTACTGCGCAGACTGTAATCGTTCGTTCTTTGGTGCTTTTTGCCTCACTCATCACAAGAGTGAGGGCTCCGCGGGTATCACGTCTCGTAAATATAGACGGTACAGCGTCTGTAACGCATTGAAAATCTGTAGAGGCTGCTCGCGTATGATTAAAACCACAGATAAAAAGATGCATGTATGTGGTATATCGTTTTGTGCTACATGCAAACAAACGCGGCCGACTACGCATGCATGTTTTATAGCACCTCTTAAGAAATCAGATGCGCAAAAAGAGAAGAAAAAAGACAAGTCTTCCACGAGGTTTTTATTTTATGATTTTGAAACGCAGCAACACGCGCAATTGCATGATGATAAATCGACACGAATTCACGAGCCGAATTTATGTGTCGCACAATGCGTATGTATGGCATGTCTGGATATCACAGATATAGAGACAGATTGTGCTAACTGTGGTAAACGTGAATTCGTGTTTATCGATGATCCTGTTCGGG
Organism: Cylloceria caligata; assembly: GCA_963942595.1. Classification (NCBI taxonomy): domain Eukaryota; kingdom Metazoa; phylum Arthropoda; class Insecta; order Hymenoptera; family Ichneumonidae; genus Cylloceria; species Cylloceria caligata. Next base: position 28,543,869 of record OZ012705.1, on the reverse strand, counting down.
ATCTCGTAAAATTGGCATTATCGCAAAAATTTAAAAAGACCATCTGCATCGCTTATAATGCTAGAGGTTTCGACGCACGATTTATTCTACGGTATTTAATCGAGGTGCAAAAAACGCAGCTGCCCTCTCTGATTATGAACGGTACGAAGATTGTCTCAATGAAAATTGGCGATGTCGTTTTTCTCGATAGTCTAAACTATTTACCCATGGCTCTTAGCGCTTTACCTAAGGCCTTTGGTTTTGCTGATGAGGTGGCAAAAGGTACATTTCCCCATTTTTTCAACACACCGGAATATCAGAATTACTCAGGTCCTCTGCCGGCTTTGCATTTTTACTCACCCGATACCATGTTCTCAGCGGATCGCGAGCGCTTTTTAAAATGGTATGAGGAAGAATTGAGTCGCGTAGATTATCAATTTGATTTTGCGACGCAATTTGTGCAATATTGTCGTACAGATGTTACGGTTTCGAGACGAGCGTGTTTAGCTTTTCGAGAGTTACTTATACGTTGTGGAAGCGTGTGCCCCTTTACAGAAGCATGCACGATAGCATCAGCATGTATGAGAGTATTTCGAAAGAATTTTCTACAGAAAGATCGCATTGCGGTGTTACCACCAGGAGGATATCGCTGGGGCGATAAGCAATCGCGTAAGGCCGTCGTATGGCTCGTATGGCTCGAGCGTGAGCTCAACTGCGTTATCGCTCATGCTGGACGCACGAGAGAGTATCGCCCTCCGGCCGGCCTACCGGCCGTGGACGGTTACTACGTGGATGCGAGGGTCCATCACGTTCTTCAATTTCATGGCTGCTTTTGGCACGGTTGTCCGCGATGTTATCGCGTGAATAGAGATGCTCGAACTAAATTCAGCGATACAATGGATGAGCGATACGAGCGTACCATTCTTATTTCCGGCGAATCAGATCGAAAGGGTACACTCTAACCGAAATATGGGAATGCGATTTTGAGAGATTACTCGAGAATAACGAGGAAATGTCGATATACGTGAAAAATCACGCCATGGTCAAGCAGGCGCCTCTCGAACCACGCGATGCATTCTTTGGCGGTCGAACGGAAAATTTTGTAAGCTTGTACGACGTCGCGAATGGGGAGCAGATACGCTATGTGGATGTTTGCTCGCTGTATCCGTGGGTATGTAAGAATGGAAAATATCCTGTTGGACACCCAAAATTGTACGTAGGTGACGAGTGTCGAGAACTCGTAGGACTTGAAAACGATCTGAGTGTCGTCGAGGGTCTCGTGAAGTGTACCGTGCTGGCACCGCGCGATTTGTATATACCCGTACTGCCTGTTCGCATGCATGGGAAACTACTGTTCCCCCTGTGTAGAACGTGCTGTACAGATTATGGACACATCCGAGGTTTGTACACACGATGACACAACTGAGCGAGCGTTTACGGCACATGGGTCGTGGACGAACTGAGAAAAGCTGTGTCGCTCGGATATAAAGTGACGCGTATCTATGAAATTTGGCAATACGTTGTTACGCAGTATGACTCGACAACGCGACGAGGCGGTCATTTTGCCGAGTACATCGATACATTCCTAAAAATAAAACAGGAGGCGAGTGGTCCGCCAACAGAGTGTAACGATGACGAAGAAGCAATAGAGCGTTTTATAACATTGTGCAAGGAGTCTGAGGGTGTATATCTCGAGCGAAGTGCTTTGCAGCCAAATCCGGGTTTACGTTCACTAGCGAAATTGGCTCTTAATTCATTCTGGGGAAAGTTTGGTCAACGAGAGAATCTCACGAAAACCGTTATCGTCTTCACGCGCGCGTAGTTAATGAATTTACTAACGAGTCCGGAGATTGAGGTGACGGGGATGCTACCGATTAATCACAAGATTATGTATGTAAACTATGTAAGCAACCGCGATGCTATCCAGCCATCACCGACATCAAACGCCGTGATTGCAGCATACACGACGGCACAGGCACGCCTAAAATTATACAGTTATCTTGAGGGGCTCGGGCGACGAATATTGTACTGCGATACGGACTCCTGTATTTTCGTGAACCATCCCGGTGGTAACGAGTATGAGCCGCCAACCGGTCAATTTCTAGGAGATCTTACGGATGAATTAAGTGAATACGGGCCTGGTAGTTATATAACTTCGTTCGTTTCGGGTGGACCAAAATTTTACGCATACCTTGTTCGTAAACCCGACAGTACGATTATTGCAAAATGTGAAGTGAAGGGTATCACGCTAAACTTTGCGAATTACGATCTTTCGTGACAAGAGCAAGGAGCGTACCTATTATTTTTAAATTCGACGCTATTCGACGTACGGAATTTCATCATGTAGTAACGCGTAAAGAAACGAAATCATGCGAGCCTGTTAACACGAAGCGAAAACGGCACGGGCTGTACTCTACTGTACCGTATGGCTATTGTGAAATACGCTAATTAGTATAACGCAAAAATTATATAGTTTTACGGGTGAATTCGCGATATTTAAAAATAATCTTTTTGTCTAATTTCATGTAACATATTTACTGTGTACAATACATTGAAAAAAATTGATTTATCATGTATAAAATCGTTATCGGATCGTTCTTTTTGTGCTACTATTCGTAACAGTAGCTGCTATCTCTCTACCGTTCCCTTTTGTGCTGACTTTCTCATCATTGATTCCTTTTGTCCCGTCTTTCTTATCGAGTGTTTCCTTTTGTTCTGGCTTTCTAGTGCTACATCCGTGGATATAATATTGTTGTTTAGAATTTGATGATTCGTAAAATTTGTATATAGAGATGTATGCATAGTGAAATACAAATATTGCTTTATTTGTGAGAAATATAAAAACTATCGTTATTTAATATACATACAGCGTAAACGCCAGCTTATACCGTGGGCCCGCGCCTCATCAGCTAGTGCAGGCGCGCCGCGTCTTATCAGCTCTTTAAGGCCGCGAAAATAGCTGATGCCGCGGGGTCGCCGCCGCCGCCGCCGCAGCCGCAGCCGCGGTATAAGCTTATTTAAGAGTCTGCTGATTGATTTTGATAGACACTCATCGATATGGATACACGTTGGAAACATCCGTGGACAGCTGTGATAAGCGGTCCTACGGGATGTGGTAAAACATATTTTGTAAAAAAATTCTTTAAATACATGCGCGAAATGACGGATGTCCCGTTCGAGCGTATACTTTTTTATTACTCAGAGTGGCAGTCCAGGTATTCAGAGTACGGTGATAAAATCGAATTTCGCGAGGGTTTACCGCAAGCAGTAGACTACTCGAATGACGCAAGACCTAAACTTGTGGTCATTGACGATCTAATGCGCGAGGCATCCAACAATACTGTGGTCGATCTTTTCACCAAGGGTAGCCATCATAAAAATCTTAGTGTCATTTTCATCACGCAAAATCTCTTCCATCAGGGTCACGGGCAGCGCGATATCTCCTTAAACGCTAATTATATCATTGTCTTCAAAAATCCGCGAGATCGCGCGCAAATTCAGCACCTAGCCCGCCAGGTATGTCCCGAGAATCCGCGATTTTTGCAGGAAGTATATTTCGATGCAACAGCCGCACCGCACGGCTATCTATTATTCGACTTGAAACAATCGACGCCTGATAATTGTCGATTTCGCGCCTGTATATTTCCCGATGACCAATACCATTACGTTTACGTGCCTCAAAAAGCAATAAAAGTTCGCGATGCATCGCGCGATGTACCAGTAATGCGTTTGTAATGGCGTTGCGCGGACCTCTCGATAAAAAGCAGATGATTATATTGCAAGCGTTGTGTTATCTGAAGCAAGAGCAACGACGTGCAATTTTGCGCAAAGCAGATGTAGCGCTTGTACGCTGTATATGCGAGTGTGCTCTGAACGTTTTACAGGGAAACGTGAGTCTGAACAACGTGCAAAAGAATCATCTTCGGAGGCACGCGACAATTCTTCGACGACTAGCCGCCAAAAGGGGAAATTGGAGCGGTAAGAGGAAGATCATCGTCGAGCACTGTGTCGGATTTCTCAAGCTGCTTCTTGCGCCTGTCTTGGCCTACGCGAGACATGGAATATGCCAGAAAGATGGTACTTATTCCTCATGATAACATACATCGTCTCGCTGCACTCGCCACTACTGCCGCTGCTGCTACTACTACTACTACTACTACTAGTGCAGACCCGTTGCCTTCCGTACAGACTACCGGTACGCCATTATCGCGCCTCGACTCTGAGCTGAGTGAAATTCTAAACTCTCACTCGTACAAGAGCGAGAGAGAGAAGTGGATAGCGTACCAACAGGTTTTACAGCGTTATCTTCACATGGTCGAGTACGATAATGCCGTACCGAATATTTCATCAAAACAAAAAGTAGCAATACTCGATAGCCACGAGAATAAATCCGACGACAATTTATTGAACAAAGTTAAATCGCGGCTCAATGACACACTTATTATCGATAGCGTACCAAAAAAATTTAAATCTAAAGCAATATCGTTGCTTCGCAATTTGCATCGCAGCGCCGTTGGTAAAAAAATGACATGGGATCGTGACGGCGTTGTTTCCATAGACGGCAGAAGAATTTCAAATTCCAATATCGTTGATCTTGTTAATGATGCTATGCGAGCTAGAAAACGCGAGAAACCCATCGGACGATCTCACTTTGCCAAACTCCTGCGAGCGATACAGATGCCGCGTGAATTTATCGGTAATCCCGCGTTACTACACGAGCCTACACCTACATCATCCTCGACACCACAGCAGCGTCTTATTTTACCGCGCGAAAACGATAGTAGCAGCAGCAACAGCAGCAACGGTAGCAACAACAACAACGACGACGAGGCCGAGACCGCACACTCAAACAGAGATTTAATGCTCACGGCTGAAAACGATATCATCGAGGGGGAGGAGGGGAATGAAGAAGAGGACGAACAATTGCAAAACTTCGCACAAGTAGTATATCGACCACCCACACAGTTAGAAAAGAAAAAGAAAAAGAATCCATTTAACTGGTCATCGCTAAAATTATGAAAATTCTTCAAAAAATCTATCATGACACCGCTCATCCTGCTTCCTATTCTCGAGCAAAAAATTTGGCCCAGGTGGATCGTAGAGTAGCGCGAAAAAATGTTTTACCATGACTCGAGACACAGGATTCATATAACATGCATCACCTCGTACGACGACGATTTCCCTGTCGTACGTACAGTGTGAGTAATATAGACGATGTATGGGAGGCTGATTTAGCTGATCTCCGCTCGATAGCCACGTACAACGATGGGTACGCGTTTCTGCTTGTTGTTATTGATGTGTTGAGCAAATACGCGTGGGTCGAGGCTTTGCGTGACAAAACGAGCGCAAACGTGGCCCGCGGTCTCACACGCATACTCGCGCGCAGTAACAATCGTCGCCCGTAACAATTGCAAACTGATTGAGGCAAAGAATTTATCGGCGCACCGTTTCAGCAAATTCTCAAGAAAAAGAATATCGATTTTCGCGCTGCTCGTAACCCTGATATAAAAGCCTCGATTGCCGAACGCTTTAATCGAACAATAAAAGAGCGAATGTGGCGCTACTTTACATACACGCGAAATAAGCGTTACATCGATGTTTTACAAAATTTTTTATATGCTTATAATCACACTAGACACAGCGGAACGCGTATTCCTCCGAGCGAAGTAACCCTCGAAAATGCCTCTATAGCCCGAGACAATTTAGCACGGCGTTACGAGCGTAACGCGAAAAAAATTAAAAAGCCTAAATACAGCGTCGGTGACTTGGTACGTATCAGTACAGCTAAAGCAGCTTTCGTGAAAGGATATGAGCGTGGTTGGAGTAACGAATTATTCAAGATTCAACGAATATCGGTGAATCGAGAGCCATTCGTGTATATTTTACACGATCTGAATAACGAGACTATCGACGGTATTTTCTACGAAGCAGAATTATCACGAGTACGAGTGCCTCCGTCATCTGAGAAGACGAAAGAGAAGAAGAGGACAAAGAAGAAGAAGAAGAAGAACGCTCGGGATCATCGTCCGTGATAAATATGAGCTCCAAGGATAGCTCTTTCTTTGTCGTACTACTGAGCAACAGTAGTATGCAGTATTTTCCGGATAATACGACGACGAAATTTATTACAAAACTACCGCGTCAGATACGCCTGCACGGAGAATGGGCTGTTTCTCTTGTGGAAATTGCTTATCCGATGACTCTTTTACATGTTCCTACTGTAGAAAATCCCGTAACTTTTGAGGATGGTGATTATGATTTATCGGGTTTAAATCTTTTAACACGGAGGAGCGCTGATAGAGACCAAGTAGCACCTGGTGTATATCGCTCTATAGACGCTCTTTTGGAGAGTATAAATCAGCTACCTCACGTGGCCGATCATTTGCGCTTTAAATCGCTTCCGAACGGGCAGGTCGAAGTGGCACGCGTATGCGACGATCTACGCTACCACGACTTTCGCGTATCGCCCGCTATCGCAAGGCTACTAGGATTCTCGGAAGAAGCTTGTAGCCCCGTAATGATAGAACCGCATTGCGAATACACAGGGTCGAGGCCTGCATCTCTCACCGGTGCTATACCGGGCAGCATGTTTTTATACACAGATATCTGCGAGAGCTATATTACAGGCGATGTACAAACACCCCTCTTACGAGTTGTTCCCATTGATACTGATGACTGTCCGTATGGTTCGATAAAAATTAAATCGTTTTCAACGCCACGATATATACCTCTCTTGCGCAATAATTTACACACTATCGAGATCGATATAAGAGACGAATTTGGGGATCCTATACCATTCAAGCAGGGAACGTTGACTGTGACACTACATTTCAAAAGGTCCCGCGATTGATTACACCACTATGGATGATATTGACAGTGTGCAGCACGGATGGGGTCGTCGCGGGTACGGTGGTATTAGCCATGTTCATATCAGAACACCTAATCAGCGAGGACACGGTATCGGTAGCTTTCTCGGGGGCCTGTTTCGTCGAGTGTTACCACTTTTAAAGAAGAGCGCTGAAGCAGTTGGAAAAGAGGCGTTGCGCGCTGGTGTAAACGTAGCCGGTGATATCCTCGATAGAAATATAGCTGTGAAAGATGCTATTCGCGAGAGAGCGCGAGAATCAGGCAGTAATCTCAAACGCAAAGCCTCTGAAAAAATTGACACTCTCATGCGGGGGTCTGGTTATAAAAAGCGCAAAATTTCACGTACTCCTCATTCATCGAACGAACGTAAACCACGACGTATCTCTCGTAAAAATAAAAGTGTAATAAAGAGAAAAACAATAAAGAAGAAGAAGAATAATAAGAACAATAAGAAGAAGAAGAAGACTCGTCAACGAACAATTGCAGATATTTTTGGATAGCTGAAACAAGATGGCTTTTCTACATGCGCACTCGTGCGAGTGTCTTAAATCGGAACTTGAATTATTTTTACTCCCACCGACGCAAACTACTATCGAAGGCTCCAATTGGGTGTATTACAAACCAATATCTTCGCTAACAGATGATTCACCGATTGAATTTGTTATTCCCGGACAGGGTGATGAGTATATCGATCTCGCGCATACTATGCTTAGTCTGAGAGTGAAAATAACATCTCCTACCATTACGGAAATTGCCGTGGGCACATCGTCGAAAGTAACCGCCGGCCCTGTAAACAATCTCTTGCATTCTATGTTTAATCAGGTGGATGTATACCTGAATCAAAAATTAGTTTCACCTCCAAATAACGCCTACGCTTATCGAGCGTACATAGAAACACTTTTGAATTACGGTCCAGCAGCAAAAAATTCGCATCTCACGAGCGTTCTCTGGTACGACGATACACCTGGAAAAATGGATGATATAACATCGGAAAATACGGGACTTGTGAAGAGAAAACAATTTTTAAATGTCGAAAAAACTGTAGACTTGCTCGGTCATCTGCATTGCTATATATTCAATCAGGAGCAGTTCCTATTAAACGGTGTAGAGATGCGCCTACGGCTGGTTCGGTCTAGAGATTCATTTTGTCTTGTGGGGGATACAAAGAATGGTCAATGCGGCTTAAAGATTCTCGAGGCATCGCTTCTCGTTCGTAGAACAAAAATAGCTCTTGGTGTGCTGCTCTCACATGCTAGAACTCTGGCAAAATCTACGGCTAAATATCCTCTTACGAGAGTCGAGGTAAAAGCCGTTTCAATACACTCGGGTGTTTATGGAGAGATTATCGATAATATCGTGTTAGGTCAGTTGCCGAAGCGTATAATTATCGGTTTTGTCGATAACAAAGCGTTTAACGGTGACTTCAGTATGAATCCGTTCAATTTCCAAAATTACAAAATAAATTATCTCTCGTTGTATTTAGATGGTGCTTAAATACCTTCGAAACCGTTTCAACCTGATTTCACGAAAAATCATCTATATGTGGATGCTTTTCAAACGTTGTTTTCGGGAACTGGAATACATTTCTCGATCGATCGCGATAATTATCGCGATGGATACTGTCTGTTTGCTTTTGATTTGACACCCGATCTTTCGGCGAACAGCAATACACATTGGAATTTAATAAAGCACGGTAGTGTGAGAATAGAGGTACGACTTGAGGATGCGCTTGCTTCAACGATAAATTGTGTAGTCTATGCGGAATATGATAATGTCCTTGAAATTGATGCCTCTCGGCAGGTAATGGTGGATTTTACCGGATAAGCGAAAAATGTGCTGATGTCAGCATAACATTATTTCGTGTTAAGACACGTAGAAGCGTGTCCGCGAGTAACTAATCAGTCGAACTCGGTCATCTGTACGGATTAGACGTGAAAATGGATATCGTCGTGGATATACAGGGAATGCGTGGTAAAGACTCGGAATTTATTACGAAAGAAATTGCCGTGGTAGCAGTGGATAGACCGTACTCTGCTCATTGGATCGTTGCACCGCCGTGTCACTTTGCCGAATTAACACAGCAATCGAGAAGCCAGAATAATTTTCTCTCGAAATATTTTCACGGTATGGAGTGGTACGAGGGCGATGTGAGCTGTAAACAGGTATACGCTAACTTGCGTGAAATTTCGCGAAAATCAAGACGCATCTATACGCGCGGTCACGAGAAGGCTATACTTCTTTGCGATATCACGAGTCGTGAAATTTCCAACCTGGAGGATGAGGAGGGCGCCCCATCGTACACATTTATGCCGAAATCTTTGCGAAAATGCTTCAGACTATGTGTTCAGCATGAACACTAGACAAATCTACGAGAGTCTGCAGTATCTACCACTTTCAACCGTTGGCGTATACCCGGCTGACAGAATTCCTCGTGTATGGTCGTTACCAGCCGGACTCGTAGTTAACACGGATAACCACGACGGACCTGGAGAGCGTTGGATCGCCATGTACGTTAACCATCATGGAAAAGGAATGAACTTTGATAGCTACGGGCTACCACCGGTTATACCACAACATCTCGCCCGACTACGAAGAAACTGCAAGTTCTATCGGTATGGCCTCAAGCAGCTACAGAGTAATACGTCGGATGTGTGTGGACAATTTTGCATCGTATTCCTACACCTTATGTCGTGCGGCTTCACCATGTCGCGATTTAATGATCTCTTTAGCGATAATGTAACGAAAAACGACAGATTAGTGCGTGAATATTACAATGCTTTTGCCTCTCGACGATCAGACAGTGATAAAAATAAATTTAACGGCAGAGGAGTCTCCGAGCGAAGATTAACGTGTTTGCAGGGATGTTGCATACGACGGTAAATATCTGTAAAGTGATTCAAATAAAATATTGATTAATTAAAAACAAATACATCGGTTTACTGTGTCTCTTTTTTTATAATTATATGTAAATTATAATATAATATTATAATCGAGGTCTCTCGCAGCACGGTATCATATTCTGTGTCTTTTACTGCAGAGCATTCGCTTCACGAAAAACACAGCGCAAAGCGGTACGCACGTGCAAAACTGCTGACATTGCATTCAAAGCGCTGCACACCTAGTTATGACTCAGAGGGGGTTTGTTATCTTCAAACACTGTGATCACCGCCAGCCTCATCCGGAGCATTCAGTCTGTCTTTAGCAGTGCACGTCGAGAGTTTAATTCGAAAAAAAAAAAATGTATCCGGTAAATCTAGACGACTAGCGGCAGTTTTTGTGTGTCGGGTGATTTGTAGCACCAACAATAATGCCGTGTGTCTGCGGACGGATCTAATGTGCTCGGCATTGTGTGGACTGGAGGACAAACTCTATAAATTATATATCGAGGAGCGCTCTGAGAGGAGATGATTTTTAATAAGTGACTTGTGCGCTGGAGTGTCCTGTGTGGTTGTATGGAATGAAAGGACTATGCGCGGGTCGATCATCGACATGGATGATGACGGGTACTGTGAGGTACTGCTGGTCGATTTCGAGGAATCGATATACATCGATTGGCACCTATTTTACCCAGAGCCGTCGATTAGTGCGTTACCGGTGCTGCTCGTAAAGTGTGTAGTATTCGGCCTCGATCATTTAATTGACGAGGCCGGTAATCTAGATCCGATCGAAGCAGCGCGTGGTAATGATACGCTGATCGGGATACGGATGCCCACGCCCGACGGTGCCCAAGCTCCATGGGTGCGAGTAATCCGTATTACCCGTACGCGTAGCTGTGGTTTTTGAGTGAGTGAGTGCGTGAGTGAGTGAGTGTGTGAGCGAGAGAGAGAGATAGAGAGAGAGAGAGAGAGAGAAAGAGAGAGAATGTGTGTGTGTGTGTGCATATGTGTGTGTCCCGTCACTCTGGAGAGTCGTCACAGCTGCAGCCAGCACAAGGGTGAGTCAAATATTTTATTCCAAGTATGTGTTGTAACGTGGCAGAATACTCGAGCTGCGTCCTCCTCGCTCAACGGCTACCAGCACGATCGCTCAGGGCTGCAGGGGGGTGATTTCCGTATTTTATTTATTCTTTATTTTTATTTTTTTTGTTGTATTTTTTTTTATATATATATAACGCGTCTGATACGACCGAGGGATGGAGAGAGGAGGAGGATGACCACGCCGTATCCATCGATGGCTGACTGCGGGATTCGATATTTTACATTCACCGATATTTTACACCTCTCCCTTTTGGAAGATACTGTCCCGCTCAGCGTACATCTACCAATGATACACTGTTATCCATCGTCGGCTATCAGCTACTCTCTGCACTATCGGTGGCTAATTTATGCGTTGTCCAGCTAAGGCGCTAGTCGCGGTCATCGTGCGAGGCAGGTTCCCCCAATTAACCGAGTCTAGCGGGTTAAGGGGGGGGCCATAGTTCACGGGCACGCGTGCCGAACGGACCTCGAGGCTTTTTCCCGGCGATCGTTGAGCAAGGAGGACGTAGCGCTTAGCATATCTGTGTCCCGCTCTACGCTACGACATCACGCATTCGAGTCTCTGCTGTCCGTCACTGTACGGGAAGAAAAAAAAGAAAATCAAGGAAATAGCATCTCAACGTACTTTCGAGGTTTCCCGGACTAAGGAACATCACATCGTCATCGCCCCGGTGAGCTCTCTTCCTTCTACGGTCTTTCACAATTATTCTATTCTTTTATCATTTAATTTGTTGATTCTGAATTTATTCGAGCTTGGTCATCCCTGCGACTCTGGCACACCGCGTGCAGAGTATTAATTTGTACTGGGTAGCGCGGCGTTTAGAAAGAATAAACTCGAGATCGTGTAACGTATAGAAGCCGGGGAAAAGTCACTAAATTAATTAATTGTTTGATAGTTAAATCGTGCGCGCGTTAGGCCGTTATCCCGTTGTGGTTTGAATTTGGTAGTTGGTTGTGTGGGATCTGAACGGAATAGACCGTGTCACGTATTTTAACGAATTATGGGTTTTAGAGGTACCTGATTTTGTTTGAGTTTCCTTTCGTTTGAATGTAGAAGGTCGTGCGCGAGTTCGCCCGTCGTCCCGTTGTAATTTGGATGTAAAAGGGACTGGCACGGGGTAGACCGCGTTGCGTATCAGTCAAATTAATCGGCGTTTCTCTGTCTGATTTATTTATTTATTCGTTATTTATTTATTTATTTTGTTTATTTGATTATTTATTTTTTTTATTATTATATTATGATTGCGTTAACGTTAACCTAGAATCGCGGAGAGCGTAGTCGGCCGTCGTCCCGTATTTTAGACGTGGATTCAAGGGATTCGTACGGTCCGGGGCGTATCTCGCGTAGTTCGATTGTTTGTTACGTTTTATTATATTTCATTCCACGAACTAATTATTGACTGACATTATTATTCTGATGTTAGTTATTTTATTATCATTATTATTTTGGTTATTATTTAATTATTAGTCGTCATTTATCCGTTATTTTATAACTTACGAACTGCGGAAGATCCCTGGATTTATGCCTTTTACATGATATATAAATCTCAGGATTGAAATATAGAGCCGTCGGTAGCTTCGCGTACGTGACCTCCGGACGTCCCGTTGGTATGGTTTTTTCGATGTATGTGGGATTAGCTCGGGATAGGCCGTATCGCGGACTGTGAACAGAGACTACCGAACGTCGAAAATACATCGATAAATATTGTTCGAAATTCGAGGCGAGCGAGACAGGCTATACGACATCTACAGGGTATGAGAGTGAGAGAGAGAGAGAACGGGATAACTGCTATCTCCGACTTAAAGATTAAAATTAAGATATCCAACTAGCTGTAGGGAATTGTTATAAAGGAGAGACTAATTTTACGGGACATCTTATTTGAATTCTAAATTGGTGTTTATTGGAAATGAATAACTAGTCGCCAGAAATAAAGAAGTTTGTAAGTCCCGTACCTGCTGTGGTTGTTTAAATTATTTACTGTTATTATTTAGTTTGTTTATTTATTATTTATTGAGCCGACTTCGTTCATGGTTCTCGTTTGGCTTATTAATTGACCATATTTTATTTTTGACTAATTGGTGACTTGATAGTCCGAACCACCCACTCTGCCTTGAACAGCTGTAGCTGGCCTGGGTCGAGACTGGTCATCCAACTCGGTATTTTTCCTTCCGGCGCGAAAGCGCCTGGCGCCCATCTCGAAAGAGAAAATAAAAAGGAAGGAAAAATAACTTGGACCAGTCATAGGTAACGTGGTGCGTTGAGGCACAAATTTACCGTTACAAATTTGGCGCCCAACGTGGGGCCCGACTGTCAAGTCTTTTATTTAATTGAAATTTTGTTTTAATAAGAATTTTTTTTTCTTATCCTATTTTAATATTTTTTTTTATCAGTCAGAGATTTTTTTTTTGGTGTTTGTTCGTAATTCATTAACGATTCCAATTCTCTTTTTAATTATTTTAGTTTTTCCAGTCTTTCGTTACTTATTCTTTTTTTATTGTTGTTTTTATGATTTTGACTGACGCAAGCACAGCAGGTATTTTATTTATATTCAAATCAAGATTTCTCTCATATTAATTATTTTCTTTTATTAGTTTAAATTGATATTCGAGATTATTTAGAATTCGGCAGTACAGTTATCCCGCTACGCACTGTAGCAAGCCTTCGGGAGGTATACGGTAGGCCAAGCTCGCTCGCATTGTCTAGGGCCGCGCTCGAGGCCGGCCGTGTTTACATTTTTTCTGTTGTGTGTCGCCGAGTGAGTAGCAGTCTTCGATGTTGGAAACTGGTACTCCCGGCTAATGTAATATTATCTCTCGCTTATTATAATACTGTGAAATATTATTTGGAATTATACCGAGTAGAGCGAATTTGCGGGTCCCGATTTTACGTTGGTGGTAGCTATAGAGAAGGAATAATTACGAAATCTGTCAGATCTTGGACTCAGTTATTCACTGAATGATACAATGATTTATCACTATTACCTTCATTAGTTAATCATTTTATTATTATTATTATTACCTTTGTTATATATATTTTCCATTTCATTTTTTTTATTCTTTCCTTCTTTTCTCATTCCATTTATTATTAACATTGATTTATTATTATTTTTTTTTTGTAATTGGATTTATTATTATTCTTCTTATCTTTCAATATTATTATTATTATTATTTTTGAATAAATCGTAGACCGGGCCTTGTCCCGCTACGTGAATAAAAATTTTTCTTTGTGATTTATCCTTTTCTCTGGTTAGCCTTTTATCCCCATCACGGAGGGACTCGCCGCTCCTCGTTATTGCCCTTCTGTTTTTTTGTTTTTTAATCTCGTTGGTTCTGTTTTATTATTTTTTTTATCTGTAGTTACCTAGCAGTCATTCGTTTATTTATTTATTTATTTATCTTATTTTGGTTCATTTATTAGTTACTTCTGTTTTCCTTGTTTATTATATTTTCTATCGTTTCATTATTGTGCTATTGGCTTATTTGTTTTGTTTTATTTATTTTTTTGTTGTTCTATCATTTTTGTTTATTGGTTTTTAATAATTTTATTTATTTTTTTTTGCTGCTAATTTACATTTTGTTCGTTTATCTCTGTGTAGGATATTTGTTTATTCAATTAATTCATCTATTTTGGTTTATTTATTTTCTTTCGTATGAATTTTAGTTATCTATTTGTTTAGTCTTGTTATTTTATCCTATTGGTCTAATTGTTTATCTATTTGTTGTTCTTTTCGGTTTCGTTTATTTATTTATTTATTTATTACCTCTATTTATTTATTTATTTATTTGTTATTATAATTTTTTTTTTTTTTTTTTTTTTCCTTACGGGGATTATTTGCTTTTTTGCCTTGTGTTATTCCGTTCTCCCCTTCCACAGGAGTTACAATTTGCGAGCGAACCACGATCTTTCAGCTCGTATCCGGGGAAGAGGGAAATAACTGGTTTAATTTTTTTTGGTGACCTTTCCGGATTAGTTCAAAAGTTTTTCTTCCATCTATTTGTTTATTTATTTAATGAGTTTTCCCCACTTAAGTTATTTAGTTTTCTTAATTAATTGATTACTTGAACTCATTTATTTATTGACTGATCTATTTATTTATTTATCTATTTATTTGTTTATTTAACTTATTAATTAGTTTAATTATTTATTTATTCAATCGATTTATTTATTTAACTTATTCATTTATTTAATTAATTTATCTACTCGACTGATTTATTTATTTTCCGTCCCCTTTCGCGCGAGTTAAAAATGGTTCTGTCGAGGACTCCCGGGGAAATCGCCTCGCTTACAGAGGATGAGGTTAAGGCAGAACTGGCCTCTAGGGGGTTGCCGATGGGGGGTACGTCCGCAGCTATGCGGGAGAGGCTGTATTTTTCGGGGTTATTAGCGAATCCCAACGATTCCGCCACCGGGTTAGTCACGGTACCGGAAGAAGAGAACCCCCCGCCACCGAATGAGGCCATCCCATCGGCATCCGTTGAACACGATCACGCAATGATTACGAATCCTTTCCATCAGTCGTCCCCGGTCAGAACGAATCATCCGCATTCCCGTCATTCGACATCGGCAATCACCGCGTGCGACATTTTGAGAAAGTGGAATGTTTCGTTTTCCGGAAAACCAGACGAGGAGGTTGACGAATTTCTGGCACGCGTTGAGGATAGTCGAGGCCTGGTGGCCATTTCGGACCAGGATATGATGAATTGTCTACCCTTGTTCGTCAAGGGGATAGCATATCACTGGGTTAAGTTGGAACGTTCCCGGTGGTCCTCATGGGAACAATGCAAGGAAGCTTTCCAACAGCGTTTTGGGGATCCGGATTTCCAATTCTCGCTGCGTGAGCAAATCCGGACACGAACGCAGGGAGCAGAGGAACGGGTGGCAGATTTTTTCACATGCATGTGGAACCTGTTCATTAGGGTCGTTCCACCGTTCTCAACAGAGGAACAGGTGAAGATCACCTTTCGAAACCTGCTGCCAAGACTCCAGGTAGCGATAACCCTCACCGACACCATGGACTTAAAGGGTTTGGAAAGAACGGCCATCCGAGTGGAGTGTAGCTACTCTGCTGCCGGCGCATACCATGCACCCCCAGCTCCTGAGAGGTCGATGCTCCCGGAGTTTGCGTACCATCCACCGGTAAGGGCAAGGAACCGCGTCACCTTTGGAATGGTGGACCCGAGGCCAACACCCACAGGCGAGGACCTGGCTTCCCGGGGGTTCATCAACCCCTTTGTGAGCGGGCAGTCGAGGAATTTTACATCCGCCTCGCCTCACCAGGCCAACTTTGTGAGTCAGCCAAGAGGAGTCTCGGCAGGGGGTTACCGGGGCCAGTATGTACCACGGCCGTCCCGACCAGCTATACGACCGGAGAGGGCTCCAGTACCAGAGGTAACCGCCACCAGCACTAACCCATTCCTGCAGGAACCGGCCGTACCGAGGGATAACCAGGGGTCGGCAACAGGCATCCAACCTCACGACAGGCCGATCATCTGTCACAACTGCGGGATCGCGGGCCACTTTGCAAAAGGATGTGCGGTACGGAAGGCAGTTCGTTGCTACAGATGTGGTAAAGAGGGTGAGACCACCCGAACAGCCCACAACTGTACGGGAAACGGATATGGAGGTCGCCGGTAAGGGGAGAAGCGACTTCCTCGATCCAACAAGATTCCCCATTGACTATCCCGGGATATCTGTGTAGTCCAATCGGAGACAACAGCCGAGCCCGGCAGATCTTGGTTATCCGGCTGGAGATTGGTGGGCGACCAATGCCCGCGTTGGTGGATTGTGGGGCAACTAGCTCCTATCTCAGTGCGGAGGGACTGGTGGAGATGGCGGAGTTGGGATATTCTCAACGACCAACATCCAACCACCATAGCACCATCGCCAATGGACAGCAGATTACGTGCACGGAGGAAGTCGAATTCGACGCAATATTGGAGGGTCGTTGGAGTAGGCTCACGGCAAGAGTCTACCCCGACCTCCCGGTCCCGTTGCTATTGGGCCTCGACTCTCTTTTCCTACTGGGGATTGGAGTCGATCTTAGGAGGCGCAAATGGTTTTTCAGCGGGGAAGCCACAGAATTCGACTTCGAGCAGGTGGAGGTAATAGAGGATGATAACACCATGATGCCAATTACGGACCTGACGGAGGCCGAAACCGTTCGCTTGGAGGAATTCCTATCCATCCAAGTTCCAAAATGGAGATCAGCTCCCGGGGTCACTAATCTGGTAGTCCACCATATCGATGTTGGTAATGCCAGACCCATCAAACAGCGATGGTATCCATTCACTCCCGTTATGAGGGAAGCGATGGATCAGGAAGTGGACCGTATGTTGGAGGCAGATGTCATCGAGCCTTCCACCAGCGAATGGAGCACCCCTATCGTAATGGCTGCAAAACCGAATGGCACCTTCCGGTTCTGCTTGGATTTCCGTAAGGTGAACGAAGTCTCGAAAAAAGACGCATACCCAATGCCGTACATGAGCCATATATTAGATTGTTTAAGGTCGGCCAAGTACATTTCTACACTAGACTTGAGTCAGGCCTTCCATCAGATCCCGCTGGACCGGGAGTCTCGAGAAATCACAGCGTTTACAGTTCCCCATAGGGGACTGTTCCAGTTCAAGAGGATGCCGTACGGGCTGACCACCGCTCCCGCTACATTTCAGAGATTATTAGATCGGGTGATTAGTCCCGATATGCAACCCCACGCGTTTGCCTATCTGGACGATATCGTCATTGCCACCGACACGTTTGAGGAGCATCTGGAATGGCTGAGACGTGTTTTCGAGAAGATCATGGCAGCGGGGTTGCTGATCAACCCCGAGAAATGTGAATTCTGTCGAAAAGAATTGAAGTACTTAGGCTTCTTGATAAACCGCGAGGGTATGTTGGTTGATCCGGATAAAACATCAGCTATCCTGGAGATCCCAGCCCCGAGGACTGTTAAACAAGTCCGACGGTTCCTGGGAGCTACTTCATGGTATCGACGATTCATTCCCGAGTACGCGAAGGTAGCGGAGCCTATCACCAAGCTCACCCGGAAGCGACAAGAATGGTTCTGGGGCCAGGAGCAACAGAGAGCTTTCGACCGCCTTAAGCAAGCTTTAACTGAGGCGCCGGTATTGGCACGCCCTGACTATACCAAAAAGTTCACACTGCAGACGGACGCAAGCTTAACCGGGTTGGGAGCGGTGCTCACTCAGGAACCCGATGGGGCAGAACATCCGATTGCCTACGCGAGCCGTAGCTTGACCAGTGCGGAGCGTAACTACGACGTACGGGAGTTAGAGTGCCTGGCGATCCTATGGTCAGTCGAAAAATTTAAACCCTATCTGAATGGGTATCGTTTCACAGTTATCACCGATCACGCGAGTTTGAAGTGGTTGCTGTCCCAGAAGGAACCCAAGGGGAGAGTAGCCCGATGGACATGGAAGCTGATGAATTCAGACTTCGATGTGCTACATCGGAAGGGCTCACAAAATCAATTGCCCGATGCTCTGTCCCGAATGTTTGAATCTACTCCTTCTGGAGACGATACCGGAGAAGATGACTGGCCTAACGTTGCAGGGTTGCCCCCTCGAACTTCTGTTAATATGTTACTCACGTTGCCTGCGGGGGAGAGAGATCCTTGGTATGAGGCACGAGTCAAGGACGTACGGGAGAATCCAGCACGCTATCACGACTGGAAATTCAGGTATGAGAAATTATTCCTGCGACGGAGAATGTCGCGTCTCGACTCGCCGGACACCGTCTGGAAACTAGTGGTCCCGCAACACCAGAGACCAGCTATTCTCTATGAGAACCACGATGTCCCGCAGGCGGGTCATCTTGGGATTGATAAGACCTTCAAGAGAATAGTAAATTCATATTACTGGCCTGGCTTGTATCGAGACGTCGCTAGATACGTCCAACACTGTGACATCTGTCAGCGTACGAAGTTTCGTTTTGCGTACAACACCGCTTACCACTCCTCTATTGACACGAGTCCCGCATTTTTGAATTTCGGCAGGACGCCGCGTCCTCATCGGTTCGGTCGGAGAATCCTGGGGGAAAAGGAGGTGAGGGCAACCGATCCCCATAGTTGGTCGGCCCGAATGAACAGTTTGCAACCCCTTAGGGACAAGGTGCAGCACGACCTGGAGGAGGCCTACCGGAGGCAGTCTCTTCAGTATAACAAACGTCGTGGTCCCGCCACCTTCAAGGTAGGGGATGAAGTACTGCGCAGACAGCGGGTGCTGTCCTCGGCGGCACAGAATGTAGCGGCCAAGCTGGCTCCGAAATTCCAGGGGCCATATTATATTAGTCGGGTCCTGTCACCGGGGGTATACGAGCTGAGAGATCGTGGGGGGGCCATAATTCGAAAGGTTTCAATTGACGACTTAAAGCCTTATCGGTCCCGGGTCTCCTTGGATATTTTAGATGGACCCTCTTCGGCTGCTGCGTCATCTGACCGCGGACCTCGAGAAGAGATGTGTGGGTCTCGCGCCGGGGTGGGGCGAGGACCAGTGGTGCTGGGTTCGGAGATGTCGGGCGCTATCGAGCCTGGTAGCCCCGGATCTGGTGACGGGGGCACCCCCCCCCCTCCGCTTCCAGAACTGGAAGTGGCGAGGGCGCTGGGGATATTGAAGAAGGTGCGGTGGTGGTTGGCGATCGATATGGCGCCAATCGGCTACGACGCCGACTTCCTCGCCGGTAAGAGAAGCAGGGGTACGGAGAAGAGAGGGGGGTCGGAGACCCTCTCGACGCCGGACTCCGCCTCTCTGGAAAGGCGGAACCAGTGTGTGGTGCTTCGTCCGCCTCCCGTGGACGTGGGCCCACGCATGACCTGCCGACGTTGTGGGAGATTGGGGCATCTGATGGCCGGGTGTACGGAGCCGCCGTCCACCATCCGACGCTGTTATTCGTGCGGTCGGGAAGGAGTGACGGTCCGTACCTGTCCCGAATGCGGGAAGTTGTACGCGTCTCCCCAGGGTCAGCTGGATCGAGACCCGAGGAGGCTAGGGAGCCAGAGGGGATAAACGACGAGAGGGGGTGGCTCAACAATAAAGATTGAAAAGAAGCCGCGGGAAAGTTGTAGTGTCGGTTATTGAATAGGGACCCCTCCACCCCCTTGCATGTTTTCCCGGGATCCTGGGTTATGAGAATCCAAGGGGGAAGGGGTGGTGTTGGAATAGCGGCTCTAACGTAGAAGAGCGGGAATCAGGAGCCGTTCGCCATTTGAATAAACCCGTGCAAGCCTGTGAGATTGTGAGGTACCGAGGTCGGACGGGTGACCAGAATTTAATTCTCCAAAGACCAAAGGAGAGGAGGATGAGTTTTCCGGCCGAGGGCGGCCGTGTCTAAGGGGGGGAGTGTTGTAACGTGGCAGAATACTCGAGCTGCGTCCTCCTCGCTCAACGGCTACCAGCACGATCGCTCAGGGCTGCAGGGGGGTGATTTCCGTATTTTATTTATTCTTTATTTTTATTTTTTTTGTTGTATTTTTTTTTATATATATATAACGCGTCTGATACGACCGAGGGATGGAGAGAGGAGGAGGATGACCACGCCGTATCCATCGATGGCTGACTGCGGGATTCGATATTTTACATTCACCGATATTTTACACCTCTCCCTTTTCTAAGATACTGTCCCGCTCAGCGTACATCTACCAATGATACACTGTTATCCATCGTCGGCTATCAGCTACTCTCTGCACTATCGGTGGCTAATTTATGCGTTGTCCAGCTAAGGCGCTAGTCGCGGTCATCGTGCGAGGCAGGTTCCCCCAATTAACCGAGTCTAGCGGGTTAAGGGGGGGCCATAGTTCACGGGCACGCGTGCCGAACGGACCTCGAGGCTTTTTCCCGGCGATCGTTGAGCAAGGAGGACGTAGCGCTTAGCATATCTGTGTCCCGCTCTACGCTACGACATCACGCATTCGAGTATCTGCTGTCCGTCACTGTACGGGAAGAAAAAAAAGAAAATCAAGGAAATAGCATCTCAACGTACTTTCGAGGTTTCCCGGACTAAGGAACATCACATCGTCATCGCCCCGGTGAGCTCTCTTCCTTCTACGGTCTTTCACAATTATTCTATTCTTTTATCATTTAATTTGTTGATTCTGAATTTATTCGAGCTTGGTCATCCCTGCGACTCTGGCACACCGCGTGCAGAGTATTAATTTGTACTGGGTAGCGCGGCGTTTAGAAAGAATAAACTCGAGATCGTGTAACGTATAGAAGCCGGGGAAAAGTCACTAAATTAATTAATTGTTTGATAGTTAAATCGTGCGCGCGTTAGGCCGTTATCCCGTTGTGGTTTGAATTTGGTAGTTGGTTGTGTGGGATCTGAACGGAATAGACCGTGTCACGTATTTTAACGAATTATGGGTTTTAGAGGTACCTGATTTTGTTTGAGTTTCCTTTCGTTTGAATGTAGAAGGTCGTGCGCGAGTTCGCCCGTCGTCCCGTTGTAATTTGGATGTAAAAGGGACTGGCACGGGGTAGACCGCGTTGCGTATCAGTCAAATTAATCGGCGTTTCTCTGTCTGATTTATTTATTTATTCGTTATTTATTTATTTATTTTGTTTATTTGATTATTTATTTTTTTTATTATTATATTATGATTGCGTTAACGTTAACCTAGAATCGCGGAGAGCGTAGTCGGCCGTCGTCCCGTATTTTAGACGTGGATTCAAGGGATTCGTACGGTCCGGGGCGTATCTCGCGTAGTTCGATTGTTTGTTACGTTTTATTATATTTCATTCCACGAACTAATTATTGACTGACATTATTATTCTGATGTTAGTTATTTTATTATCATTATTATTTTGGTTATTATTTAATTATTAGTCGTCATTTATCCGTTATTTTATAACTTACGAACTGCGGAAGATCCCTGGATTTATGCCTTTTACATGATATATAAATCTCAGGATTGAAATATAGAGCCGTCGGTAGCTTCGCGTACGTGACCTCCGGACGTCCCGTTGGTATGGTTTTTTCGATGTATGTGGGATTAGCTCGGGATAGGCCGTATCGCGGACTGTGAACAGAGACTACCGAACGTCGAAAATACATCGATAAATATTGTTCGAAATTCGAGGCGAGCGAGACAGGCTATACGACATCTACAGGGTATGAGAGTGAGAGAGAGAGAGAACGGGATAACTGCTATCTCCGACTTAAAGATTAAAATTAAGATATCCAACTAGCTGTAGGGAATTGTTATAAAGGAGAGACTAATTTTACGGGACATCTTATTTGAATTCTAAATTGGTGTTTATTGGAAATGAATAACTAGTCGCCAGAAATAAAGAAGTTTGTAAGTCCCGTACCTGCTGTGGTTGTTTAAATTATTTACTGTTATTATTTAGTTTGTTTATTTATTATTTATTGAGCCGACTTCGTTCATGGTTCTCGTTTGGCTTATTAATTGACCATATTTTATTTTTGACTAATTGGTGACTTGATAGTCCGAACCACCCACTCTGCCTTGAACAGCTGTAGCTGGCCTGGGTCGAGACTGGTCATCCAACTCGGTATTTTTCCTTCCGGCGCGAAAGCGCCTGGCGCCCATCTCGAAAGAGAAAATAAAAAGGAAGGAAAAATAACTTGGACCAGTCATAGGTAACGTGGTGCGTTGAGGCACAAATTTACCGTTACAGTGTACACCTATGCTCCATCCTATTCTTATCTCTACTCTTCCTTGTTCACCAAGGTACCCACACCACCTCACTTTACCATCTCCATGTTACCGACACTGGTCAAGCAGAGTGGGTAGCGCGGCGGTGGAAAAGTGAGGTAGTGGGGGTAGCCGCGTCGTGGGGGAAGGAGTGGGGATAGGAGTGGGGTGGAGCAAAGGTGTACACATACTACTAATGGGAACAACTCGTAAGAGGGGTGTTTGTACATCGCCTGTAATATAGCTGTCGCAGATATCTGTGTATAGAAACATGCTACCTGGTATAGCATCGGTGAGAGATGCTGGCCTCGACCCTGTGTATTCACAATGCGGTTCTATCATTACTGACCTACAGGCCTCTACCGAGAATCCTAGTAGCCTTGCGATAGCGGGTGATACGCGAAAGTCGTGGTAGCGTAGATCGTCGCATACGCGCGCCACTTCGACCTGCCCGCTCGGAAGCGATTTAAAGCGGAAATGTCCGGCCACGTGAGGTAACTTATTTATACTCTCCAAAAGAGCGTCTATAGAGCGATATACACCAGGTGCAACTTGGTCTCTATCAGCGCGTCTCCGTGTTAAAAGATTTAAACCCGATAAATCATAATCACCATCCTCAAAAGTTACGAGATTTCCTGCAGTAGGAACATGTAAAAAAGTCATCGAATAAGCAATTTCCACAATAGAAACAGACCATTCTCCGTGCAAGCGTATCTGACGCGGTAGTTTTGTAATAAATTTCGTCGTCGTATTATTCGGAAAATACTGCATACTACTGTTGCTTGGTAGTACGACAAAGAAAGAGCTATCCTTGGAGCTCATTTTTATCAGGGACGATGATTCCGTGCGTTCTTCCTCTTTGTCCTCTTCTTCTCTTCTTCTTCTCAGATGACGGAGGCACTCGTACTCTCGATAATTCTGCCTCGTAGAAAATACCGTCGATAGTCTCGTTATTCAGATCGTGTCAAATATATCACTAATGGTTCTCGATTCACTGATATTCGTTGAATCTTGAATAATTCGTTACTCCAACCACGCTCATATCCTTTCACGAAAGCTGCTTTAGCTGTACTGATACATACCAAGTCACCGACGCTGTATTTAGGCTTTTTAATTTTGTCTAGTGTGATTATAAGCATATAAAAAATGTTGTAAAACATCGATGTAACGCTTATTTCGCGTGTATGTAAAGTAGCGCCACATTCGCTCTTTTATTGTTCGATTAAAGCGTTCGGCAATCGAGGCTTTCATATCAGGGTTACGAGCAGCGCGAAAATCGATATACTTTTTCTTGAGAATTTCCTGAAACGGTGCGCCGATAAATTCTTTGCCTCGATCAGTTTGCAATTGCTGCGGGCGACGATTGTTATTGCGTGTGAGTATGCGTGTGAGACCACAGGCCACGTTTGCGCTCGTTTTGTCACGCAAAGCCTCGACCCACGCGTATTTGCTCAACACATCGATAACAACAAGCAGATACGCGTACCCATCGTTGTACGTGGCTATCGAGCGAAGATCAGCTAAATCAGCCTCCCATACATCGTCTATATTACTCACGCTGTACGTACGACGGAAAAATCGTCGTCGCACGAGACGATGCATGTTATATGAATCCTGTGTCTCGAGCCATGGTAAAATATTTTTTCGAGCTACTCTTCGATCCACCTGGGCCAAATTTTTTGCTCGAGAATAGGAAGCAGAATGAGCGGTGTCATAATAGATTTTTTGAAGAATTTTCATAATTTTAGCGATGACCAGTTAAATGGATTGATTTTCTTTTTCTTTTCTAACGGTGCGCGAGATCAATATTCTACTTGCGCGATGTTTTGCAATTGTTCATCCTCTTCTTCATCCCCCTCCTGCCCCTCGATGATGTCGTTTTCAGCCGTGAGCATTAAATCTCTGTTTGGGTGTGCGGTCTCGGCCTCCTGTTGCTGCTGCTACTATCGTTATCGCGTGGTAAAATAAGACCCCGCTGTGGTGTCAAGGATGATGTACTGTAGTAGGTATAGGCTCGTGTAGTAACTCGGGATTACCGATAACTTCGCGTGGCATCTGTATCGCTCGCAGGAGTTTGGCAAAGTGAGATCGTCCGATGGGTTTCTCGCGTTTTCTAGCTCGCACAGCATCGTTAACAAGATCAACGACAATGGAATTTGAAATTCTTCTGCCGTCTATTGAAACAACACCGTTACGATCCCATGTCATTTTTTTACCAACGGCGCTGCGATGCAAATTGCGAAGCAACATTATTGCTTTAGATAAAAATTTTTTTGGTACGCTATCGATAATAAGTGTGTCATTGAGTCGAGAATTAACTTTGTTCGTTAAAACGTCATCGGATTTATGCTCGTGGCTATTGAGTATTGCTATTTTTCGTTTTGATGAAATATTCGGTACTGCATTATCCTACTCAACCATGTGAAGATAACGCTGTAAAACCTGCTGGTACGCTATTCATTTCTCTCTCTCGCTCTTGTACGACTGAGAGTTTAGAATTTCACTCAGCTGTTATGCCGGTACCGAGTAATTGGATTATTCGGTAGTCGGTATAATATTAAAAGTTATTATTTTTTGGGATCGTTTGCCGATAAGGAGATGGATCTCGAGTAAAAGATGGAAACGCGAATTTATATAAGAGGAAGTATTTATTATAAGCAACGGTAACTTTCCGTTGCCTATTTATATATCAAAGTAAGAAGTACAATAATGCGTTGTTTCGAGTATTAAACGAGGAACCAACCGTTCTCTTTTCAATCTCACTTAATACTGTCTTTTCGTAAAGCAGTTGCTAACTGTCTTCACGAAAATCCCTTAATTCGCAATTTTAGCGTTAGCCTTTCGCCCGAACGCCAAGCGAGTCGCTCATGTTGCGTCAGCGTTCTTGGGGTCATTCATACGATCGGGCATTGGACTTCGTTTCTTGTCTTGAACGAATTCCAATGTTTCGTTACTATGGAATATTCCCGAATATACTAAATACGGAGTGGAATATTCCGCGGCACAACATCCCTCCCCCCTTAAAAGGAAAAATTTTTTCTTAAAAAAATTTTTCTTCGATTGGTTTCTCGTATTTCCTCTTACAATTTTACTGTTTGATGTTATATAACAATACAATAAAATGTTTCATTTTTTCATTCGTTGACGATGAAGTTTTTCCTCTGCTTCTTATCGTCTTTCGTGCCGAGCGAGTCGTTCTCGGTTGAGGGGACGGGTGCATAACCTGGCCAGCTCGGATCGCGGTTGCTCTTCTGGCTGTTGTCGTCCGATCGGCTCGAGGTTGATGTTTACCTCGGCTGTTGCCGGGGTCGTTGCCTCGCTTGTCCTTGTTGGTGTTCTGTTTCGTTGATACCTATAACATTTAAACAGAACATAGCCAACCAAGGCTATTGGTGCTACTGCACCCAGTGAGTAGAAACTCAGATTATGGATGCGTTGCATCCCGTCTCCGTCGGTATTGAGGTTGTCCATGATTTGGTCGGCTCGAGCTCCGAGCTTTTGAAGCTCTTCCGGGTCTCGCAACACGCTCTGTAATGGACTTGTCCTCTCGGTCTGCTTAGGGGGTGCCTGACCTTCAATTTCCGTTAATTTCAAATTGAACGATGGAAGGTAGTTTTCCCTGATGACCTGCGACGTTCGCCCGATGGTTCTGATACTGAAATCTCGGGCGGTTACTATACATATGCCTATCAATGCCAGTATTCCCGAATTGCTCAGTATTTCGTGTTAAGTGGGATTTTTTCCACAATTTATTCCTACTGGTTCGGGGGTTGGCGCGACGTATAGCCATCGCCCTTGCTGTTGCATTGGGACGACGAAGGGATGGGTTATTTCGATGACTCTTTTAGCACAATTCTAAGGATATACTTTCTGTATGCTATACTGTTGCTGCCCGATCAGCGGTATATCCAGCACGAGTACTACCGCGTTGCCTTCGCTGTAGGCCCTGGTATCTGCCAGTCGCATAAGTGTTGACGCTTGGTCGTGTGCTATGGCAACTGGGAAACTACTGCCTGGCGGTCGGTGTGGTAGTGCTTCGACGAGGTGCTTGACGAGTGTGCGTGGTGGCAAGGACGTTGCGCTGGCCTTACCACTAGCTATATCGTCCACTAGCCACACTAGCTCCTGTACGTCGCTTAGTAATGCTTCGACTGCAATACTTATTGCGTTGAGCGTCTCGTCTAAGTGTTGGCGTCTCTTCAAGTAGTATATGTCGCTGTTGAGCGTGCGGTTTACAAGCTGCATTTGGGCCAGCAGCGTCTGTTCGTTAGCCTGTATATGATGTGCGCTTTCATTGAATAGGCTGAGCGTGGTTTTTATGATCTGGACTTGGTTTTTCAGCCCTTCCTTCAGGGTCTGTTGGGACGCCTTAAGATTCGTTATTTCTTCATGTAGCTCCTGTTCGTTGGCGGCGTCCATGTTCCCGGTTATGGCCTTTATTATGCTTCCTAGGCCGTCTATCAACCCTCTGCGCTCTCTGACGGGGTGCGTCCCGAGGAGGTCGAATATGGTCAATACCCCCATCTCTATCCTTTTCTTCATTCGTAGAACGGAGTCGTTGAGGATGGGGCATATGTCGTTGATCCGAGTTTCGCCTTCGCACAGTTCGGTGAGGCGTTGTAGATTTTCGCTGATTTCGACTTCTCGCTGCATTAGAGCGGCGAGGTCCAACCTGATAATCAACCGCCACGTCGATTGGATTATCTTGAGGCTTCCGATGTCTTCGTAGTAGATTCCCGGGCTGCTGCGGAGTGAGGTAAGCATTTTATTTTGGCCGGGAAAAGTCTTTTCTTTTCCTTTTCCTCCTTTTGATTCATTATTTTGTTCCGGGAAGCGTATTTCCCGAGCGTTCCGGCTCGGCTTCGCCCGGGTTGGGAGATTACTTTTATCGCTCGGGCGCTGGGGGTTCGTCGCGTCGGGAGGCCGGACGCCAACGAGTCGACGCTCTATGGGGCGACGGCCACTACGCCGACGAGGATTTCCCCGAGGGCGCTCTCGGGCTCGGACGTCTCTTCAAACAGGATGCACCTAAAGATCGCTATCCCTGCCCGTTTTGTAGGCGGGTTTTTTAATAAATGAACCAAGTTTTCTGCCGTACTTTGTTTGTCATTGAAGTTCCTTACCTTGCGCTTCGAGAAGCTCCCTACCCACATTTATTTAGTTTTATTAATTCTTTATTATTAATTATGAATTCGAGGCCTCTTGGTTCGGCCGTGCTATGCACCGTAATTTGCTAGCGCATCCTGGACGGTAAGTATACATCTTTTCTTTGATGCGTTCCTGGTAGCGGTCCTATTTTGCCGACCGTTACTTTCTTGAGGGACTTCGATGGGGTGTCGATTACCCTCATCGGCACTCATTCCCTTTTCCTTCAATTATTTTCAGGCGGTCATCGGCAGTAGGAGTGGCTACGCCACTGTGGCAGTCGCTATACTCTTTTATAACGCTGTCTTCGTCTGCGCTGCTGGAAGTTCTTGGGCTACGGGCCCCGCCGTGCCTCGCTTCCTCAGCAGGCCTTTGCGGTGCTCTGTCCGCAGTTTCTTCGCTCGGTGTGCCCACCGGTGGCTCCGCCGTTGGGTCGCTCTCTCTCTCGAGCGGCCTTGCAACGTTTGCCTTTCGCGGCCTTCCGCGCTTCGCGGGTCTGCCATGCTGTGCTGGGCCCGCTCCATCCTTGTTAGCGGTGCTCGCAGTCTTACCAGTGGCTTGCGTTGCTTGCTTGCGTGGTCTGCCCCTTCCCCGACCGCACGGCTTTTCGGCGGGGCTGTGGGGTTCAGTAGAGCGTTCTGCAGGCACGCTGCGAATCTCTCTATCCTCTTCTGGCGCATGGGCCAGGGCGGCCTCTCTCTCTGCCGCGTTGCTAGGCTGGCCCGGGGTATTCTCGGCTCTCCGCTTTGTGCGGCTGTCCATACCCGGGCGCTTACTGTCCTTTTCTTTCTCGTGGGCGAGCTTGGTCCCTCGCTCCGACGAGCTACCACGGCTGTAAGGGGTATCTTCGGCCCTCCGCTTTGTGTGGTTATTCGTTGTGCCGAGTTACCCCGTGGTGCCGTCCTTTTCCGATCCACGGATTTCATTCTCTGCTCTCGCTTGGAAAACTTCGCGTGGTCGCGTATATGCGACTCGGAGCGTCCTCATCTATTTTTCTTTTTTCGGCTTTATTCATTTTACCGAACCCATGCCCCGATTTTACTTTCTTTCCAGGCAAGGGTTGCAATTCTTGGTCCTTCGATCTGACCCTAAAGGGTGTGCGATACTGCACCTCGTACGTGTGCGGTCGCTCGTTCGCTTGTAGATAGAATACACGCTTGTATTCGCACATTATTCCGGCGCGAGCTGCTTGCTTTTCGCTGCCGGGGGGAACCAAGTCGGGCTTCCGTCGTTGCTGCGCGAAGCGTTTGGCCCCCGTGCTCGTTGAGCGTACGCGTAGTGCCTTGACCTGCCGGCTCCGTACGGCCTTCGCTATCTCCGACGGCTTGAGTGTCGCCGACGGCCGTTGCACTTCTCCGTCGTTTTTATAACCATATAAACTCACTTTATTAGGTTTTGACGGTGTGACACGGAATCTCGCTACTTTTCCTCGGCTGATTCCGCTCCTCATAGGTAGTCTAACAGATTTATTCTCCTTGGCGGCATCCGTGTTAGACCCGTTTCCGTAAAGAGAATTTGTCTTCGTAAGCAGGCCTATGTATTTGCACGTGGCTGCAGCTCTACCGCGTGGTGACGAATTTATCCTCGTCGCGCCGTCCCGTAGCGGCATGCAGTGCCCATACAACTTGAGCATCTCGCCATGCAGGATATCCGCTTTATGCTGCTTGATAAAGTCCATGCCAAGTAATCCGTTGACCTTCAACGGCACATTGTTTGGAACGATGTAGAACCAATGCTCTACATTTAGAGCTGGTGTCTCGAGTACAATTTTAGCTATCCCGAGGGGGGTGAATTTTTCGCCCGCCACACCCTGTAATTCCACGGAGCACCTGCTCACCATGGTCTCGGGCTTGAGACAGCCTTCCTTGATTATGCTGCACTGCGCTCCGGTGTCCGCTTTGAGGGTGAGTACCCCGGTCGTGGCCAACGGTGCATCGATATCGAAGTCGCTGGCGGTGGCACTCGACGCCGGCAGCGTTACTTGTAGAAGCTGCAGCGTTGTTTTCTTCTGCTTGCACGCAGGTTTCTGCTGGGCCGCGAGCGTGTTTATCCTTATGGTTCCCAGCGGGCTGGCATCGGTCTTCGATCGACTTGCACTTGCATTTACCGTGGACCTTTCATTCTTGCCCCCTGAGTCCCTTGGACGTTGGGGATGCTGTGAAGACTGGGCAGGATCGCTTTTATTCTGCGACAATCTTTTCCTGCAGTCTTTCCACATGTGGCCCCTTTTTTGGCAATAGTTGCACACGACGTCAACGTTGTGAATGGATGTATTCTCGCTGGGCATCGGTAGGCTTACTCTTCCCGATCTGCGGGTGCAGTCTCGAGCCACGTACCCAGGTTTTCCGCAGTCGAAACAATTTTCTCCCTGCCGGGGTGATGCGCCTTGGGACTTTCTGGGGTGGCCTAATACTCCACCTACCCCTCCCTTTGGCTGTACCATGTTGGTTATCTCTATGGCCCCTGCCACAGAGTCATGCAGCGTTTGGTAATTTCTAGCACGCACCAGCAATTGCACCTGGCTGTGCAGGCCGTTTTCGAAGTTGGCCTGTGCGCTTCGTCGGGTGACACTCTCGACGGTGATCCTCTGATCCTCTGTTTGCAACGGCTCGCAGAGTATTTCGGCGATGTCTACCGTGATCCTCTCCGTCCTTGCCGCGTAGGCGGCGATGTCCTCGTTCTGTCCCTGCCGGAGGGAGCTGAACTCCATTTGCAGCGCGGCCAGGGACTTCCGTTGTCCGTACAACGCTTCCAACTCGCTCCTTAGTTGCGCCATGGTGCTAATGGTTTTGTGCTGCAGTTGTCTCGCTGCTGCACTCTCTAGCTTACTCATGACTATTAACTCCAGTAGAGTGTCATGCTCCTCTTCTGCTACCCTGCGGAATATCGTCTCGCAAGACTTTAAGAAGAGCGGCAAAGCCTTCGAGTCCTTGCCGTCGAACGTTTTTACCATTTTTATTCCGAGGCTGAGGCTGAGCATATTTGAAGGCCTCTGCGTCTCTTCGAACCGCGTGCGTCTCGGGGGCAGTGCGGGGGGCGGGATGTCCTTCATCCCTGCTCCTCCTAGCCGTCGCTGGAGCTCGGCAATTTGCTCTCTTAAGGAGTGGATGAGCTCGTACTCGTCCGCACCAACCTCGTTCAGCGTGTCGGCCAAATTCCGTCTTGCCGACGGCGTTTCTGCCTCCCTGAGTTCGCGATCAAGTTCGCGTTGGCCTCGATCGTGCTCGCGCTGCAGCCTTTCATACTGGCGTCGCGCTCTTTCCATGTCGCGTTGGCTTCGGTCGACCGCCTCCAACCGATCGCGTACTCTCGCTGGTACCGACCGGGCTGTCGCACCGGTAGCTGCCGAAAAACCCACACGATCTATGGTTCGCATGTTTTCTATTTCTCGCTCGACCATGTTCTCGGTGATGCGTTCAGGCGTTTGCTCGCCAGTGGCCATATTAAGCAAGTCGTCGCTAACGTTGCTGTCATGATCCCCGAATGATGCACCCCTACGTGGGTTTACGCTAAACTGGACTGTCAGTCTGTCCGCCAGGGCCTCTTGTCTGGACGAAGGGATTCGCCCCGACGGCGACAGCTCGAATAGCGCCCTGCGCGCTTCGTAAACTATGTCCCCTACGACCGCGGCTAATCCAGCTGTGGGGTCTACCTCTTCGCCGGGCAACGTCGTCTCTAACGAATTGCCCCTGCGTTTCGGTTTCGCATCCTTAAATATAGGCATGTTGCTAGCTTCGCGGTATTTTTATTTTGAAAATTTCTAAATATTTTTTTTTTTTTTTTTTTTTTTCCGACTGGCTTTGATTTTTATCGGCAATATGTACTAATAACGTAACCGCCACTTACAGTATGATGATCTGGAAGGCGGTCCTTTCCATTGCGATGTCCTCGGGTGCTGTTCCTTCGGTGCTGTAGACCCGTTGTCTCTTAGCTTTCCTCGAAGGTTGGTCCAGTTGTCCTCCCTGGTACCGTTGACCCGTTCCATTGTTGGTTCCTTAGCACGTCGCCAATGGTTGCACGACGGCTTCTCCTCGAGTAGCTGCTTCGCGTACTCGGTTGCACACTTTGTGCGTTTTTCCACGACTTGACGTAACACCGTCAATCGGGATTTTAAACGGTTGACCGATGTCACACCGCACCGACGTTCACTTCGCGTCTTCGCGTCAGATTAGTCGGGTTTTTACGAGCTACACTGGTGTCCTTGCACGAGTCGTAGTCGTCACTTCAGAGTATTCTCAACTTTGTCCAAAACACTTTTGTCCTAATAAATCACGAATCACTTAACTTCGGCAGATCCCACCGCTGCCACCAAATGTTATGCCGGTACCGAGTAATTGGATTATTCGGTAGTCGGTATAATATTAAAAGTTATTATTTTTTGGGATCGTTTGCCGATAAGGAGATGGATCTCGAGTAAAAGATGGAAACGCGAATTTATATAAAAGGAAGTATTTATTATAAGCAACGGTAACTTTCCGTTTCCTATTTATATATCAAAGTAAGAAGTACAATAATGCGTTGTTTCGAGTATTAAACGAGGAATCAACCGTTCTCTTTTCAATCTAATTTAATACTGTCTTTTCGTAAAGCAGTTGCTAACTGTCTTCACGAAAATCCCTTAATTCGCAATTTTAGCGTTAGCCTTTCGCCCGAACGCCAAGCGAGTCGCTCATGCTGCGTCAGCGTTCTTGGGGTCGTTCATACGATCGGGCATTGGACTTCGTTTCTTGTCTTGAACGAATTCCAATGTTTCGTTACTATGGAATATTCCCGAATATACTAAATACGGAGTGGAATATTCCGCGGCACAACACAGCTCAGAGTCGAGGCGCGATAATGACGTACCGATGGTCTGTACGGAAGGCTACGGGTCTGCACTAGTAGTAGTAGTAGTAGTAGTAGTAGTAGCAGCAGTAGTGGCGAGTCCAGCGAGACGATGTACTACTGTGTTCAAAAAGTAAGGTGATTTTTTTATTTAAGCTTCCCGCGTTAACCGAATCGGACAAATGAATTTTTTTTTCAAGTTGGTAGGACTGTTAGTGACATCTGTGACAAATTACATGTCAATATCATCATTAGTTTTTAGTTTACGCTTGGTTTTGTGAACAAAGAAAAGTGAATTTGGCGATTTTTACGATGTCGAATTTTGTTGAGCAAAGAAGTGCTATTAAATTTTTTTTGCGGAATGAAATTTCCGCCGCTGAAACGTATCGAATGCTACAAAAGGCCTTCGGTGACGAGACTATGTCACAGAAAAATGTTTACAAGTGGTACAAACACTTCAACGAAGGCAGAGAATGTGTTGATGATTTGGAACGCTCTGGACGACCATCGACGTCAATTGATGAGCAACACGTCAAGAAAATCGAGGAATTGGTGCTCGAAAATCGACGATTAACAATTCGAGACCTTGCCGACATGCTTGCAATATCAATTGGATCAGTGCAAGCAATTTTAAAGGATCATTTGTGCATCAGAAGAGTCAAATCGCGTTTGGTGCCCAAATTCGCGTTTGGTTCTTCGTTAGTTTTTCGCCAAAAACTCCACTCATGTCGCTCCACAACCACCGTATTCGCCTGATTTAGCACCGTGTGACTTCTGGCTGTTCCCAAAGCTCAAGAGACCACTCCGGGGAAATCCTTTTGAGTCGATTGAAGAGATCAAACGTGAATCGCTACGCGGATTGAAGACTATACCTGAGGACGACTTTTTAGCATGCTTCAAAGATTGGAAAAAACGTTGGCATAAGTGTATTGTAGCTAGGGGGGATTATTTTAAGGGGGACGAAATCGATTTGCAAGAATAAATAAAAAAATTTTATTTTAAAACAAAATTCACCTTACTTTTTGAACACAGTAGTATGTTATCATGAGGAATAAGTACCATCTTTCTGGCATATTCCATGTGTCATGTAGGCCAAGATTGGAACAAGAAGCAACTTGAGAAATCCGACACAGTGCTCGACGATGATCTTCCACTTACCGCTCCAATTTCCCCTTTTGGCGGCTAGTCGTCGAAGAATTGTCACGTGCCTCCGAAGATGATTCTTTTGCACGTTGTTTAAACTCACGTTTCCCTGTAAAACGTTTAGAGCACACTCGCATATACAGCGTACGAGCGCTACATCTGCTTTGCGCAAAATTGCACGTCGTTGCTCTTGCTTCAGATAACACAGCGCTTGGAATATAATTATTTGCTTTTTATCGAGACGTCCGCGCAACGCCATTACGAGCGCATTACTGGTACATCGCGCGTCGCATCGCGAACTTTTATTGCTTTTTGAGACACGTAAACGTAATGGTATTGGTCTTCGGGAAATATACAGGCGCGAAATCGACAATTATCAGGCGTCGATTGTTTCAAGTCGAATAATAGATAGCCTTGCGGTGCCGCCGTTGCATCGAAATATACCTCCCGCAAAAATCGCGGATTCTCGGGACATACCTGACGGGCTAGGTGCTGAATTTGAGCGCGATCTCGCGGATTTTTGAAGACAACGATATAATTAGCGTTTATGGAGATATCGCACTGCCCGTGACCGTGATGGAAGAGATTTTGCGTGATGAAAATGACGCTAAGATTTTTATGATGGCTACCCTTGGTGAAAAGATCGACCACAGTATTGTTGGATGCCTCGCGCATTAGATCGTCAATGACCACAAGTTTAGGTCTTGCGTCATTCGAGTACTCTACTGCTTGCGGTAAACCCTCGCGAAATTCGATTTTATCACGGTACTCTGAATACTCGAACTTCCACTCTAAGTAATAAAAAAGTATACGCTCGAAAGGGACATCCGTAATTTCGCGCATGTATTTAAAGAATTTTTTTACAAAATATGTTTTACCACAACCCGTAGGACCGCTTATTATAGCTGTCCATGGATGTTTCCAACGTGTATCCATATCGATGAGTGTCTATCAAAATCAATCAGCTGACTCTTAAATAAGCTCATACCGCGACGGCGGCGGCGACCCCGCGGCATCAGCTATTTTCGCGGCCTTAACGAGCTGATAAGGCGCGGCACGCCTGCATTAGCTGATGAGGCGCGGGCCCGCGGTATAAGCTGGTGTTTACGCCGTATGTAAATTAAATAACGATAGTTTATATATTCCATACAAATAAAGCAATATTTTTATTTCACCGTGCATACATGTCTATGTGTAAATTTTATGAATCATCAAATTCTAAACAGCAATATTATATCCACGGATGTAGCACGAGAAATTTAGAACAAAAGGAAACACTCGATAAGAAGGACGGGACAAAAGGAATCAATTATGAGATAGTCAGAACAAAAGGGAACGGTAGAGAGATGGCAGCTACTGCTGCCAATAGCAGCACAAAAAGGACGAGCCGACAATGGTTTTATACATAATAAATCAATTTTTTTTTGTTTTTAATGTATTGTACACATTAAATATGATACATGAAATTAGACAAAAAGATTATTTTAAAATATCGCGAATTCAACCGTAAAACTATATACTTTTTTGCGTTATACTAATTAGCGTATTTCACAATAGCCGTACGGTACAGTAGAGTACATCCCGCGCCGCTTTCGCTTCCTGTTAAGAGGTTCGCATGATTTCGTTTCTTTACACGTTACTACATGATGAAATTCCGTACGTCGAATAGCGTCGAATTTTAAAATAATAGGTACGCTTCTTGCTCCTGTCACGAAAGATCGTAATGCGTTATTATTTACGTGACAGCTATTCGCAAAGTTTAGCGTGATACCTTTTACTTTACATTTTTCAATAATCGTACCATCGGGTTTACGAACAAAGTATGCGTAAAA
This sequence comes from Cylloceria caligata, assembly GCA_963942595.1. NCBI lineage: Eukaryota > Metazoa > Arthropoda > Insecta > Hymenoptera > Ichneumonidae > Cylloceria > Cylloceria caligata. Next base: position 28,508,433 of record OZ012705.1, on the reverse strand, counting down.
TTTTGGTCCTCCCGAAACGAACGAAGTTATATAACTACCAGGCCCGTATTCGCTCAATTCATCCATAAGATCTCCTAGAAATTGACCGATTGGCGGCTCATATTTGTTACCCCCGGGGCGACTCACGTAAATACAGGAGTCCGTAACGCAGTACAATATTCGTCGCCCGAGCTCCTCAAGATATCTGTATAGTTTTAGGCGTGCCTGTGCCGTCATGTATGCTGCAATCAAGGCATTTGATGTCGGGGATGGTTGGATAGCATCGCGGTTGCTCACATAGTTTACATACATAATCTTGTGATTAACCGGTAGCATACCCGTCACTTCAATCTCCGGACTCGTTAGTAAATTCATTAGCTCCGCGCGCGTGAAAACGATAACAGTTTTCGTGAGATTTTCTCATTGACCAAACTTTCCCCAGAATTAATTAAGAGCCAATTTTGCGAGTGAACGTAAACGCGGATTTGGCTGCAAAGCACTTCGATCGAGATATACACCCTCAGACTCCTTGTACAATGCCATAAAACGCTCTATTGCTTCCTCGTCATCGTTACACTCTGTTGACGGTCCACTCGCCTCCTGTTTTATTTTTAGGAATGTATCGATGTACTCGGCAAGATGACCGCCTCGTCGCGTTGTCGAGTCATACTGCGTAACAACGTATTGCCAAATTTCATAGGTACACGTCACCTTATATCCGAGCGACACTGCTTTTCTCAGTTCGTCCACGACCCATGTGCAGTCAAACGCTCGCTCAGTCGTGTCATCGTGTGTACAAACCTTGGATGTGTCCATATCTGTACAGCACGTTCTACACAGGGGGAACAGTAGTTTCCCATGCATGCGAACAGGCAGTACGGGGATATACAAATCGCGCGGTGCCACCACGGTACACTTCACGAGACCCTCGACGACACTTAGATCGTTTTCAAGTCCTGCGAGTTCTCGACACTCGTCACCTACGTACAATTTCGGATGTCCAACGGGGTATTTTCCATTCTTACACACCCATGGATACAGCGAGCAAACATCCACATAGCGTAGCTGCTCCCCATTCGCGACGTCGTACAAGCTTACAAAATTTTCCGTTCGACCGCTAAAGAATGCATCGCGTGGTTCGAGAGGCATCTGCTTGACCATGGCGTGATTTTTCACGTATATCGACATTTTCTCGTTATTCTCGAGTAATCTCTCAAAATCGCATTCCCATATTTCGGTTAGAGTGTACCCTTTCGATCTCATTCGCCCGGAAATAAGAACGGTAGGCTCGTATCGCTCATCCATTGTATCGCCGAATTTAGTTCGAGCATTTCTATTCACGCGATAACATCGCAGACAACCATGCCAAAAGCAGCCGTGAAATTGAAGAACGTGATGGACCCCCGCATGCACGTTGTAACCGTCGACAGCCGGTAGGCCGGTCAGAGGGCAATACTCTCTCGTGCGTCCAGCATGAGCGATAATGCAGCTGCGTTCACGCTCGAGCCATACGAGCCATACGACGGCCTTGCGCGATTGCTTATCGCGCCAGCGATACCCCCCTGGTGGTAACACCGCAATGCGATCTTTCTGTAGAAAATTCTTTCGAAATACTCTCATACATGCTGATGCTATCGTGCATGCTTCTGTAAAGGGGCACAAGCTCCCGCAACGTATAAGTAACTCTCGAAAAGCTAAACACGCTCGTCTCAAAACCGTAACATCTGTACGACAATATTGTACAAATTGCGTCGCAAAATCAAATTTATAATCTACGCGACTCGATTCTTCCTCATACTATTTTAAAAAGCGCTCGCGATCCGCTGAGAACATGGTATCGGGTGAGTAAAAATGCAAAGCCGACAAAGGACCTGAGTAATTCTGATATTCCGGTGTGTTGAATAAATGGGGAAATGTACCTTTTGCCACCTCATCGGCGAAACCAAAGGCCTTAGGTAAAGCGCTAAGAGCCATGGGTAAATAGTTTAGACTATCGAGAAAAACGACATCGCCAATTTTCATCGAGACAATCTTCGTACCATTCATAATCAGAGAGGGCAGCTGTGTTTTTTGCACTTCGATTAAATATCGTAGAATAAATTGTGCGTCGAACCCTCTAGCATTATGGGCAATGCAGATGGTCTTTTTAAATTTTTGCGATAATGCTAATTTCACGAGCTCCCCAACAGGATCATCGATAAACACGAATTCACGTTTACCACAGTTAGCACAATCGGTCTCTATATCTGTGATATCCAGACATGCCATACATACGCATTGTGCAACACATAAATTCGGTGCGTGAATTCGCGTCGATTTATCATCATGCGATTGCTCGCGTTGTTGTGTCTCAAAATCATAAAATAAAAATCTCGCGGAAGACTTGTCTTTTTTCTCCTCCTTTTGCGCCTCTGGTTTCTTAAGAGGTGCTACAAAATACGCATGCGTAGTCGGTCGCGTTTGTTTGCATGTAATAAAGGGTGTTTCAACAGGTGCGCTTCAACTTTTTTCCGATAGGGACGGCGAACGACGCCATATTTTTTATTGTTCTTTTGTCATTTGGAAACTTCATTAGTATACATTTCATCATGGAACGCTACACACGTGAACAGCGATTGCAAATCGTGCAAATTTTTTATCAAAATAATCGTTCTGTTGCTGCTACTTTAAGAGCATTACGGCCATTTTACGGTCCATTTAACAAGCCAGCCCGTTCGACAATCGACCGTATAGTGGCAAAATTTGAGTCTACGTTTTCGCTACATAATGTTCCGGTGCCCTCGAGAGCAAGAAGCTCTCGAAGTGTTGAAAACATCGCAGCCGCCAGGGCTCCAGTTCAAGAAGACGCGAATGTGTCGCTCACACGACGTTCGCAACAATTGGGCCTTTCTGTGACATCATTGTGGCGAATTTTACGTAAAGATCTTGGCCTACATCCGTATAAGATCAAGCTGACACAACAACTAAAGCCGTTTGGCCATTTGAAGCGACGCCGATTCGTGAATTGGGCTCAAGAGCAAATCGAAAATGATGCGGATTTTCACCGAAAAATCATCTTCAGCGATGAGGCTCACTTTTGGCTAAATGGATTTGTCAACAAGCAAAATATGCGTTACTGGGCAGGAAGCAACCCACACGTGATTCATGAGGCACCGTTGCATCCCAAAAAAGTCACTGTTTGGTGCGGATTACATGCCGGCGGCGTCATTGGGCCATATTTTTTCATCGACGATAACGATCGCCACGTTACTGTTAATGGAAATCGATACCGCGATATGATAAACGATTTTTTTTGGCCGCAATTGAATGGAATGGACTTGGACGACATGTGGTTTCAACAGGACGGGGCCACATGCCACACAGCACACGATACAATCGCGTTATTGAAGACTAAGTTCGATGAGCGTGTTATTTCGCGAAATGGGCCCGTCCAGTGGCCGCCGCGCTCGTGTGATTTGACACCTCTAGATTATTTTCTTTGGGGTTATGTGAAGTCATTGGTCTATGCCAATAAGCCGGCGACGTTGCAAGAGCTCAGAGCCAATATTGAACGTGAAATTGCTGGAATTTCGGCCGATTTATGCGAAAGAGTGGTCGAAAATTGGGTTCAAAGATTGGACTTCGTAAAACGTGCACGCGGTGGTCATGCAAAAGAAATCGAGTTTCATACTTAAATGTATATGTTCAAATTCGTTAATAAAAAAAAAGTTAGTTCAAAAGTCGAACAGTTTGTGTTTTATTCAAAAAAAAAGTTGAAGTGCTCTTATTGAAAAACCCTTTACAAAACGACATACCACATACATGCATATTTTTATCTGTGGTTTTAATCATACGCGAGCAGCCCCTACAGATTTTCAATGCATGACAGACGCTGTACCGTCTATATTTACGAGACGTGATAGCCGCGGAGCCCTCACCCTTGTGATGAGCGGGGCAAAAAGCACCAAAGAACGAACGATTACAGTCTGCGCAATACTCAGGCTGAGAGTCTCCATTGCCGTTGCAATAAGTGGATTTAAATCGAGCACATTGATAGCTACATCGATGCTCGAGTACTCGAATATACTTGGAATTACGGTGTGCGCAGAACCATCGACTACCTAGCGCACTGGCGAGATTTAATATCGGTTGATAGTGATGAGAACGCTCGTAATAGAGAATAAAGAGTGTATGATTAATTTTACCTGTTGCGGTGAGTACGTATTTTCGTCCATCGTACAGAGCCGGAACGCGTTTTCCGAAGGTGAGAAATTCATAAACAATAATCGCTACATTCTCGTGAACCAAGTACTCCTGAAAGAGCTGAATTTCGCGCACCCTCTAGACGGTGTCGTTACCCCTGAATTACGCGTGAGCTCTATCGCTGCTGTATATTGCGCACCTCGAAGCCCATTCCGAATTTGACACCACCGTCTGTGTAGCTCGCCCGTACGTATTTGACCGCGTTCAGCATGCGCACGGTCTGTGACAAGAGATCGTTGTAGACACAAATTATCGCGATTACTTATGCGTAAAATTGACTTTTTTGCTATAGACTCGTGTGTAAGTCTAGTACCCACACGGGCCCCTTCGACACCTCGTAGTATACATGTCGTCATTCTACATGTACCAGCGTCTATTCGAAATTCGCGCGCACTCTGAGCTACACTATTAATTGGTCGCCATATGTCGTCAGGAACGATGTCATGAGCTGGTCGAAATGATAACCATACAGGTCTCTGCGCGAAAGACGGTACGCTCAGAGTCATACTCACATAATCATGTCCTTCGCACGATTCTGTACGGCGTGTAAGAACATCCCATACACCACCCTCGAACCATGTCAGATGATCGATACCGTCCGGTGGCTGACGAAAATAAAAATCTGTCTCTCGACCCTGCATCCTAAAGCGTAGAAAATATCGTCTCTGCTCATTGTCGATACCGAAACGTTCAACAGGAGGCAAAATATCACCACCCCGTGCAGCAGTCCTTCCATCGCCGGTTTGTCCACCTGCAAGCATAATTAAACCATTTATTAGAATTTTTATTTCATTTAATTTAAATTTTTGTTTGTCGCTAGCTATATACTATGTATATAAATCGTGTAACGTAAGAATTACAAACTCACTATATAACTTAGTATATTTGTTTTTCGTCCTCGAATCCATCGACTGCACCCGGGAACCGCCGACGCATTTCGTAAACCAACTCGATTGTCGGCGGTCTCGGCACAGTGAATCGTGCAAAGCGAAAAACGTTTGGGTCCGACTCGTACTCTGTTTTTTCATTTTACTATTATTATCCCCGTAATTTTTTAATTTTTGTCACCGTAATTGTATTATTGAAAGCTTACCTGAATCTACCGGGTCCTCCTCCTCCTCCGCCTCCTCCTCGTCCTCGTCCTGCTCCACCTCTTCTTCTGCTTCTTCTTCTTCTTCTTCTTCTTCTTCTTCTTCTTCTTCTTTTTCCTCGTTGTCTGTATTACTGTTGGTATCATCGTTTGAACTGTATTGTCGCGATGGACCTGCGACGGCTCCATCTGGTTCTCTCGCAGGGCCTGCCATGAACAGACCGTTTGTTGGTTTATAACCGTAGAATGGCTGGGTAAAATTTATCCAACGATTCCCTGCGGAGCTGTCACCATCATTGTCCCTGCTATGATCATCTGAATCGGTTCTACCCTCCTCATTGAAATCATAGGTGTCGGATCCCATTTCTTCGTCTTCATACCGTCGAACTATATAAAAATCTTATGAAATAAAGGAAATAAAATAAAAGTAATTAGCGCTGTATATTACTTACGTCTTTCATTGAGTATGGATTGCAGAGCAGCCTCATTCAGCCAACTGCGTCGACGACTAACACGCACCACCGAATCAATAATTATTTGATTATCAAACAATCCAATATTATACGCGTCAACTAAATCACGCTGATGACACTCACACAGCATACCGCGAATTTTACGAACAACCGCCTGTATCGGAAGTTCCCATAGGGTGATCTGTAAATTTCTTGTCCCCCACCGCGAACCCAACGACGGTCTACGCTTCAATATAAACTCTATCAATTTTCTTATCAATGAGCGCTTTACCACTCTGACCATGATTGTGCTGTTAGAGTAGTAGTAGTAGTAGTAACTACAATAAATCAGACAATTAACTAGAGAATTTTCAAAGCGGCTCACTTTTATATATATTCCTTAAACAAGCTCTTTCACTTTTTCTCTCTCTCTCTCTCTCTCTGCATATACTGCAGCGATCTAATGAATACGACTAAGCAAGAAGATGGCCGCACGCGATCACTTTACAAAAACAAGACCTAGGGAAATATTTAGCGATGGTGATGTACTTAGTTATCGAGTTTCGCTGATCAAAGTCATATTGTTTTCATCAAATTTCAAGGCACCCGGCCATGAGGAAAATCATCAAATTTCGTCGACGAACATTATTTAGTTTTCATGACACATCTTATCTGTATGTCGAGGTGTGCGTGTGCACATAGGTGTGCGAGAGTATGCAAGAGTTTTGGGATATATTTGCTGCTGCTGCTGTTACTAGGCTGTTGAGGAGAATGCGGCAAATATCAAAGGATATTGGCTAGCAATTTTCGTCGTATGATTTGCAGTATCAAAAGAAGAGGCGATGCAACTAGATGGTGGGGGAAATCTGTATAAAACGGAGTATGAACACCACCGACAATTCATTCGGAAAGTTACAGTCTACACGAAAACAATAAAGATGGAAAATAACGGTGCTACGTCTCACTCTATATCGCCATATATAATGCACCCCGTTATGTACGGTTTAAATAAATCATTTGGTAAAATAATCGTCGCCGGCTCGAATTGAACTCTACGTGTACTCTTATACCAGTGGGGAGAATATTGTCTAATACTTTTACCGGAATTACACTAAGTGCGGACGAGTGGCGAGTGTTTAAAAGTGATTTTTCTCGCGTACAACAATATTTTGAAGCTCATGGGACTGTTCCCGAGAAAATGTGTAATACCCGCATAGAGCACACAACGCATTACACACTTTTAACCTCGTGATACCAGCACAGAGCTGTGTCATTTGGTAAAATAAGTGGTAGCGCTAATGACGAATACGAGAATGAAGAGGCATCTGGAGAATCGAAACGGAACCGGTTCCGAAAATACTCTCCAAACATTGTTCTTCAGCGGCCTACATTTGATATGGTCGTCGAAATAAGTAGAAGAATTGATATTCATATGCAGGCTCTAGAGAGCAAAAGTGGAACGATTCAACGGTGTATGAACGAGGTGGTATCATATGTCCGTGAAAAGATAGTTGTCAGTGAAATGCCTCATGCAGCACGACAAGTGCCACTTGGCGAGTGGAAAACCGCCCGCCATGCACAAGTCCTTGAGTTGTTGAGCAATTTCAATGAGTTCATGAGCTGAATCCGCCCCTCCAAAGATGTCATCCACGTACCTGCCAAACGTGATAGCTGGCACAGCGAGAGGAAACCGGTGGCCTTCATCTTTGGTGAGCTGCATAAGAGTTCTAACTGCCAAAAATGGCGCAGCCTTTGTGCCGTATGTCACTGTTGTTAATTGATACGACACAGGGTTGTCTTGAGCATCAATCCACAAAATTCGCTGAAGATTCCAATCATCAGGATGAACTTGAATTTGACGATGCATCTTGGTAACGTCCGTGGCAAAGATGTGTCTGTCGTGACGGATCCAGATGAGAACGTCCGAAATGTTGAGCAACAAATTAGGTCCGGTCTGCATGATGTCATTCAGAGACTTTCCAGATAATGTTGAGCTAGAAACGTTGAATACCACCCTTAATTTGGTGGACATACTGTCTGGTCTCAATACACCGTGGTGAGGCAGGTAATATTGAATTTCACTAGTAGATGATTTCGCAGCCTTTACTATACGACCATGTTGTTCGTATTCGAACATGAATTTTGAGTAGAGATGACCGTATTCGGCATTTTTTGAGATTTTCCGAATTGTGTGCAGCAAACACTGATGTGCTCGAGAGTATGAAGTTACCAGATTCGCAAGAGAAGATGTAAGAGGAAGCCGAACAATGTATTGGCCTGTAGAATCACGCTGATGTGTGTCGCAAAAATGATCCTCGCATGGCTGCTCCTCTGGTGTGAGTTGACCAACCGTGTCCTTTCGCGGCTCTTCTTGATCCCAGAATTTTTTGAGTACGTTCTGTAATTCCTGATCATCGAGTTGCACAGCTGCATGATGAACAGTAAGTGCATCAGGTTGACCTGAGTTAATAGGTCCAATGATGAGCCAACCAAATATTGATAATTGTGCAATTAGCGAAGATGATGTGTCTCTGATAATGTTAGGTTTAATCACCTGACCATAGACATCTGCTCCAATTATAATATCGATCGGTCGTGGAATGAGAAAGTCCGCATCCGTCAGCTGCAGCTTCACTATGTGAGGCCAAGTGCGAGCTGGTGACTCGAAAGATGGCAAATGAGTTGTAACCGGTTTATGTAAGCGGTTTATTATGCCTTCCGCATGTCACAAACAAATAATATAAATTCAAAAAACAATAAAAGTGAAAATAAATCCAAATAAGAGTTAATTTAGAAAGAATAGAAATTATAACAAAATAACAAATTGAATTTTAACTTTGAGTTTTAGACAGCACACAATTTTATTAATGGTGTGCTGAGTGTGATTGAGCCTGAGCGTAGAGAGCGGTGCGCGTGCAGCAGTCAGTGCTGCGTAGCACGCCACGCTAGAGAAAATGAGTGCGTAAGATTTTATAAACCATTCACTGCATGCTCTCAGCCGTTTGGTGAAGAGAGGTTGCAGTGAATAGATGAGAGCACTTGCAATTAAAATTGCTTGAGTACTCTACATGTATGAGACAAGCTACGCAGGCAGCACTGCGTAGCACAATACAACATATACTGAGGATGCACAATTGAGCAGAAAATATTCACAGTATTTTCCCAGCAGGTTTACTGGGGGAAACTACAGTGAATATGAAGCACATGCGTAATTGTATTAATCAAGCAGGCAAAGCAGAGTGAGGAAAAACGTGGTGCAGCCCGCGCTGCAGAGCACGCCACAGTGTGAGACCTTTTATCCTCATGTACCGATATTTATGAATCTCCTCACCGTCAGTGAATTATGGTAAATTATGACGGTGTTCTCTTACCTTAATTTGAGTCCTGTTGAGCACGATAGCTGAGTAGATCCAGTAAAGAGCGATGAAGAATATCCACGAGAAGCAGAGAAGAGTGCGCTGTTCCATGCGGTCTTCACGTAAAAGTGTCTCTTTTTCTAACATGGCTGCGGGATATAAAAGCGTCGTTGGGCGCTGAAGTCAGTTGAGCGAGATAGCCGGTGAGCGAAAGCGAAGTCAAGCGAGAGAGACATCCGCTTGTTTGACGCGGCATGCCAACGAGGCACAACCTCGACTCCGCGAAGCCCTTCCTCGGCTATCTCCGCCCAACCGAACGCTGCGTGCTTGAGCACAGCAACACGTCAACGCACAGCGAATATCGATCGCCGTGCGCCAGCTGATTATCCAACAGTATGTTTTTATAGTTTTAGGTCAAAGTGGATTTATTTATGTGAGTATTTGTTGTTAGGAAAAGTAATCCTTACTTCATTTTTGTTATACCGGTACCGCGAAATTGGATTATTACGGTAATCGGTATAATATTAAAATATATTATTTTTTGGGATTGTTTGCCCGTAAGGAGATAGATCTCTAGTAAATAATGAACACGTGAATTTACGGAAAAGTAATAGTTGGATATTTATTATATACAACTTTTTTATTTATTATATGCCGATATAATGTGCTACAATAATTAACCGTTTTTTCGAGTAATTGACGAGGAACCAACCCGTTCTCATTGAATCTACCTTTTAGACTTTAATATTTCGGGCGAGTCCGACCCACGATCAACCATACAGGTTTGTTTGAGAATGCTTGAACGTTCTGCTAAGCGTAGCGAGACTGCGCACTGCAGGCTAGCATGGGCAACTGCTTGCTGTTGCCACTCAGCGGCAGCACCACGCAGGAGCTGTAAATCCTACACTAGGTCAGCGTGCCAAGCAACAGGTCGCTGCGCGCAAGCGCACCACGATTGCTTGGCGAGAAAACGGCTGCTTCGTATAACGCAGCCATCTTGCGTTTTGCTCTCGTACAGCTCTCATCGTCATCGAGTTTCGTGCGTTCTCTTGATGATTAAGTGCATAAAATTCAGACTCAACGACCAGCTCAGCCGACCTATATTCTACACAACCCAGCCATCATATCTGCATTGATATATTGACGTCGGCACACCGGTACATCCTCATTTGGCTCATCGTGTCGTGGACCCGGCATCTGCTTGATCGCGACAGCAAGTCTCAGCAATTGCACACGATTAGTATAATCGTGTGCGGTAAGACGAACGCCTCATTTACTTTCTCTTTTCCGAAAGCCTCATCTATTCTCTTCTCTATACGCTTTTTCTATATTATTTTCTACATTTTCCAGTATTTGTTTATGTATTTGTGCGTCCACTGTCATTTGACAGGTGGCGCAAATAAATGCTATTGTTGTTAACATCCGTGTACTGCGTTTTAATTCAATCTACAAATATTTACAGTCCACTACGTCTCCAACAACTGAATTCTCGAACATTTGGTCCTTCGAGCCGGATAGCAGTACTAAACTTTACTAGCTTCATGCTCTATCATCAAGCGCGTGGACGCACTCTAAGCCAGCGCACCCAGTAGGAACAAGTTCCACCAGCTCACCTCATCGAAGGATGATCCAACAGCTCAACGAGCACTAGCACTCTCAGCGGAGTCCATTAGCAGAGCTCCGCAGTAGCAACTCTGCACATAGTCAGGCTCGTCGCAGCTCGACAGCTGCATCGGTTGGGTATCGTACAGCTCTGCGGAATTTTAATTTACTTATCTCTCCTACTTTCGCACTACCAGTGCTCAAATTGTATCGCCTATTACCAAAAGTGTTAAGTTAGCTCAAACCTAATTAGTACCTCTCTCACAGTATTATGGCTGATAAACCAAAGATAACTCAAGGCGGTAAGGGAATCGATCCAATTTCTGAAAAGAAATTGCTAGCGCCACCAACTATTACTGAGCCACTACCCATACGTTCAAGCTCTTGCTCAAACTCGCCTGCTCGACTACGCAGCGAGCTTATTTTCAAGGCTCAATCGCAGCAGAGCCGCCTCGACGCCATCGAGCTGGTGCTCCAAGAGGCAAATGAGACGTCCAACGAAGAACTCGACTCGCTGTGGGCTCAGGTCGACGAGCACCACAAAGCCTTCATTAAAGTACATCAGTACTTTGAAGTAACATGGCCATTTGCTTTCGCTGACCACGAATATTTCAGTCGTGGTGCGCATCTGGAGGAGGCCAAGCTTACACTCGCTGTGAGGATGGCAATTGCATCATTGCTAAATCGCTTACCACGCAGTCAACCATCTGCTGCACCTGCAGCACCACTTCAAGCCAAGGCGAAGCTGCCTAATATAAATTTACCAAAGTTTGACGGGAAATATTCTGATTGGCCAGCCTTCATAGATATGTTCCAGTCTTTAATCATGGATCAGCAACAGCTGTCCAGTGTAGATATGCTGCATAACCTACGGGGCAGCCTAACCGGTAGTGCAGCACAGCTCATCACTGACTTAGCACTCAAAGGTGCGTCCCTGCAGCCGTCATGGGAAATTCTGACGAACAGATTTGACAATAAACGGCTGTTAATGGAAGAGCGCCTCGACAGCATTTTTGCCGTCACCACACCTTCTGAGAGAGCCGCGACGTCTTTACTAGAGAGAGGATGTCTCTCTCGCTTGACTTCGGCTTCGCTCACCGGCTATCTCGCTCAATTGACTTTAGCGCCCGACGACGCTTTCGTACTCGCAGCCATATTGAAAAATTGGACACTTTTTTGCAACGCATCGGTGGAATAGCACACGCTTATCAGGACTCTTGGACTGTTTCTCTGTCGCTTTTCACCGGATTCACTCAACTTTCTCGCTCACCAGGACTCAGAACTCAAGGTAAGAGTGCACTGATATAATGCAGGGCCATTCACTGTCAGTGAGGAGGAAAATATCGTTACATTATTATTCTTGTCTCAGTCTGTGGCGTGCACTGCAGCACATGCTGCACCACGTTCTCCTCACTGTATTTTGCCGGTGTAATTAATATAATTGAAGATTAAACGAGCTTACCTGTAAGTGAAGTTCAATCATGATTGTATGAGCGCCTCTTCCGAAGAGATCAGGATGTAGTACCCTCTACTTTATGCCGATGTCGCCACAACTCCCAAGTGTAGAAAAAAAAGAGGGTTGTTTACTCCCGACGCCAACTCGATTCCTCATTCTTCAAAGCGATGCCGAAATAACAGTAGCGGGGTTGAAATTTATGTTTCAACGAAGGGTCGTTTTCACGGGCGGGACTGATCTCTTCGGAAGAGGCGCTCATACAATCATGATTGAACTTAATTACAGGTAAGCTCGTTCAATCTTCAATTGTATTTCGCGCCTCTTCCTCGAGATCAGGATGTAGCTGTTTAAAGTTATCTACTGTTGCGGCATTAATTACATCCAAGGGACTAAGAGATAATTGAGCTTTTTTATATCATATGATAAACTCAATAGTTATTATTCAACCTGGTCAACTTATTCTGAGACAAAAGACAAACAATCTTAACATCAAAATAATTATTTATTTATGATTCTCATTTAAAATAGTTAATGCAAACGAAGTTCTACCCTCTATAATATTACGTTTGTAAAACCGCGCAAAAGTGTTGGATTTTTGGGTCCAACCCGCAGTTTTTAGGATAGTCTCAATATTGACTCCATCTCTACTCGCCGCTGAAGTTGACGCATGTTTTGTGCTGTAAGCGCTGAACCACGAAATGTCTATACCACTGGCTTTTAACATGTTTTTAATCCACCTACTTAGTGTTTGCGTCGATATTGCTTTGTGTGGTTTTTTAAACGAAACAAATAATTTTCTTTCAGATCCTCGCAATTTTTCTGTCTTTTTTTAAATATTGCCTGAGCGCGGAAGCTGGATACAGTATTTCCTCATGATTATAATAAGGAATAATTAGGGTAGGTTGTGCTCTACCAACGCTAGACGTCTTAATTTTATCTGGGATCTTCACTTCTAAGTGATCGTTTCTACTAACGATATTTTTTATATCAATGAGTGCTAGAGTCTGCATCCTTTGAGCTGTAGTCAAGGCTAAAAGAACCACTAGCTTCTGAGATAATTTCTCCAGAGGGAGATCCTCTGTTGGGCCCCACCGACGGAGCGTAGATAATACCACTTCTGGATCCCAGGTAGAATTATATTTAGGTCTCGGAGGACGCAATCTAGAAATGCCTTTAAAAAATCTTCTCACTTGTGTGTCCTCTCCGACTTCTGGCCCCAGAATCAACGCAATCGCCGATCGAAGGGTGTTCAATGACCCATAGGAGGCGCCTTTATTATATTCTATCGTAAAAAAACGCAGTAGATTTTCTACGTTTAAATGAAAAGGGTCCCATTTTCCACATTGAAAGTCCACCACTTTCTCAACCCACTATCATATTGTTTCAGAGAAGAGCCACTGAGAGACGCCACCATGATCTCTGTCGCTTCTAAAGGAACTCGCTTTCTTACTAGCGCTTCCCTGATATAACCCCTGCAGCTAGGGTAATCCTTTTCCACAAAGGATGTGGCTGGTTGTCCGGTGATCTTAAAAGATTAACGCTCAGATTAAAGAATATCGGAGCAGAAATCAATAATGCTCTATACACAGGAAACCAAGCCTGAGCTGGCCAACGGGGCACCACTAAAATTCCTTCTGACTTATCTTGTCTAACTTTCTTTAAAACTCGTAATATAATAGAGAAAGGAGGAAACGCATAAAAGAAAAATTCCTTCCATTCTACTGTAAACGCGTCTATTGCCCACGCATCCGGATCTTGTTTCTATGCGATAAATTTCTCACATTTCGAGTTAATTCTCGTCGCGAAAAAATCTATTTCGGGTATCCCGAATTTTCGCGTAATCTGTTCAAAGGCTTCTAAGGATAGAGAGAACTCTGTCTCTGGTTCCAAGCGTCGCGACTCAAAATCTGCCTCTACATTATTAGCTGATCGTATATAGGAAGCGAAAATCCACAAATTTTTCTCCTCACACCAGTCCCAAATTTGCTTCGATAAGTCATTTAACTTTGGAAAACGTACTCCACCTTTCTTATTAAGGTAAACTATAGCTGTAGTGTTGTCTACTCTCAATAAGATATCACAATTACGCAGATGCTTTGTGAAGCATTTGAGGCCAAAGAATACCGCTAATAACTCTAAATTATTTATATGCAGCTTTCTTTCTTGCTTACTCCAAAAACCATGGGCTCGTTTATTATTACAAAATGCGCCCCAACCTGTGAGAGATGCATCTGAATATATCTCGACACGTGGTTTAAAATTGCTAAGATAATTAACCGCCTTTTCGATATTTACTTGCCACCAATCTAGCTCTTTCGACAAATAATCTTCTAGAGTCATAATAGCTTCGTAATCATCTCCATTACGCATGAGGGCCACAAATCTCTCTCTCTCTCTCAAACAATCTCATGTGAACACGTCCATATGTTAAGGTTGGGCAGCATGCTTCTAAAGAACCTACAAACGAGGCAAACTCCCGAATTGTACATCTTTTTAGCCGTTTAAATTTTGAAATCATTCTTTTGATTTTAACTCGTTTTTCTTCTGGTAATTCCACGGACATCTGTCGTGAATCCAAAATTAGTCCCAAGAATTTACATCTTTTGGAAGGTATTAATTTGCTTTTCTGTTCGTTAATTATGAAACCTAGTTTCTTCAATAGCTTGGAAGTTTCACGGACATTACGATCGCAGGATTCAAACGAATCGCCTAATAAAAGAAAATCATCCAAATAATTTACTGACACGAACCCTTGGTTTCTTAAGTACGATATTACTGGTTTTAAAAGTTTCGTAAATGTGTACGGCGTAGTATTAAGTCCGAAAGGCAGACAATTAAACTCAAAGATGTTACCTTGAAATATAAATCTCAATTATTTCCTGTCCAACCTTCTAATAGGGACTAAATAATAGGCATCTTTCAAGTCAATCGACGCCAGAAACCAATCCTGTGACAAGAGGCCACACACCGTTTTGTGGTCCTCCAGTTTAAAATGCTCCGTGTCTATGACTTGTTTAACATCTTTAAATTCAAAATTAAACGATGCGACCCATCTTGCTTCTGTATTAAAAAAATACGAGAAGTAAATTGCTCGGGGTGTGATTTTACTCTGCTAATTACGCCTTTCTCTTTTAGTTGAGCTATCTGATTTGAAATTAAACTTTGTTCGCAAAGCGACTAATCTGGCTCCTTAGGAACTATCCTCTGAACAACCTTAGTGCTGAAAGGAATTATATAGCCGCGTAGCCGGTTCAGGATTGTTCTATCCGAGGTGATTTTTTCCCAATTTGACTGGAAATACTTGAGTCTACCTGCCAACGTATTTACTACCTCTACTCCTGCTTCTTTTGATAAGCTGGCTTCTTCGCAGGAAACCGTCGTTTCTGTTCCTGTGTCATGGTTGGTTTCCGCCCGCCCGAGGTCCTGTAATTCTGTCTGAACCTGCTCTGAGATTGATATTGTCGTCGAGGCGGGCCTTTCCAGTTTTTTGAACTTTCCGATGCTGGTGGAAGTATGAAAGGTTTTAGTTTCTTACTATACTCTTCCAGTGTTTTCGCTGCTTTAATCTTCTCATCCAAATTATTTCCAAAAAGCCATTCATCAGGTGATGCCAAAGTAAGAGTATTTCGCAGAGATACATTGATGTTCTTCATGATCAAACTCCGTCTAATGGACGACTCCTCGTGTTGCAAGTCTGACAGAATTCTTATAATACCGCTCAATTTTTCCACCATTGACAACTTCCCTTCTACTTCCAACGATAGTATCGTCGTCATCAGACTGACTAAACCTGCAATTCCAGCTGCAATCCTCTCTTGCTTTTCTGCAATACGCAAGTCTCTTTTGGTTACTGCTTCTTGTAGCCCGGCTTTTACTTCCAAATTGAGTTTCGGTGGGTCTATGAATATTTCTTGAGATACAGTATCTCCTACGTTCGTTGGCATATCTGATTCTTGACAATCAGAATGTTTTTCTCCAATAGACTTCTCAGATGCCATAGACTTTATACTTTCACCTGAATCTGAATGGTAGTAACGATGCTGATGGTATCTAGATGCACGATCAGATGATCTTGATCGACTTTCCGGGTAATAACCTAAGACAGTAACACTTTCTTTGTACTGATTTTTCAGATAAATTTTTTGCAAAATTTCATATTATAATATATAAGCCGCTTAAAGAGGCTTAAATCTTTCAATTAATTATTGAAATCTGACAGAGATAGCAATATCTTGCTAGCAATTTCAAGCGACAATATCGACTCGTTGATTATTCAATAGAATCAACAACGATTGCGAAATCAGGAACTATTAGACGACTAAGAGCCAGCTTGACTGCTCGATTACTTATTTGGATCTAGCAAAGATCACAGCATTCTGGTTATAAGATCAACCAAGAAGCTTGACATCTAAATTATCCGTTGAGATCTAGCAGAGGTCACAACGCCACAGCATTTTGCTGTTAAGATCTAGCAGAGATCATAATATTTCTGAACCAAAATCGAATAAGGAAACTTGGCTTCTTAATTATCCGTTGAAATCTAGCAGAGATCGCAACGTGATAGTACATCAGTCGAGTAAGGGCATTTGCCTCAGATTTTTATTGCGATCTAGCAGAGATCACAATGTCATTGTACTACGATTGAATAAGGATATCCGTCTTTGTTTTTAATTGAGATCTTGCAGAGATCACAACTTTTACCATCCTTTGTTCAACGTGACATGACTTGCATGTTACTGATATGCTGTACCGACATAACTTCCGTAACCTGAAATATACTTACAGCGAGAATATACTTACGGCGAGAAACAACGTAATCCTCCTCTCTGTGCTTGTCCACCTTTCTTTCCAACCTCTTCAGTCTTTTCCATAATTGTTTATTCTCTCGATCCAATGATTTTTCCTTTCTTTTTCCCATCTTTACACTGATGATGTGGCTTATTCGGCACAACGTAAAAGAATGAGGAATCGAGTTGGCGTCGGGAGTAAACAACCCTCTTTTTTTTCTACACTTGGGAGTTGTGGCGACATCGGCATAAAGTAGAGGGTACTACATCCTGATCTCGAGGAAGAGGCGCGAAATACAATTATGCAGGTGCTTTATATTCACTGTAGTTTACCCCAGAAAATCTGCTGGGAAAGTACAGTGACTATACACTGCTCATTTGTGCATCCTCAGTATATGTTGTATTGTGCTACGCAGTGCTGCCTGCGTAGCTGGTCACACATATATTCAGAGCACTCAAGCAATTTAATTGCAAGTGCTCTCATGTATTCACCTCTCTTTAACAAACTGCTGAGAGCTTGCAGTGAATAATTTACAAATTCTTAGCACTCATTTTCTCTTGGTGTGGCATGCTACGAAAGCACTGACTACGTCATGCTCACGCTCAAGCACACATAGCGTGCAGTTAATGTAATTGTGCTCTGCCTTCTCAGTACAAATTAAACTCAATTAATTTATTCATTTAATTTGGTAATCCACGAGTTTTTGTGCATTTATGTCTATATATTCTGTATTTTTCTAAATTTAACCTATTTTTGTATTTATTTTTCACTTTTATCTTTCTTCCAAATTATATTTAAATTGTATTTTGTATACCACCTGTCGGAAGGTGGAATAAACCAATTTCACAACATAACAACGATATGTCTGGTTTATTTATCACCTTGTCTAGAGTGAAGTTTCATGTTCTCTCAATATATTCGCAGATCGGTCAATTCCACCGGACAGATTCTCAGCAACGTGACAATGACAATTTTTTACATTTTGATACATTTTCTTTTCATTTCGTTGACGATGATACGAGTACATTAAATTTTTCCATTTGGCTTCTTATCGTTGTTCGGAGTGGGCGAGGCGCTCTCGGTTGAGGGAACCAGTGCATACCCTGGCCAGCTTGGATCGTAGTCGCTCCTCTGGCTGTTGTCGTTCGAGTGACTCGAGGTTGATGTTTACCTCGGCGGCTGCAGGGGCCGTTGCCAAGTGTGTCCTTATCGGTGTTCGGTTTCGTTGATACCTGTAATATTTAAACAGAACGTAGCCGACCAAGGCAATTGGTGCTATTGCATACAGTGAGCAGACACTCGGATTGTGGATGTGCTGCATCCCGTCTCCGGTGGTATCGAGAGTTTCCATAGTCTCGCAGCACGCTCAGAAGTAGAATGTTCCTCTCGGCCTGTGTCGGGGGCGCCTGAGTCTCTATCTCCGTGAATTTTAGGTTGAATGACTAAAGGTAATTTTCCCGGATGACCTGCGATGTTCGCTCGATGGTTTTGACGCTGAAATCTCGGGCGGTTACTAAACATCCGCCTAACAATGCCAGTATTCCCGTATTGTTTAAAGTCTTATGCCGATTGGGGTTTTTCCCACAGTTCATTCCTATAGATTCTGGGGTTGGCGCGACGTATAGCCATCGCCTTTGTTGCTGTATAAGGACGCTGAGGGTGTGGATTAGTTGAATAACCCTTCTTGCACATTTTTCGCAGTTATTTGTGTCCATTTTTGAGTATATTAGGGCTTTGCAGGAGGCGTCGTTCGTAACTGAAATTGTAGGATGTGTCGGCGGGCAAATGTATGATTTGCTCAGTACCTTGCAATTTTTTTAGGTCATCATTCGTCATTCGCAGGAAATTTCGATTTTCTGCGTCGATTCCTACGGGGTTCCCTGTTGCGTTCATGTAGTAGTACCTATCGTTGCGTGCTCGCGTGGGTACGGGGTATACTGTACTGTTGCTGCCTGATCAGCGGTATGTCGAGTATGAGTACCAATGCATCACCTTCACTGTAGGTGTTCACGTCCGCCAGTCGCATAAGTGCTGACGCCTGGCTGTACTCTACAGTGACTGGGAAACTGGTGCCGGGCAGTAGGTATGCTAGTGCATCGATGAGGTGGCACGTAGGCAATTTCGGTAGCAGGGCCATTGCTCCTGCCTTGCCTTTTGATATCGTACATTGCTGTTTTTCAAAGCGGCGATGGTCGTTTCTCAAAACAATTGTCGTAATTCTAAGCCCATGATTTGCTTTCTATTTAGCTTTGGGGTTAGATTGTTTACGCGTGCCTTCTTCCTCATTCTGAGACTTCGTATGTTATCGCATCGGTGACCAATGTATAATAATATTATATTTTATCATAAATTGTCTTGAAATATGGAAATATTTGGGCATATTTCACTGTCATTTGCGGAAATCGAAATACCAATAAACATTAGCTTATTTGTTCCAAAATTAAGTATGCTCTTAGAGGCTTCATTTCTTCAATTTTCTCTATATATTCTTTTTTCATTCCACGCTGAACACCATCACTGCGTCAGCATTAATATTCTATACATTTTTCGAGGTGGTTTGCAGGCATCGTCGCAGTATTGCGTCCCCTCTGGATTGCGTAATCAATGTGCAATTTCTTTTTAATTGGTTCGTTCAATATATTTTTTCTATATGTATATTTATCATGTATTTTCATCTGTTTTTATGATGAAAATTTATAATTCTGAAAAATGTTGTAATTTTTCTAGAGTTAATTAAAATTGGGTTTTAAGATCTTTATTCTCATTGAAGCTCACTACTTAGCGCTCTGCAGAGGTACCAACACACAATTTATTTAGTTTTTATATAGTTTTAACTATCTCTGTTTCGTGAGTTCTTTTGTTCGGGTCGCTAGAGCTCGATGAAGGGTTTCCGCCGGTTTACATGTACCACCTGACTCCTTAGTCCCTTCTGGACTACGTACTATAGGTGACCAGGAAGCGCCTTTCCGTGACGGAGTACGGCCTGGTCCATTTAGGCGTCAGCTTGGTTGACCACCCTCGACGCACGTTTTCGCCGTGCAGGTCGCCAACCCCGTACTGTCGCTCAACAGTCCCGTAGTCATACGTTGCCTTCGCTTTTTCTTTTGCGAGGTGAAGGTTATCGCGTGCGACGGTCCATGAGGCGCGTAATCTTTCCCTTAGCTCTTGAGCGTAGTCATCGTAAGCATAAATATAGCGGGGCTCTTGTCGAACGGCGGTCGGTAAGTCAGCGATGCGACCATACACCAGTGTATACGGGGGCATTCCGGTCCCTGTATACGGTGTGGTATTATAGGTAAATACCGTTACAACCATCGGCACTCGTTCCTTCTTCCTGATTTTATTCCTTCGGTAGGACTCGCAGGATGTAATGCATCCCTCCAGATTGCTTCTTATTCCGGGCCTGTCGTATTTGGTCCGGATCCGATGCAATGTTCGCCGTATACCCTGGTGCCCTCCTGTTACGTCCTGCGAGATCCTTCTTTTTCCTCTATTGTCTCGTAGGTACGAGCCGGTCACGATGAGCGAGCGACGCAGGCGAAGTAGTTCCCCGGAGTATCCCTTCTCATTTGAGTCATCCCCGTGTTTGACAGTGGGGAGACAAACACGATCCCCTTTTGCGGCGGGTGGCGCCTAACTGGCATTAGTCACAATAGATATATTTGACGATTGCCTCTGCATCCGTCTTTCCTGCGAACTCCCTAATCGTGACACTCAGCACTAAGGGCGAGTACATATAAGATAGAGTATAAATGCAAGGGAAACACTCAATAACGGGGCTAGTCATAGAACTAGGCCAGTGACTCACGCTCTCGTGAGGGAGAACCACCTTCGAGGAAGGTGGACAAATTGAGTCATGCTAACCTAAAGGGGGAGAATCACCCTTTGGGGAAGGAGATTCGAAAACTAGAAAAACGTTTCACCCTAATTCGCGAGTTTTCTTAATCAATACTATCACAAAAATCCAGGAGATATAAGAAAGAGTTTCCACAGCGCGAATGCTCAGTTTTCTATTACTATTTATTGCGGTCACGTCGCGTAATGTATTGTCGCGAATAAGTCACTCCGCCTAACCATAACAGACCAAGTTGCCTCTCCTACGATATTGTTCGAGACTTTGTACATTTCTAACTTGTGTTTTGTGGATTGTGTACGGTACAATTATCCGGCAACATATAGCTGACGTGTGTCGCGAATAAGCCAGTCCGCTTAACCGCAACAGACCAAGTAGCCTCTTCTACGATTTTGTTCAAGACTTTGTGTATACCTAACTTGTGTTTTGTGGGTTGTGTACGAAACACGTACAAATAAACAATACGATAATCTACTTGGATACGATCAGCAAATCTTTCTCCTTCCATCACCAACTGAAGAGTACGAGTCGAAGAGAGCCGCCTGCGAGCAGAGATCGACAACACGACAAAGAAGAAGAACCACCACAAAAGAGGACAAATGTCAACAGTACATCTTCGAGCTTACCTCTATCTAATGCTCACCAGGTAAAATTCTCCCATTTCTAACTGAAAAAGGCGAGGTCTCCGACCCCGCTCTAAAGGTCTGCCATTCACCTGGTAGTATTCCTTTATTATTTTCAGACGATCATCGGTAGAGGGGCAAGCTACGCCACTGCGGCAGTCGCTATACTCCCTCGTAGCGCTGTCTTTATTTGCGTTGCTGGAGGATTGCGGGCTACGGTCCCCGTCGTGCCGCGCTTCCTCAGCAGGCCTGTGCGATGCTTTCTCCGAAGTCTCTTGACTTGGCATGCCAATCCGTAGCTACGCCGCTGCGTCGCTCTTCTTCTCGGGCGGCCTTGAAACATTTTCTTTTCGCGGCCTCCCTCGCCTTGCGGGTCGGCCATGCTGTGCTGCTCGCTCTCCGTCCTTTTCCGTGAAGCTCGCAGTCTTACTTGCGCCTTGCGCTGCTCGGGTGCATGGTCTTCTCGTTCCCCGGCTGCACGACTTCGCGGCGGGGCTTTGGGGATCAGTAGAGCGAATTGCATGCACGCTGCGAATCTTACTGCCTTTTTCCAACGCATTGGCAGGCGCTACCTCTCGCGCTGCTGCGTTGCTATGCTTGCTTGGGTCTATTGTCGGCTCTCCGCTTTGTTCGGCTGTCGGTACCTGATGGATACTGTCTTCTTCTTTCTCGTGGACCAGCTCGACCTCTCGCTCCGACGAGCTACCACAGTTGTAAGGGGTATCCTCAGCTCTCCTCTTTGTGTGGTCGTTCGCTGTGCCGATTTGCCCCGACGCACAGTGGGGCCGATTCCCGAAAAGCTGGTCAAAAGTCGAAAACGTAGTTCATTCTGTTTGAGATATAGTATATAAGGGTTTTTGGGGTCGCTGATTACGAATCTGAAGTAAAAATGGTAAAAAAACAAAATAGCGGGTTTAAAATGGCGATAGTAAACCGAAAATACTCAGTTATAATACGGAATGTTTATCGAATTTGTATGAAACTTGGTTTCTGTAAGTTTTCGAGGTCGCTGAATACGAATCCGGTGTGAAAAAAACAAAATTCAAAATGGCGGATCCAATATGGCGGACGCAATTTTCGTAATCGGCCGGATTCGCTTAAAACTTGTTATTTGGGGGTTATCGAGGTCGCTGAATACGAGTCCGGTGTGAAACAGACAAAATTCAAAATGGTGGATCCAATATGGCGGACGCAATTTTCGAAATCAACCGGATTTGCTCGAAATTTGTTACTCGGGGGTTTTTGAGGTCGCTGAACATGAATCCGATGTGAAAAAGACAAAATTCAAAATGGCAGATCCAAAATAGCGATTATAAAAATTTATTAACTTTTTATAAATCTGTAAGTAAATTATATATTTGATAAAAAGTAATAAAACATCTACTTTTACATCTGTAATTGTATTGATTAAAATCACTTTTAAAAGACTTATTTTATACTATTTACAAGTGACATTTCCTTTTTTTATTGAAGTGAATGTACTTCAGTTACATGCAAGTAATTTTTTCTTTGAAGCACATATTTCTTAAAATCATTTTCTGAAACAAAATAGATTTTGTGAAATATAATTAACATGTTCAAACAGTTAATTTATAATTATTGTAGTTTAAGTAAACATTTTTTAAGATTACTATATAATAATTTGATTTACAGTTTTAAAATAAATGTATTTGGATTACAGAGTGTTACGTCCTGGATTTTAAACAGGGATGAAATTGTCTCCATTTTGAGCCGGAATGTGCCGGCTCGGGATTGGAGGACGGCTGGTGAGGGGCGGGTTTAAATAAATAATTATTAAACACATCACAAGATGCACTATATATTAAAACAGTAAAGCAGTATTGTAACACGGTTGTAAATGAGTCACAAATGAACGTTTTGTATGGTCGACCAAATAGAATTGTTCGAAACAGTCTTTTACACCACTGTATATATTATGTAGATTATGTTTTAACACACTTGGTGTTATATTGTGTGTGTATTGTAGCACGAACTAAGCACTACGAATCAGTTAATAATTCTGTAACTATAAATGTTAAGTACGGGGAAACTTGATTAAACTGCCAATAATTAAATTGTATTAAAGTCGTAGCACGTATTAACGTCTTTAAAATGGTGTATTAAACAGTATTAGCACATATATGTATTAGAGTAAAGTGTCATATTAATATAGACACGAGGTATGTTATTATAATGTTTATTGGAACGCAGAATTAACACAATTGTCCGAATTATTAGATTGGAGCACTTAAATTACGGAACGTACCCAAAAGTAACCGAGCACTACTAATATTGTCATTATCACTACTAATATTGTCATTATACATATATATATATATATTAAAACAATTAACCGTATATTATTGGATATTAAAAGATCTGAAGCAAATTGTTACGAGGACCGACCGTCGTGGTCTGCCCCCGGAGATAGACTGACTAATTAGCGCTGCGCTGAAAGCAGTGCGACATGTGCAAACGAGGGATTTGTGGGGCGCAGCGCGTCTCATCGATGTGCTGCGTTCCGCCGGTCAACGTGAGAACGCTGACCTAAGCAAATTATTAGCGGATGGCAACGTATCACGCCGGCGCTCCGCGCCTCGCCGGCCAGCGTGTGAACGCTGACGTTAGCAAAAGAATGAATAATAAATCGTATATAAATTATCAAAAATTCGAAAATTCACAAAGGGGGTTGGAGACCCAGGACGTAATACAGAGTAATGATTTTCTTGTTTAAAAGAAATATTTTGTACATATTTCAGATAAGTAATTACATTTTTAATCATTTATAAAAATATTGAAAAATGTATAATTCAAATATATAAGAAAGTGTAATAAGGAACACGAAAATTGCGTCCGCCATATTGGATCCGCCATTTTGAATTTTGTTTTTTTTACACCGGATTCGTATTCAGCGACCCCGAAAACCCCCGAGTAACAAGTTTCAAGCGAATCCAACCGATTTCGAAAATTGCGCCCGCCATATTGGATCCGCCATTTTGAATTTTAGTTTTTTGACACCGGATTCGTATTCAGTGACCCCCAAAACCCCCGAGTAACGAATTTCAAGCGAATCCAATCGACTTCGAAAATTGCGTCCGCCATATTGGATCCGCCATTTTGAATTTCGTTTTTTTGACACCGGATTCGTATTCAGCGACCCCAAAAACCCCCGAGTAACAAGTTTCACAAAATTATATTCATTTGAAAAAAACGTGCAACAAGTGGTTAATGTGAATTTGTAATTTTTTATATTCAAATGTGCACTAAAAACAAAGTTGCAGCTAGCTGCAGCTGATTTTTACTAATTTTGTTACATAACAGTACAAACTTTAATTTAAAACTTGTTTCGTTGCGGAACACTGCGGAACTTTGAACTTTTTCCCTGTTTTTCTAAAATGATTATTCATAATTTTTCATTTTTTTTTACTTTAGACATTGTTTAGCTATTAATTTATATGTATCTCTCATAATTTTCGACGCATATGATAATAAACTACTTTCTTCAACCTGAAACCTCCATTTTGCAGATTTAAGAAACACCAATTTCTACGAATTTTTTAATATGACGCTTAAATATGAGCTCGAACGATCGAGCTATTACTTGCGCGAAGGTCTCTTTTGTACTGGCTTATACTTGCCAGGTATACTTCACTAGCCCTTATAAAATGTTCCATTATATTCTTTAAACATTACTCTATCCACCTATGTACTCTAAATCGTATAAAATAAAACTTCATTTTTCGACTTTTGATCAGCTTTTCGGGAATCGGCTCCACTGTGCGACGTGCTATCCTCTTCTGATCTACAGACTACGATCTCGGCTCTCTCTTGGGCTCTCGTAGTAGCAAATATATGGCTTAGCGCATCGGCATTTGTGTTACGCTTTCCTGCCTTATATTCGACGTGAAACTCATGTTCCGCCAATTTTATTTTCCAGCGCATCAATCTCGAACCTGGGTCCTTCACCCCGAACAGCCAGGTGAGTGGTTGATGGTCTGTTACGACCGTGAAGCGAGTACAATAAAGATAGGGTCGGAACTGAGCAAAGGCCCAAACTACCGCGAGTAGCTCTTTCTCCGTGGTCGTATAATTCAGCTCGGCTTTTGACATGGTGACGCTCGCGTAACATATGGGCAAATCGTCCCCGATTTTGCCTTGCGATAAGATTGCGCTGAATGCCCTGTTCGAGACGTCTGTTGTCACTACGAAAGGCTTCTCGAAGTCCGGGTATTGCAATACTAGTGCTGTTGTTCGTGTCATTTTCAGTTCGTCGAAGGCGGCATCCCTTACTGTCGTCCACTTAAATTTAATCCCTTTCTGTGTTAATTCCGTGAGTGGCTTTGCTGTTTTCGAAAAATCCTTTATGAATTTCTGTTGGAAAATCAGCTGACGCACGGCGATCGATATTCGCCGTGCGTCGACCTGTTGCTGCTGGCTGGTGTGCTGCGCTCGGCTATCGCGAAGATAGCCGAGGCAGCCCCTCGCAGGCATGCGACTCAAGCGAGAGGCTGTCTCTTGACTTCAGCGTCTCACAACGACGCTTTTGTACTACGCAGCCATCTTGAAAATTTTAGACACTCGTGAAAACCTCTGTGACAGCTACTTCAACTATGCTCACCGCGGAATTTTCACTGCCTCATACCGGATCTAGTCATTGTATACGTGCTCAATCGGACTCACAAAACTCGGTTAGCGTGCATGTTCATAATTTATATAAATCTCATCTCGTGGCATGATCTACAGCGCGGGCTGTGCCACGTTTCACATCACAAACTTCAGCACTCAATTAATATAATTGAACGTGCCTCTCATTAAAATTCAGTCTAAATTCATTTGTGCTATCTTTATATATTTTATATATTTTTGTAGCTATGAAGTCGATTGGTAGAATAAAAACCACTTTCTCTACCTACATCCATGGTCTGGTTATTTCACCCCTGTCATGAGTGATCATTTTTCCTTTTTCGATATCTTTCAGATTCCATTCAACAACACCACAGGAGTTCTCAACAATTTCCGATAATACCTGGGTAGTCCAAGGAAGGATTGTACTTCCTTCACACCCCTTGGTACCTAGAATTTCTTCACCGCTTCCAGGTACTGCGTTTTCTTGCACAGGAACTGGCACTTGCTAGGTTGCACTGCCAATTTGGTCTCTCTTAGTCGCTGCAGCGCCTCCCGCAGCTTGTCGTTGCGCTCTTTGAAGGTTTTCCCGTGTATTACCATGGCGTCGATGTACACGTAGCATTTGACTCCCTGTAGTCCGGCTAGTGCGGAGTTCATTAGCCGCTGGAAAGTCGATGGGGCGTTCTTGAGTCCGAAAGGCATGAGGTTATACTCAAAATGACCTTGCGGAGTGAAAAATGCCGTATTCTCTTTATTTTGCTGTGCCATCGGGATTTGGTGAAATCCCGAGGCGAGGTCCAAGGTCGTGTAGTATCAGGCTCGTCGAAACTGGTCCCAAATTTCGGTTATATTGGGCAGTGGGTACGAATCTCCGAAGGCGGCTTCGTTTAACTTGCGAATATCACCACTACGCGCATTTTCCTCACTCCGGTGGCGTCGGATTTCTTAGCCACCTTCCGTTAGCATTTCTCCTGTCTGCCTCTCCAATTCTCTTGTGGGTCTCTGGCAGCCGATATGGGTGCACCTTAATGGGCTGTACGCATTCCTTAAGGGGTACCTAGTACTCTATCATATTCGTGTATGGCAGCCTGTCCCTTGTAATGTCGTCGAGCGCGTCGCGCTCCTCTTTATTGAAGTTCGTGGTGTCTAGCTCCTGGGCTAGTCGCGCGAGGCATTCGGCCCCTCGCTCGGCGCTGACAGTGCAGACTTCGGTAGTCGAGGCTTAGAGGCCGTGACCCACTGCCGTTATCTCTAGCGGTTCGGGTTTCACCACGGGGCGTTGTACTTCGACCGCCTGCTCGGTAGTATTTATTACGCTTACTGCACAGCTACTGTCGTGTGGCAGTGTGATACGGGCGCTAATACTTACTCCGTTGACGAGTTCCATCTTAGAGAGTAGACCGATGCATTTACTCGTGGTCGCGGCATAGGCAACCGTCTCGCTGCGTGGCGGCAAGGTAATTTCAATCGATCCATCCAGGAGCGGCATATTATGTCCATACAGTTTGAGCATGTCGCCGTGCAGGATATCTGCCTTGTGGCATTTGATAAAATCCATTCCAAGTAGTCCGTTGACTATCAACGGTACGTTGTTCGGAACGATGTAGAACCAATGCTCTACGTTCAGGATAGGCGTCTCGAGTACTGTCTTCGCTATTCCGAGAGAAGTGCATTTTTCGTTCGCCACCCACTGCAGCTCCACAGTACAGTCTTTCACTAAGTCTCTGGTTTGAGGCATCCTTCTTTAATTATGCTACACTGAGACCCATTGTCCGCCTTGAGGGTGAGTACCCCGGTCACGGCAAACAATGCGATGATATCGAAGTCACTGACAGTGGCGCCGGACGCCGGCAGTGTTACTTCTAGCAGCTGCAGCGCTGTCATCTTTTGCCTACACACAGGTCTCTGCTGGGCCGTGAGTGTGTCCATTCTCATCGTTCCTAGCGGGCGGGCATCTGTATTAGCTCGACCCGGTCCTGCAGTTACTGCGGTTTCTGCTTTCTTCCTCTCTGAGTCCCTCGGATGTCGGGGCTGCTGCGATGACTGCGCTGGCTCGCTCTTATTCTGCGACAACCCCTTCCTGCAACCCTTCCACACGTGGATCTTCTTCTGACAGTAGTTGCAGATGATGTCGACGTTGTGTATTGACTTGTTTTCGCTGGGCATCGGAAGGCTCACTCTTCCCGATCTCCGGGTACAGTCTCGAGTCACGTGCCCTGACCTCCCGCAGGTGAAACAATTTTCCCCCTGCCGGGGTGGCGCGCCTTGGGACTTCCTGGGGTGGCTTGGCACTCCACCTACCCCTCCTTACGGCTAGACCATGTTGGTGATTTATATGGCCCCCGCCACCGAGTCGTGCAGTGTTTGATAATTTCGCGCACGTACCAGCACCTGTACCTGGTCGTGCAGGCCGTTTTCGAAAAACGCTTGCGCGCTTCGACAGGTGACTCTCTCGACGGTGACTTTTTGATCTTCGGTCACCAATGGTTCCCAGAGTATTTCAATGATGTCTAACGTAATACGCTCCGTTCTTGCCGCGTAGGCGGCGATGTCCTCGCTCTGTTCTTGTCAGAGGAAGCTGAACTCCATCTGCAACGCGGCCAGGGACTTTCGTTGTCCGTACGACGCTTCAAACTCACTCCTGAGTTGCGCCATTGTACCGATAGTCTTCTGCTGCAGTTGCCTCGCTGCCGCACCCTCTAATTTGCTCATGACAATTTATTCTAGGAGGGTGTCATGCTCCTCCTCGACCACCCTTCGGAATATCGTCTCGCAGGACTTTATAAAGAGCGGCAAGGCCTTTGGGTCCTTATTTGCTAGCTGGTAGCCATAATGAATGGGTCGACGCTGACAGTACTGTCGTGATCCTCAAACGACGGACCCCTAAGTGGATTTACGCCGAACTCAGCTGTCAGACGGCCTACGAGGGCCTCATGTCTATCAGTGGGGATTCGTCCCGCTGGCGAGAGCTCCGCAAGCACGTGTCCTGAATGCAATCTCCCCTCTACGCTTTTGTCTTGCGCCTCTAAATCCCGGCATGTGGCTACTTTCGCAGTTGGCACTACTTTAAAATATTCCCACTGAATACCTCGAGAAAAGTTTTTCCCCTAATTTTTCCCTTTGAATATTTTGTGTCTTAGGTGAACATTTTTTCCCGATCTACCGCAACCGTCTGGCTTTGGTTTTACAGCTATATGTATTAGTATAAAGTAACCGCCACTTACAGAAGGATGATCTTGTAGACGATCCTTTCCATGGCGCTGCTCTGGGTGCTGTCAACTTGGCGTCCGGCAGCTTCCTTCTGTAGTCGGTCCTTGACGTCCTCCCTGGCGCCGTTATCTCGTTCCTTCGGTGGGTCCTGGGCTCGTCCTTTGGTATATCGCCAACTGATACGTGACGGCGTTACCGCAAGCTGCTCCCCTAAACACTCCTTGCACAATTTATGCGTTACCCGCGACCTGACGTGATGACGTCAACCAGGACGTTAAACGGTTGACCGCTATGTCACACAGTACCGACGTACACTTCGCGCCTTTGCGTTAGTTTAGTCGGGGTTCTACGAACCAAACTGGTGTCTTGGCACGAGCTGCAGTCGTCACTTCAGAGTCACTCTCAACGTTGTTCAAAATCACTTTTTGTCCAAGTAAATCACGTATCACTATACACTTCAGCAGATCCCACCGCTGCCAACAAATGTTATGCCCGTACCGTGTAATTGGATTATTACGGAAATCGGTATAATATTAAAATTTATTACTTTTTGGGATCGTTTCCGATAAGGAGATAGATCTCTAGAAAATAATGAACACTTGAATTTACGGAAAAATAACAGTTGGATATTTTTTATAGACAACGGCACCTTTTCGTTATCTATTTATGACGATAATAAGAATGTTACAATAATTAACCGTTCTTTCGAGTAATTGACGAGGAACCAACCCGTTCTCATTGAATCTACCTTTTTGACTTTAATATTTCACACGAGTCCGATCTGCGATCAACCGTTCAGGTTGATGTTAAACTTGTGACTGATTTTCGTAATAGCAGTTTCTTTTACGAACTGTGTTCACGAAAATCGCTTCGTTAGTGGTTTTGCATTAGCTTATCGTCGATCGCCAAGCAAGTCGCCTCATGCTGTCAGCGTTCTCAGTGTCGATCGTACGATCGGACATTGTACTTCGTTTTCTGTCTTGAACGAATTCTAATGTTTCGTTAGCTGTGTCAGCTAAGAAATATTCCAGAATATACCATGAAATGGAATATTCCACTGCACAACATTACTCTGCTTTTAAATTTTTTCACACTTACCATTTGCGTAGCGAAACTTCTATCACAGTGCCTCATCATGGCGGTTTTAAATAGTCACCCGATTTGTAGATAAGAGATTAAATATCGTCGGTGTGGGGTTGCGGCAGGTGGCATGATATACTACTGTGTTCAAAAAGTAAGGTGAATTTTGTTTTAAAATAAATTTTTTTTATTTATTCTTCCAAATCGATTTCGTCCCCCTCAAAGTAATCCCCTCTAGCTGCAATACACTTATGCCAACGTTTTTTCCAATCTTTGAAGCATGCTAAAAAATCGTCCTCAGGTATAGCCTTCAATGCGCGTAGGGATTCACGTTTGATCTCTTCAATCGACTCAAAACGATTTCCCCGGAGTGGTCTCTTGAGCTTTGGGAACAGCCAGAAGTCACACGGTGCTAAATCAGGCGAATACGGTGGTTGTGGAGCGACATGAATGGAGTTTTTGGCGAAAAACTCACGAAGAACCAAACGCGAATTTTGGCACCAAACGCGATTTGACTCTTCTGAGGCACAAATGATTCTTTAAAATTGCTTGCACTGATCCAATTGATATTGCAAGCATGTCGGCAAGGTCTCGAATTGTTAATCGACGATTTTCGAGCACCAATTCCTTGATTTTCTTGACGTGTTGCTCATCAATTGACGTCGATGGTCGTCCAGAGCGTTCCAAATCATCAACACGTTCTCTGCCTTCGCTGAAGTCTTTGTACCACTTGTAAACATTTTTCTGTGACATAGTCTCGTCACCGAAGGCCTTTTGTAGCATTCGATACGTTTCAGCGGCGGAAATTTCATTCCGCAAGCAAAATTTAATAGCACTTCTTTGCTCAACAAAATTCGACATCGTAAAAATTCGCCAAATTCACTTTTCTTTGTTCACAAAACCAAGCGTAAACTAAAAACTAATGATGATATTGACATGTTATTTGTCACAGATGTCACTAACAGTCCTACCAACTTAAAAAAAATTCATTTGTCCGATTCGGTTAACGCGGGAAGTTTAAATTAAAAATTAACCTTACTTTTTGAACACAGTATGGTAACGGTACTTGCGACTGGGGTTATTATCCGACCCGGCAACGGCTCTAGCGAGAGCTTCAATGCCTCGTACGAAGCATCAGCCCGAAACGAGCGACAGAGATAAACAAAGACTTCGCAGCGCAGCGAAAATTCTAAGGCCGCCCGAGATCTCGTTCCCCATGAGATGCTGTGGCGATGGTCTCCGCGTAGTTCATTCGACGTCATAGACGGGTCTTCTTCGGTGTTCCAACATGACGACGACGGGGACTCGGGATCTCTCTTCTCGCCGTTACAACAGTATCCTTCAGACTCCCGCGGGTGACTTTCTTGTTGATGCTAATAACCCTGTGCTCGGGCCGTCACTCGCTTGGGAGTATCATAAAAAAAAAGAAAACAATAGAAACACGAAAGGAATATTGGTCGATTCGCATGCAATATTTTGCCCTGTAGGATCGCCTCGGGGAGACTCTCGGCCGAACGAGTATGTGAACCCTGGTTAGCCCCGCTCTGTCCGACTTTGTGACGGGTTGCCAAAATACCCCATCACAATATACAGGGTGCGCCATCTTTTATGTCGGTATGTAAAAATTGAATCACTTTAAAAAAAAAAAAAACAACCGATTTCCATATATGAGGTACTTTTATTTAATTTGGTCCTTACAATTTATTTGGACTAGTTTTTGAATACAACATCAATCAAGTGGCCGCCTTCATTGGCCAAAGCAAAATGTGTCTTTTTTGCTGCGT
This sequence comes from Cylloceria caligata, assembly GCA_963942595.1. Classification (NCBI taxonomy): domain Eukaryota; kingdom Metazoa; phylum Arthropoda; class Insecta; order Hymenoptera; family Ichneumonidae; genus Cylloceria; species Cylloceria caligata. The sequence goes on along the minus strand of OZ012705.1, from coordinate 28,476,292 downwards.
TTTCCATCACTTTTTCGAGCATCTCGGGCGGTATAGCGATGATTTCAACACGAATGTTTGCCTTGAGCTCGTCAATGGTCTGAGGTTTGTTGGCGTTCACTTTGATTTTCGAATAACCCCACAAAAAGGAGTCCGGAGGGGTCAAATCTGTAGATCTGGGTGGCCAGTCAACGTTGCCATTTTTTGATATCACACGTGCAGGGAATTTTCGTTTCAGAAACTGCATTGTTTGATTTGCAGTGTGGCATGGCGCACCGTTTTATTGAAACCAGTAACCGTCCAGACCTTTTTCACACATTTGTGGGCAGCCATAATGAGCCAACATCCACCGATATCGATTCCGATCGACTGTTTCGCCTTCTCCGAAGAAAAATGGCCCAATGATGATTTTGGCGGAAACGCCGGCCCAAACAGTCACTTTTTGGTCATGCAATGGTGTTTCATGGATCTCGTGTGGATTCTCCGTTCCCCAAATGCGGCAATTTTGCTTGTTAACGGGGCCAGAGTGTGAAATAGGCCTCGTCAGTCCTCAAAATTTGTTTCCAAAAATCAGGTTTGGTGTCAACCATTCGAGCGATTGGACGGTCTGTCGGCAATATTTTTTGAATCAATTGCACTTTATACGGACCCAAATGCAAATCATCCTTCAAAATGCGCCGCAAAGTGGTTCCACTGACGCCAAAATGCTGAGCGCGGTGACGATACGACACATGTGGGTTCTCGGCAACACTCTTTCTTATCGGTTCAACCAGTTCATTGGAACGTCTTGGGCGTTGATGAACGGCACGTGGACGATTTCTCACTATTCCGTGCTCAACGAAATTCGACACCAAATGACGAATAGGGTTGTCAGACGGTGCTTGTTGGCCACGATATTTTCGACGACATGCACGTTGAGTTAACACAACTGAACGGCTATTTTCAATGTACAGCATCACTATTTCGTCACGTTGTTTCGGTATGAAGTGATTCATGGTTCAAATTGTACTGAATTGACGTTTCAAAAACATGTCTTCGCAAGTCAATCGGTTGATAAATGTCAAAGTTATTCAATGTTTACATACTGATATAAAAGATGGCGTACCCTGTATATAAACGGGCAGGAAAAAAACTAAAAAGAAAGCATCCAACAAAAAAAAAGAAAGAAATTTACATTAAGTGGGTTTATTGTTGGATTGTTAGTCATCAGGCTTAAGCCTGGGATAAATCGAAGTGGCTTCTGTTGAGGTGGATGGTTCTTGGTCGTTCGTCGTCGGTATTTCAGGGATAGAATGGGATGGGAATATATTCGTAGGCAAAGCTGGACCTTTACGGGCACATACGAATGACAACGGGCGCATCGTCTGTCTTTTGTTGAGGTGCGGATAATACTTAAGGGCGGTATAGGCTTTTGGAAAACTTGGTACGAATGTAACGTAAGGGTCTGTCGAGGGATTACCATGAGCAGTCTCGTTAAGTTCTCAAGCACGTGGTTTGGGTCTGAGGGTCGTATTCCCACCTAAATACCACTCAGGTCTTTCTGAAGGCAGTATTACGCTTAGGCGTTTAATTCGTCTTTAATTCAGGAGTTTGGTTATTGGGTCGCACGTACGACCGTTTATTTAAATGCAGTAAAATATATGTAACCGAGTCCCATATACTAGCTCTTTTTACCAGGAGCACATGTATGAAATGCGGATTTTTTTTCTATTATAAAAAAACATGTTAAATTCAGAAGAATGATAAAAAGTGCTTTATTCAAAGTATGTTCTATCGCTTGTTATACATTTTTTCCCATCTTTCGGGTAATTTGTGAATACCGCGCCAGTAAAAATCTTCCCTTTTGCTACGTACCATCCATCTAGCCATTTTTTCACATCTTGGTACGGACCAAAGCACTGCTCAGCAAGTGCGTGACCCATCGATGCAAACAAGTAGTAATCGGAAGGAGCCAAGTGTGGTGAGTAAACCGCATAGATTAGAACTTCCCAGCTAAGTAGTGAGTAAGAAAAATGACTTTGTTTTGCCTCTTTCGGTATTCTGGCCTTTTTTCAAGCAGCGAACGGTTCAAATCGGTCAATTGTTGTTAGTAACGTTCAGTATTAACTGTTTCCCCAGGTTTTAACAGCTCGTAATAGACCAAGCCCCTTTCGTCCCACCAAACACAGAGCATCGTCGTTCTTCCAAAGCGATTCGGTCTTGCGGTCGATGTGGATTCTCAAAGTAAATCCACTTTTCATCACCTGTAACCATACGATGCAAAAACGACTTCATTTTGTACCGACCGAGCAAAATGTCACATGTGTTTTTGCGCTTTTCCATTTGCCTGTCGTTCAACTCATGGGGTACCCATCTACCGGTTTTCTGAATCTTTCCCATCTCTCGTAGCAGATTGAAAACAGCTTGTTGATTAACGCCCAATTACCCGGTGAGTTGTTTTTGTGTTTGCAAATCATCTTCGTCCAACAATGCTTTTAATTCCACATCTTCGTATTTTTGGACGGCTTTCCACGTTTCTTGTCTGCAACATCGGAGTCACCACTTTTGAAACGCCAAAACCAACATTCACACGTATCTTGCGATGGAACATATTCATCATAAGCTTCTCGAAGTAATCGGTATGATTCAGTAGCAGTTTTCTTCAAATGAAAACAACAAATTAATGCTGTCCGCGAATGCTCTATGTTCGATATAAATTTCGACATATTGAACACAACAACACAACACTATGCACACACTTTTTCAATTTATCACTCGTGCGCATCTGACAATTGTTGATGACACAACAAAATGGCGCAGTGTCAAATCTTTATAGCACAAACTGCATTCGTGCGCCATCTGTTGTCTGAAATCCGCATTTCATACTTGTACACCTGGTACGTAGAAAGACCATTCATATATGGTATGTATCGAGTATCCGTATATAAGGGTATCAAAAATTTAATTTTATTATTTGACAAATTAATAATAGTCCGATCAGACCCGAGCTAACATTTTCGAATATCGATAAGTATCCCCCGATAAGTATGTTCCCAGGTATCCCAGGTTAACTCAATGATTTTCTCAATAGAATAGTAATCTAGTAAATTGGAAATTGATCCCCTTTATGTGATGGTGGGTTGCCCTGCTATTCCTCGTGCAATAGAATTAAGGATAGCGAGTCGTTCCGCGGGAAACATACCAGGTCTATAAATATAAAACCGGAATTTTTGTATATAAAATACACGTTTATTGTATGAAAATGATAAAAAATATTTTATTCGAAGTATTGCCCATCACTAGCTATACATTTTTCCCACCTGTCTGACAATTTGTGGATGCCACGCCCAAAAAACTGTTGCTCTTTTGAGGCAAACCAGTCATCGAGCCATTTTCGTACATTTTCGTAAGAAGTAAAGCGCTGCTCAGCAAGTGCGTGTCTCATTGATGCAAATAAGTAGTAATCGGACGGAGCCAAGTCTGGTGAGTAAGCCGCATGCGAAAGTATTTCCCAACTAAATTTTTCAATCGTTTCCTTGACCAGTTTTGTTGTGTGTGATGGTGCATTATCATGAAGCAAAATCACTTTGTGTTGCCTTTTTTGATATTCTGGTCGTTTTTCACGCAAATCTTAATTCAAATCGATCATTTGTTGTCGGTAGCGTTCAGTATTAACGGTTTCGCCAGGTTTTAGCAGCTCATAATAGATCACACCCTTCTGATCGCACCAAACACACAGCATTGTCTTCCGTCCATAGCGATTTGGCCTTGCAGTCGATGTCGATGGTTCGCCTGGAGTTACCCATGATCTTTTACGCTTAGGATTCTCAAAATATATCCACTTTTCATCGCCAGTCACAATTCGATGGAGAAATGACTTTCTTTTGTACCTGGCGAGCAGCATTTCGCAAGTGGTTTTTCGGTTTTCCTGCTGTCTTTCATTCAGTTCATGTGGAACCCATTTTCCCATCTTCTGGATCTTTCCCATGGCTTTCAATCGTATAGAGACGGCTTCGAGTTGTTGTTGTGTTTGAGCGTCATCCTCATCCAACAATGCTTGCAATTCGCTGTCTTTAAACTTTTTCGGTGGTCTTCCACGTTCTTCGTTTCTCATGTCAAAATCGCCACTTTTGAATTTTTTAAACCACTCAAAGCACTGTGATTTACCAAGAGCATGCTCACCGTAAGCTTCGACAAGCATTCGATGCGATTCTGCAGCAGTTTTCTTCAATTGGTAACAGAAAATCAATGCTGTCCGCAAATCGTAGTTTCCAGGCACAAAATTCGACATGTTCAACGCTATTACAAACTATGCTGTTGTATGAAACTTGTATTGTTGTGAGTTGAAAATCTTTGTCAGAGATGTCAACAAGGAAATGGCGCCAATGACGCGGTTTGACGGTAACTACATTGACAGCTAGGGCCGTCTATGCGCAAATTCCGGTTTCATATTTATAGACCTGGTAATATGATCTTGTCGAGGTCTTTTTGGGTATATGTGTCACTAGTGGCCAGCCTGTATGGATTTCGGTATTGCCAAGTAGGCATAGTGAGAGGTTTTATGACTAAGAGTGGCATAGCCTGTACCGGCTCGGAACCGAATCTATACCAAGCACCGTCCAATCTGTACATGGACGAGACTAACCTGTTACAATTAATTTGTGTACCCATTTTTTGTAAGATATGCGTGCGTGGTGATACGTAGAGTGTATTATTATGGATACTGGCAATTGGTCATAGCATTCCTTGGTTTGAGCAACCTTAATACTTCTACCGGGATGCATTTAATTATGTGGGCTACTTCTCCGGCCAGAAGGGCCATGTAACCCGGTCCTTTCATTATATTGTAAGCGAACTCGTCGGGGGAGCGTCTTGCAACGGTCAGCGCATTTTGAAGCAGTTGGCGTTCCAGAATGCATCGCTGCATTAATATATCGCGATACATCCATTTCATTTCCGTTTGGATATGTTTATCTACGTAGACCAATTTGGAAATGACATAAGCGAATATGTCCAGATTATTTATATCAATAACCTCGTTTTGTACAAATGAATTTCCTTTTTCAATTTCGATTATGAGTAATTTAGGATGATTGGCACGTATCAGTGTATGTCCACAAATAGTGATTTTTAAGTCTACCGTCTGATCAGCAAGTCCTTCGTAGAGCAACCCGTATTTTTTTGTTTTACACGAGTTTTCAGGTAAAGGCTCCCAAAAAATGTCCCCGCCCTCGATATCCGATCATTGGCCCGTATTTATTTCACAACTGGTACCTGAACGTAAGTGTACTTTATTTGCTCTACATTTACTTCTGCTGTATAGTCTCGCAATGTTATTTTTAATGTTCTCTGTACTATCACATTTTCCCTATTGCTGTAGGGGTCCGAATAATACACGCCAAGGCATTTATCGTCAGGGTAGAAATCACCTACGATTAATATTTGTCGGGCAGTGGAAAAATTCCGAGAAATACTAGCAATTTCCGTTTTTCCTATTTTTATAGTACCATCGCGGTGCATTTGGCGACGATTGTCATGAGAAATGACAGCTACATATGAATACTCCCCATTAGGTACATCCATAGTATGAGAAAACATACCACATCTTCGGATATCTCTGTAAATTTCTACCTTACATTGCATCACGTGTGTAGACCCGTATTGGTTAATTTGCAATAGTTGAATATACTTTTTCTTTACGTTCACTTCTTGTTGAGGGATATCGCACTCACCCACCTCTAGTAGCGACTAAGTGGTGATGTTGATGCCAGCCCTTCCACAGTCATAAATAGAAGGGATGAAAAATTGCCACTACAATAGTCCACAGTACGACAATAGTTTTTTCTTCATACACCATGGCAGCAACCTCGAGTAATGTATGCGCTCTGGATGAGAGCTTGTCCACCTTGGTGGTGCCTCAGATAAAACTTGGTAAGTTTTTAAAAAAATTTATTTTATTTCCTCTTTAGCATCTACTTCTAGATACTTTTGTTAGTATTTAATTCAATTTCGATTAATTGTTGCAAGCTTTCCTATTGGATATTTGTGTACATATTAATTATTATTGTATTTATTAAAACTTATTTGTATAAAGGTATATACTTGCTATTTTCGCTCTCGCTTTTTTCATACCAATTTGGGTGCTCCGTCATCATCATCATCATCATCATCATTACCACTATCATCATCATCATCGTTGTCGTCATCGTTGTAAGGTCTATTCCTCTTTGAAACGTCGGAAGGGCGTTATGTAGGTTGAACAACACTCTAATGGATTCAAAATAGCCACGCGGAGTAGTAAATGCGGTTTTATGACGATCCTCTGGAGAGACTTCTATCTGATAAAAACCCGATGCTAAATAATATACAGAAAACTATTGTGCACTCCCTAATTGATCTAATATATCGTTGATATTGAGTATGGCGTACGCGTCGGCGATCGTTTTTTCGTTTAGCGATCGGCAATCGAACACTACTCTACATTTTTGTATAGTGAAGTATAGGGTATTATTACTCCTTTACCGAGCATGTCCTCTATTTGCTTACCTATTTCTTCTTTAATACACTCTGGCTATCTGTAGCCTCGAGTATTTATTGGAAGGTCATCAGTAGTAGGAGTACGATATTGCAATATAGTAGTACATGTCAACGTATTTCTTGGAATTTCATATAAATGTGCGCTTTCCGTTAAAAGAGTCTCGATACTTGCTTTTTCTTCTTCGTTCAATTCGATGAGTCTTAATAATTCTTTAATTTGATTATAGCGGTCCGTCATTACCGATTCTGATATTACGTAACATGATTTTTCGCAAGTAAAAGGTTCAATTTCGCGAGCGATATTTGCTATACTGAGTTTTTGTGTTGATGGAACGTTCATGACTTTATAGGATTTTGGACTATGCATCTCGCTTCCTAAGCTATGCATCTCGCTTCCTAAAACGAAAGGTTCGACAGGTTTATGTCAAAATACTTCTTTATATTCCTTAGTTATTACTTCTTTTATTGAATCTGATGCTTTGGCAAAATCTGAATAATTAACTTTGACATTTCGTGATTCAATTTTTTCAACGTTTCTATTTTCCCAGAGTATTTTTTTCTATAGTTGACTTTCTAAATTCTCCATGGTAATTATCAACATCTTCAAAGGGTTCTGTCCTTTCCATAGGTACAGATATCCTTACAAAATCTGAATCGAGTTCTCGCATATCTCCAACAAGTTCTGTCCGTTCAGTCGCCATAGTTAGATCTGTGAAGCTCGAACAACTCGCATAATTAACACAATTAGACTCGCTATCTTCTGCTGATATTTTTGTTTTTATTGAATTTGAATTAACTACATTTTCTTTTCGAACACAATTTTCATAATCTTGAGGAGGTTCTGTCCTTTCCAAAGGCACACTTTCCTTCCACAATTCTGTAACATAATTTATTTGTGTTTTTATCGGATTCGGATAGACAACGTTTTTTTCGTTTCCACAGTTTAACTCGGTACATCCCATTGGTGTCTCCGCTTTTATCGAACTCGAACAAATAACATAAACTCTCTTTTCATAAACACTGTTATCAAAATATTGAAGGGATTTTGTCCTTTCCATAGGTACAGGTTTTGCCAAAGAATTTGAGCTGAGCTCCCTTAATTCTCCAACGAGCTCTGGAGCCAAGGTAAGTCTCCTCATTAATACAGTTTACTTTCGTCTCTATCGAATTCGGATAGACATCGTTGTAATGCCGGTACCGCGTAATTAGATTATTTGGTGTTCGCTGTAATATTAAAAAGTTATCATTTTTGGGATCGTTTGCCGATTAGGAGAAGGATCTCGAGTAATTGGTGTAAAAGCGAATTTATATATAAATGGAAGTCTTTATTATAGACAACGGTAATTTTCTGTTGTCTATTTAAAAGTCAATAAAAGAATGTACAATAATTCGTTGTTTCGAGTACCGTTGACGAGGAACCAACCCGTTCTCTTTTGAGTCTACTTTTAAACTGATTTTCGTAAAACAGTTGCTAACCGTGTTCGCGAAAATCCCTTTGTTAGCAATTTTTGCTTTAGCCTATCCTTGATCGCCGAGCCCGTCGCCTCATGCTGCGTCGGCGTTCTTGGCGTCGATCGTACGGTCAGACATTGGACTTCGCTTCCTGTCTTGAACGAATTTCGATGTTTCGTTAGCTGTGTCAGCTATGGAATATTCCAGAAAATACCGTGAAATGGAATATTCTGCGGCACAATATCGTTTTCTCTAGGTAACGGGTGTCCCAGCAAGAGCGCCGGATTTAAATTTGCCGCCATTTTGTTAATACGAGTTGTACGGTGATTTTTTTTTACATTTGTCACGTACAGACCACGCGATTTAAGAATATGGAGAAGTATTCGAACCAACAACGTTTAATTATTGTAAAAACACATTACAAAAATGGTGAAAGTTTTGCGAAAATAGTTCGCCAATTATAGTACATCAAGTTTTTGGTCGCAATAATGCGCCAAATGAATCGACAGTGAGGCGTTTAATTACAAAATTTGAGACCAAATTTACGCTGATCGATCAGAAGATCGATTGTTCGTCGTCGTCCTTGTCGGTCACTCGAAAATATAGCCACAGTAACGGAATCTGCGGCCAAGAATCCAGGAACTTCCATTCGGCATCGTGGTCAACAATCCGCATTAATTTGATGATGTTCCAACACCCAATCAGCAAATTCACGGCGCTGCGCATGGTCCCTTGGCTTGATTTCTTGCACCAATTGAACCTTGTACGCATGCAAATGCAGATCTTTTACCAAAATTTTTACCAAAAACTTGACGTAATTGTCGAACTGTTTTCGCAAAACTTTCACCATTTTTGTAATGTGTTTTTACAATAATTAAACGTTGTTGGTTTAAATACTTCTCCATATTCTTAAATCGCGTGGTCTGTACGTGACAAATGTAAAAAAAAAATCACCGTACAAACCTCTGATTTACAAAATGGCGGCAAATTAAAATCCGGCGCTCTTGCTGAGACACCCTTTACAACAATCTCTAGAGGTTCAATATAAGTATTCCCCTTGCTCGAATCCGACGTACAGAATTCCATAAAATTTCGCGAACCAGACTGCAAATTTTCAACTTCGTCTTCTATTTTTACTTTACCAATTTCTTTACTTGATTTTTCATTTTTCACACGGTTTTCGTAAGCTTCTTCAATAATTTCTGAACAATATCTTATTTTTTCCTTAATAATTTTTTTCTAAAAATCAGATGTACCATAGTCTGTTAGTCGGGTAATACATTGTTAAAACCACTGTGAGCCTTTTATTTGTTATTTATTTTACGAAATGCAAAGAGCGCGAAATAATGTGACACGCTCACTTGGCTACATAGTCGCCATCTCTCTTTTGAGGAACGTCAACGCCGCTTGCGGCCACTTATGCCTGCTAGTCTCTCCTTCTTATCAACCGACACTATCCCACCTGGATTTATCTTTTCGAATTCTACGCGGGCGGCGCGTACAAAGGCGGACTTGAAAGGTTTGACTTTCAATGAGAAAATAAAAAGGAAAAGAAATACAATATCGTGATTTGTTAACGAATACAATCTCTTAATACCTATTCAATCGGAAGGACGTATATCTTGGGCAGCGTTCTTTGAACAGTTCCATTTTGGGTCTTTACTGTAATAGTTCGAACCAATCCATCCTTTCCTAGGTGAAGCTCGACTATTCTTTCCAAGCGCCATTGAAGCGGAGGTGTGATATCACGCAACAATACCATAGCACCGATTCTCACGTTTTCGTTCGAATTTCAATCATTTTGGTGAGTAGTTCGTATCGATTTAAACAGTTCGACTTTACGTCTGAAACATCTTTTTCAGGCACTTCAGTCAGAGAAGATCCAACCAAAAAATGATTAGGCGTAAGAACCTCAAGTTCACTTGGATCCGATGAAATCGGAAACAGAAGGCGAGAATTTAGACATGCTTTAATTTGACAGAACACCGTAGACAGTTCTTCGAAACTAAGACTAGTATCTCCGATTACGGATCTCGCTCTTTCGCCAATTTCACGGCAGATTCCCACAGCCCTCCTGCATGTGGCGACTGAGGTGGAATGAATTTCCACTCGATGAATTTGTCTGCGGCAAAATGTGTCACCCTTTTCCGATGAGCCTGGCTCGTTCGCAATTCGGCGAGTTGCTTTATCACGTTATTAGCACCTATGAAATTAGTACCATTGTCGGAAAGAATCGTCTTGCATCAACCGCGACGGGCGATATATCGCTTCAACGAGTTGAGAAAAGCCGACGTAGTCATATCTGATACTATTTCGAGATGAACTGCTTTAGTCGCTAAGCAAACGAAAATGCATAGATAATCCTTGGCTGTTTTTGTTTCGCGAAACTTTAATTGTATAGGGCCCTGCATAATCGACTCCTACACATGAAAATGCTCTACTCGGCGTGACTCGATCCGAGGGCAAATTTCCCATCAGCTGCGTCGGGCTAACAGGTCGCAGTCTGAAACACGTTACGCATTTTCGTAAGACGCTACGAATGGCACTTCTCGTGGAGATATTCCAATATTCCTCACGCAGTGATGCCAATAATGCTGACGGTCCGGCGTGCAAATCACGATGATGAAAATGCGATATGATTAGTCTTGTCAACGGATGTTTTTTCGCGAGTACAATAGGATACCGTTTCGTGAATGACAGCTGTGCGCTTCGCAACCGTCCACCAACCCTTATTATTTCGTTATCATCGATGAACGGATGAAGATCCAAAAGACGATTCTTCGAGTTAATCGCTCGATTGTTCTTCAAAGCGTTGAATTCTTCTGCGAATATTTTTCGGTGTGCGAGTTTGAGAAGAATGTTCAAGGTATACTGCAATTCTTCGATAGCTGGTGCTCCTGATTTACGGTCTTTACAAGATGACGATGCTCTTGCATTACATTTGAAGCGTAGTATGTGTGCTACAACACGTTGCAATTTATTTAGCGATGAAAATTGCTAGAATGATTTTACGCTGGCATCGACAGTCGGAAAAGCTAAAGAGAAAGCTTTCGAAAAACCTTCTCAGGTATTTCATCGACCGGCGGGCATGCCGAGATAGGCCAGGTTTCCTCGTCGTCTTGAAGGTAATCGGGACCGTGCCACCAAACCCTCGCGTTTGTTTGTTGATCGGGATCGATACCGCGTGAAATAATATCAGCAGAGTTGTGCTCCGATTGCACGTGACTCCAATCTTTTTCCGTTATATCTTGAACTTCCGTTAGTCGGGTACGAACGAATTCTTTCTATTGATGAGAATTGCCTCTTATCCATGGCAGCGTTACGCTGGAACGCATCAAAAGATTGTTCGGACGATTTCGAAGGTAAGTGCCGCTGCCATTTTTTTGTAGAGTTGAGAAAACAAGAGTGCTCCACACAATTCTAGTCGAGGCACGCTGACTGGCTTTATTGGGGCTACACGCGATTTTGCGCATAACAGGTGCAAACTAGTGACACCCGAAGGATCCGTCGATTTGAGATCGAGATAAGCTCCATATGCCAAAATTAAAGCATCCCAAAATACATGTGGTTCAATACGAATCGGGTTCGTGCACAATACGTGTCTAGGGATTGCGATGTTGTTTATGTCCGAAAGTTTTTCTTGGTACTTTGTCCACTTAGTGTGGATTTCCATCGGGAGTGCTTCGTCTCATCCTAGTTGTAATTGCCAGAGTAGTTGGAGAAGAATTTTCGACTTAATTGTTGCTGGACCTATAAGTCCTAGGGGATCGAAAAGTTGTGCCACAAATGTTAAAATCACCCTTTTTGTAGGTCTCTGCTCTTGTTCAGTAATCAATACCCTGTAGTAGAGTTGATCTTCATCTGCTATCCACCACAAGCCGAGCGTTTTTGTTTCATCACCGATGCTACGAGTGAGTGATGAATCGCTCTCTTCTTTTTCTTTGAGCAACGCTTGCGAATTCAATTTCCATTTAGCCAAAAGGAGCGACGGTGATTCAAGAACCTCTGCGATTTTCGTTTTCCCACGACGAAGTTCTGCTACCAAAGATCCTCCCGTTATCAAATCGTCAACATGAAAGTCTTCGTTAATTATTTTGCTTGCTTCAGGAAATTTTGCTGTGTTTTCGATCGACAATTGTGCGAGAGATCTTGTCGCGAGGAATGATGCAGGTCCTGTTCGGTAGATGAGGGTGTTAAGTCTGTAAATTTCTGGTGGTCGGCTATTATGACGTATTCGTGTTGACGAAATCGTGCCACGATGTCCACGAGTTCTCGTTGGATGACTGGTCCGACCATTAAGATGTCGTTCAACGATTTTCCCTACGATGTTCGACTCGATGCGTTACCGCGTGATGTGGTAGATAATTCTTTGTTTTGCTCTCATTGTCTTCCTTGACGATGCTCATGTGACCCAAAGTCATGTATTCTTCCATGAATGTTGTGTATCGAATTTTTATCAGTGGGTATTTCGTGAATTTCGGTTCGATCGATCTCAGGCGTTTCACAGCATTACTATACGATTCACCGATTTGACTTTTGTTATTTCGACATAGAAGCCGAACCTCGAATCTTCCTGTATGAAGTCTTGCGTGCGTTTGTTGGAAGTGTTCTTCACACAACAATACTTCATGTGACAAAGCTTTAGCTGCTTGTAGTTGGTCTTGCAGATTTCTTGTATCGGTAAAACCGCAGAACTCTCGTGCCTTTTTTTGCTGATTTTCCGCCGTGTATGGACCGCCGATTATCCATCCCACTTTCGTTTTTGGTAGCACTGGTTGATTCTTCTCGGTTCTGATTTGTTCTGCGCAAATTAAGTCCGAAAATACACCTGCTCCTAGTAGAAGATCGATGCCTTGAAGGTCATGATAGCCTGGACCAGCAAGAACCACGTGTTTTGGAATTTTGACCGACTGTGCGTCGAATGTTGTGAGAGGAATTTTATCCGTAATCTCATCGAGTATTGAGAAAGATAGTTTCATTGAAAACGCGTTTACTGTTGATCTAATAGTCGCGCTTATCGCCGCGGAGATCTGAGTTACTGTTTGAGCTATTGCTCCTACCGATTGGTTAATCTTTCGTTTTTGCAGGTTTAGTTTTTCGCACAACACTCGGGATAAAAAATTTGACTGTGAACCGCTGTCCAACAGTGCTCTCGCTTCAATTTTGTGACCCGAGTTGTTTTCTATATGAACGATTGCTGTTGAAAGTAATACCTGAGCTGGTTTTCTTATGGCGCAAGTCGCGATAGATTGCACGGATTGTTGCTTTTTTGGTGCAAATGCGATTTCGCTATCGTTAGAAGGGTTTTCATTATGATTTGTGCGTGAACCGCTCGCTTTTTGCTGTCCACCGTCCGACTGATTTTCGAGGTGCAAGAGCGAGTTATGTTTCTTACTACACTGTCTACAGTTTCCAGCCTTGCAATTTTTAACTGAATGTCTTTTTCCCAGGCAGTTCAAACATAAATTGAGGCAATTTATTTCGTTTATTCTCGATTGAACTAGAAGATTTCGCGATTACTGACATTGATACATTTGTCGTGTCTTGAGTGCTGAGGTGAGACGTCGAATGATCAATTTTTTGTTTCGAATTTACTCCTCTTTGAGATTTACTATTACTCTCTTGAACTCCTTTCTTTGGTCGAACCACCTCGAGAATTTGACATCTGCTCAACACGAAATTTTGTAGTTTAACAACTGTAGACCAATTTTTGGAAATTACTTTCTGTTCCTATTCGCGTTTCGTTGCTGGGTCTATTTTGTTTAGTACCATTTCGACGACCAACGTGTTCCATTGATCTACCGGTTCCCCGAGATTTTTTAAAGCTCGCAAATGCTTGCTTAACGCGTCGGACAGTGTACGCAACCCTATTGCCGATTCTTTCGGAACTTGCGGTACTTCAAGCAAATCGCGTACGTGGTGCCGTTTCATGATACGCTTTATTTTGAAACTATTCCTTCGGAAGCTCTAAAGCCACTGTACAATTTTTACCTATGAGATCAAGTGAACCTATTGCGAACCACTTGCGCGACTTGTCCTATCAACGTTGAGTTCAAATAATAAAACTTATGTACGTCTGATAACGTTACGTCCGCGTCGATAAGAGCTTTGAATAAATCGTAAAAATGAGTCTATTTTTCGTAACTGCCGTCGAATTCCGGCAATGCTATCGTTGGTATTTTTACGTTAGGACGCGCGGTCTCACCGATTTGCGCTCTTGGATTTACGTTCTCCCAATTCTCGTTAGAATTTTGTCGATTTGTTGCTGCAAGCTGTTCTCGCCCTTTCGCGATTGCTTCGGAGAAAAGAAGTTGGAAAAGTACATTTTCCGCTTCTAAATCGTTAATATGCTCTTCCCTTTCGTCGAGAACACGGATTTTTTCTTGGAAATCATCGAATTCTTTCTGCAAACCCGATGCTTTTTCAGACGCTCGTCTAACTTTATTGAATTACCTGTATCCGGTTCGAAGTCGAGAGAAATATTTTGAACCGCGTCAATTTCGCTTTTACCCCGGCTCAAGCGCGCTTTATCGCTGCGATGTCTTCCATTGTTTTCAATTGTACTTAACGAACGTATTCGCGATGTGAAGCATGTCCAATTTCTCGAAATCGAAGAAAAATAAATCAGGAGAGGATAGACTTACAGAATGAATATTTTGTAGATATACGATGACCGGTGAACCGTGGCGATGTTCTGTTGACGTTGAGAATCTCTGTTGTGCCGAAGCTCTGTGCTGTCGCCGAGACTCTGCGTTGAAATCGAGGATCTACGCCGCCGATACCAACGGCTTTTTGCTTTGTTTTGTTACGTCAAATCCGCGCGGTGTTTTTACAAAAAACCGACAAATTTAAGACGTGTGAGGCGTTTCGGCGTGAGTTTTCCGTACTCTGGTCAAGGAGAATAAATTCTCCCTTTACCACACCTGACGAGAAACACCGAAGACGCAAGCCCCCTTTTGAGTCTAACCTTTCGGAAAATTACTCGGGACAGGGCTGAGAATGCTCGTTGATTATTCGCGTTAACCCGTCACTCGTCTCGATAAACTAAATTGATAAATTACCCCGCGGAGGAAGGGATTTTAGGTGGGAAGGGAAGTGGTAGGTTACTTTCACTTGGGGAAAAATTTACGGAAATGTCAGATAAAATAAATTAGAAAAATTGGGTTGGTACTTACGTTTGGTTTTCCTGGTGAAGTTGTTTCGCCGGTAACCGATGCGTGGAAGGGAAAATTAATGGCAATCGTTTGTAAAAGAAATCGTTATACTCGATGAATCGTGAAGCTGTTAGATTTTATTCAAATAACCGAATAATTGATACACGTACGTTCGCTATTACCGTGCGCGAGCGATCGTTATTTCTCGATACAATATACTTAACGCGATACTTGTTGTTCGATAAAACAGTAAAACGAAATAAACAGTGTAGACTTGTACAAAAACGGCGGAAAACAATTAAATTCAATTTCTTCTAAGCTTTAGATAAATTCCGTATGATTAAAACTGAGAAAAAGTACATTCGAACCGAACTTAGACCGTTCGACCGTTTTTATTTTCAGTACTCACTCTGGACTTTGGCTGACTCTACAGGGTGGGGTTCCTCCGCGGTAATTATCGCCAACGGGCTGTCTACTGACTGCTCGGCGACTGACTGTACTATGAACTACAAAATTGAAATGTCGATTTGATACTCTTCGTTTCGGGCATTTTCCCGTCCTTATATAGGTCCTGGAGGGCTTAATTTTCTATGCGGGGGATTCTTGGAATTACAATAGAGCTCGGACTTTGGACTTTATCGACGATCCATTTTTTTTCCTTCTAGCTGTGACGTCGTCGTCGTTCGATTATTTTCTTGAGTTGCATGCGAGGCGATACCACATGTCGCGAAGTGGTTGAAGGATTATTCCTTGCTTCGGTGGCACGCGTAAAGATAGAGAGAGAGAAAACGAAAGAAAGAGAGAGAGAGAGAGAGAGAAAAGCGCCTCGGTCAGGCAGCTAGGTGTCGAGGGTTTCGGGCCACGCTGTGCTGTAGATCCGAGTCGCTTCCGCTGTCCCTTTTATGACTAATACCGAATATAGTTCTTTGATAATGTTAAACTTATTTTAATTCTTAATAATGTGTAACGTAAATGGGCATATATAACTACTATAGTAACAAACTGTCTATGGTTTTCATATCCTCTCATGATCCTAATTGTTTAGTTAAAACAATATATTGGCTTTTCAATTTTCTATAATGTTAAATTTTCATATTTGCAATTATTTCTTGTATCCTTTTAAGTAAGCATTTCTCTACTGAGTTCCTATCATAATTTTAGCTCAAAATTGTTCATTAGTATAAATGATTTTATATCAAAAGGCTGCTTACATTCACACTGGGTCACAAAGTATGTGTTCTATAAATATGTATTGTTGCGAGGGAACACTCCTCGTCTTATTGTGTTAACACAGAGAGAGACGGGAAAGACGGCATCGTCTCGGGTGCGACCCGAGCTTTGAGTCATCTTTACCATCTACAATATGAATCGTTTTTTCTTATTATATCCTATTTTAACGCTGATTATCTGTATGATATTATTGTTTAGCTCTTATATCGAACTTCCGTTTAAATGGTTTGTTCCTTTTAAATTATTGATTTACTTATTAAATATATATATATATATACCATAGTTTAAATATTTACTTCATAAGAAGTCCAAATCTTTGCTACGATTGTGTTTAAATTTATATATAAACGTTCAGAGATTCTGAAGAAATGCCTTTTGGGCTTTTGGTGTTCTGTAATCAAAAACAAATTCCAATTTCCTATCAATACCATTAATAAGACATAGGTCTTCGTGTAATATTTTTGTTCATTGCATTATTCGTCATCGGATATAAGAACTTCCGAAGCAACGAAAACGCTGCTACGTCAGTTAGTCTATCTTCGTGTAATATTCCTGTTTATTGCATCATTCGTTGTAGCATCTAGGGACTCTCAAAGCAACGAAAACGTTGCCACGCTAGTTAGTCTATCTTTGTGTAATATTTTTGTTTATTGCATCATTCGTCATAGCATCTAGGGACTTCTAAAGCAACGAAAAGGTTGCCCCGGCAGTTAGTCTATCTTCGTGAGCCAGATACGGTATATGACGGGGGACGGAAGCGACCACCCGACAGTCACCAATAGAACACGCGGACATGAATCAATTAAAGATTTCGATGACACGCGCCGCCAATGATATTCACCGGCCGTAGAGGGAAAACTCTTGATACGAGATTCAAGTCCCTCTACGCTGGCCGTTTAGAGTGGGGCAGTGGCCTACCAACTCTTGGTTTTTCGTTGTCAAGTACAGTGATGAACCTGGCCGTCCATTCCTGGCGCGCACCATGTGTCCCCACTGCCTTGCCTCGGCGTACCTGCAGGCCTCACCCCTCCCGCCGTCATTATACCTGTATAATCTCTGGTAGCTATAGGACTCGACAACGATGCAGGTTTATGATCTTCTTTAAAAGAAAGATAGATATTGGAGCATGGTTACGTCAGGACGTAACAGTTTAGAGGACGTTGAGCGTCCAAGCTGCCGGGAACGTTACGCTGTTGGTTCGATGACGTTCCGCTGCCGTCCAATACTATAGGTATAACTTTGTTCTGCCGAGCGTCGAGCCGGCGAAATATAAATTTACGTGGCTGCCGCTGCCTGTCGTTTCTTCTACGAGACAATGAATTTTGTTTCGATTTCACGATGACTCGTTGCGACTTGTTGGTCGTTTATGTCTGTTGATGCGAATCGCTGGTTGTTTGAGATTTCCAAAGGATGTTGTTGGAACGATCTGTGAATATATCGGAAATTATGAAACTTCACTCAAGACAGGGTGAGAATAAACCAGACTCGTAGATGGTATTTTGAGAAAGCGGTTTATTATACTTTCCGCATGTCAGTCACAGAAACAAGTTTAATTTTGAAAATATAAGAATATGTAATAAATACAAAATAAATTATATTGAATTTCGTATGATTGCGAGAACAATTAACTTCATAACACTCGTTGAAGCTAAAATAACAAATATGAAAATTAAATACCAAGAATTGAAATTGAGTTCCTGAGTTTATTGAAAAATCTGAGTAGCACACAATTACATTAATTGAGTGCTGGCATTGTAAAGAAATTGTGTAGCACACAATTGTATTAATTGTGTGCTGTGTCCAATGAGTGGCGTGTACGCGGTTCAGCCAGCGCTGCGGAGCATGCTACGCAATGAGATAGATGAGTGCGTAGACAAATTCAGTGCCTGTCACCAAATACTCAATATGATGGAAAAATAGAATTTAAAGAGAGTGAGTCCTCGTACATGCAAATTTGACAACTGAGAGAAATTCTACACTGACAGGCTGTGATGCAGTCTACGCTGCAGAGCACTGAAATGTGAGCTTGAGGATGCACAAAATGATTAGACTGAATTTACCATACTTTCCCAGTAAGTTTAATGTGGGAAAGTACAGTGAATTGGTAAAACACACGCGATTATATGAATTGAGTGTGCTACAGGTTCAGTGAAAACGTGGTGCAGCCCATGCTGCAGAGCACGCCAAAAGGTGAGAACATTTATGATGATGTACCGATATATGAATCTCCTCACCGTCAGTGACTTATGTTAAATTATAACGGTGTTCTCTTACCTTAATTTGAGTCCTGGTGAGCAAGCAGAAGTTAAGAAGATACAGTTGAGAAAAGTGAAAATTGTCCGAGCCTTGAAAATGCATGTGCTGTTCGATGCGGGTTTTCACGTAAGTGCCGAAATATCCAACATGGCTGCGGGATACGAAAGCGTCGTTGGGCGCTGAAGTCAATTGAGAGAGATAACCGGTGAGCGAAGCCGAAGTCAAGCGAGAGAGACATATATTAGTTTCCTGGACGTTGTGAAAAATATGTACGTTCATCGAGCACGTGATTGGTCGCACGCTACGGAATTGTTTTTTGCTGTGGTGCGTACGTATCGCCCGATTTCACAACTATTTGTATATCTTCACTCGAAGGACTATTTGTTAGTCGGGTAATACATTAACAAAACCACTGTGAGCTTTTTATTTGTTATTTATTTTATGAAATGCAAAGAACGCAAAAATATGTGACACGCTCACTTGGCTAGGTAGTTGCCATCTCTTTTTTAAGGAACGTCAACGCCGCTTGCGGCTACTTATGCCTACTAGTCTCTCCTTATTATCGACCGACACTATCCCACCTGGATTTATCTTTTCGAATTCTACGCGGTCGGCGCGTACATAGTCTCTAAAGAAGTTTCGCTATCTCCGCGGAGTAGTGCCTCTGATAAGAACGCAATCTTTCCCATCGGAATGAATTTTTTTCCAATATTGCCACTTGAATTGACTTTATCTTTATTTGTTTCATAACTCAGTCTGTCCGTGGACTTATTTTCTTCAATTTCTTCGACTATACTTATTACCTGTCGTTCCTTTTTCGTCTTCGAATCGTCAGTGGATTCTCTTACTCCCGTACTATAAGTTAATTCCTTTGATAACGTTAACTCTAATACTGGTACCTGGACTTGAGCCGAATACCTATTGCTATTAGTCACGTAAATATAAGCTTTACTATTATTATTAATGACAAACCGGCTTTCTATATTTATACCTTCACCTGCATCCAGAGGAGGCAGATAACCTTCCCGTAAATCCACATTTTTTACTCTCACGAAGTACAATTTGGTAAACTCTGCAGGGATAACAATAGTTTCCGGAGATGCAAATGGTATTCTTACATTCTGCATTGTAACGTACTCGCCATATAATAACGCACTGTGCACACCTCGAGGCATCGTTACCGCGCGTTACTCACACCACGTAAGCCGGCACGTCGGAGGTAAAGTCGCGTTACTCGTTTCAAAAATCAACTAGTAGAGAATTAAAGACCAACGACAAATTTCAAAAAGATTAAGGCTATCAGTTTGCTACAGGAGATCGGTTACAGGACCGCCACCAGCTATAGTGCTATCAGAAGCATGGAACGAACAGAGGGGATACTAGTATAAAAAGACCAGAAATTTGGCATTCGGGGAACAGTTTTGTTCGCAGGTCCCGCCAACGCCAGCTACCAGGAAGGAAGACGAAACGAGCCCTCGCTAGCTGCAGCCACACTGATACACGCAGTACCCAGCTGTAACATCAGACACACACTAGACGCGTAGCAGCTGGGATGATCCTCGCTCGCATCTTAATTTTCAAGTATCAAATTCCCCTAATCTCGTTCACAATTCGAATATGCAATAACAGACTCATTTCCTGTCTGATATATTGATCCTAGTTCACCTTGCAGCTGATAAACGTTTCGCGTCGGTGCATAAATATCTTTGAGAAATTTACCCAAATCTTCTATTGTTTCAAAAGTTTGTCCCTGTATGGTGCGACGGGGTTCGCCGATTATTTTTATGCGGACTGCTTTTACTAAATTTGATTCGGTACTTGGCCCCATCATAGCCAAGGCTTCTTTGCATCCTTGGATAAACATACCCAATGACAAAGTATGACCGTCATAATTCAGTATGACAGCAAAGGCATCTCGAAGAGACCACGTTTAGTTATTATTAACCATTATGGGAGGAGAATCGGGTACAGAGTCACTAGTTTCAATTGACTTTTTAAGAGAAAAATTCACTAGCGGTATTTTGCTGGGTTTTTTATCTGGACTCGACTTTTTTCCCGTGGGGCGGAGCAACTTGGAATAGCAGGGTCGTATCCAGATAGCAGGTGTAAATTTTTCAAAAAGTTCTGAGGCACTATGTGGGAAGGTTTAATTATTGATTTTAATTTAGATTTTTCACGAGTGTTGATTCTCCCTTTCGGAGTGGACAGTGTTTTATTATGACTTACTGAGGGCTGTATACCGATAGGTGTGACCCCCCTGCAGGAGTGTAAAATATGTCGCTGGAGTCGGAAAGGCCTATCGCAGGCGTGATGACGATGGGATTCGGGATAGCTATGACTGGTGTTTCTGCACCTGCTGTCTCGCGTGTAACGGGCTGTGACTCGACGTCTCTCACAGTATGCTCGGGGGATGCGGGAATCTGAGCTGGGATTTCGTTACGGGAATCTCGATATATTACGAGTAGTAAGTATTGGTTACCAGGTTCTTCCAAAAACCCAACTACAGACAATGATTTACTTCCCGATCTCACCGTAAGTGTTTCTTGCACTCCGTTCGTGAATTACGCAAAAGTTTCCAAATTGTTTGAAACTTCTTCAACTTGTAACGGACTATTTGATGTATTATTATTATCTTCAAGGTTGTCTTCTAAAGTTTCTTCAGTATTTGAGGAATCTACTTGCTTCGTTGTTATTTAGTTCTGTTTTTGTAATAATTAAATGACTTGATCTTAATTCCAAAGATTGTATATGACTGTCTTTGTCTACTTTCATTAATTTTAGATTTTCTCGATTAAAGTTGCTACTTTTCTCTGCATCTACAATAGTTTCCCCTGTTGAATACGTCGTGTCAGGAGTCTTGGGATGCGAACTGTGAGTAATTTCGTCGAACTCCTTTTCCAAAGCTCCTTCACCTTCTTTTATTTATTTTTATTTTTATTTCGTAAAAATGAATATACCAACGTATTACAAATGCTTCAATTCAACGGGAACCATTAAAAAGATTTACAACAGAATGAAATTACATAAATTCTTCGGTAGGGACTGAAAACGAGGAAACCTTTATTAATATTACACACATAATGAAAAGGGAACGCCAGATTATTTCCTAGAAGGGAGAGAGAAAGCAATTTTCTTACTTAGTAGACTTCGTAGACTTTGATTTTTATGTGGGGATAATAATCTGGTGGTCATTCAACGATTCGATCTTAGTAATTTGAGGCTTGTCACAAACGGGTAATAACGTATCCATAGTCTCGAGTGAGCTTCATAATCAGCAACAAGTTCGTCTAGATAATTTTTCCGCTCAATTGCTCGAATTTCTTTAAGACGATTTATTGGTAATTTATTCGATATTTCAGTGTCGACAACTTGTGGAACTTGACTGCTGCTTGTTTCGTACGTAATTTCACTCGATAAATATGGTGTCTCGGTCATTAGGGAGGGTCGCATATTCTGCAATTGTACTGTCCGAATGGTTTTTATACTCTGCTATTTTTTCTTCCTTGTGGAGAATAGTTTTATTATCTTTTTCTATTTTAATACTAGAGACTCCAGAATTTTGCTCGTTATATGACTTGCATGCAATTATTAGTGCTGGGTAATATGCTTTTAAAAATCGACGTTTAAAGTTCCGTGCTTGATACTTCTTTCTTGCTCTATGGACTTTTGGCATGGGTGAATGATTTAAGTCGATAGCGGTAGGGTAATTGTGAAAATAAGTAAGTGATATGAATAGTTATATCTGTCTCGTTTGTATGATGTGTTTCGTGAGTGAACCTTGTCAGCCTTGACCTCACTTACTTAAGCCGCTCAAACATAGGATTTCCCCCACTAGTGTAATGTGTTGTAACATAGTTACACCCGCTAGCCTGCTTTATTATATTTCACTGCTAAAACGGGCGAGATTATGTCCAAATGTACCGAGGTTTGCGGGCACTAGGCCATTGCACCCGGAAATTTAAGAAAAAACAGCTACGTCACACCTCTGGAATTCTCTTGCTGCCGTAAACAGCAGGTCAGCGGCCAGCTGGCCTCGCTTGGTGGTGAAGGGAATACGGGTGGCGCGACAGCGGTAGCCCGCAAGATTATGAGAACTCGGTAAATTTGAAAATTGAAGATGCTATCATAATACGTGCATTCTGTCTACAGTCTAGAAATCTAGAATCGTATCAAAATTACCTTTTATTGAAATACGTGGCTCCATAAGTAAGGAAATCGTGTCAATGAGAGTGAGGAACGAAGACTGGAGAAAGAGGAAAGACAGGCGAGGTATTTAAATAATATGAAAAATAATTAGTGGAGTATCGAAGAAAGTGACATTAATCTAGAATAAGATAGGTTTTAAGTGAATACAATTAAGTGGATATAACTTATTGTAAGTGAATAGAATTAATTAAATAGAATTAGGCAGATGGTGTTTAAGAAATTAGAATTAAAGCACGTAGCCTTTAAACCAGTAGATATGCAAGGAAGGTATAAGCGAGTTGATTTAACGAGGATAGTAGGGAAGTGAAACAAGTGATAGATAGAGAGATCTATAAGTACGATCGAGACATCAGGTGTAAGAGCGACTGCGACGCGTTTAGCTGGGTGTATGTGCGTCGAGTGACAGGATCACACCAATGCATGGAACAATACGACGCTAATTTCGAGCTCCACAAGACGCGTATGAATGTCCACCAAATTTTTCAGAGTCTCCACATAAATTGACAGTTTGGGAATTGCACATGAAGAAAAAAAGAAAGAAAAAAATATATTTCCTCGTTCAATTATTAATTCAACCCTTACCTTTTATTTAAGATTCAATATTTCCTGTAAATTAAATTATCTGCGAAGAGAGAAGAAAATAAATATACTATATCAGAATATTATGAATTTAATCGATTTACAGAAACTCAATAGAAAAGAATGATAAATTTTCATTGAAATATATTGAATTACTAAAACTCAATAAAGGGTAAAAAATCAATTTTCTAGAATTAAAACAACTCGCGGAAACGCAGCAAAAAGAGAAAAGTTAATTTTTATGAATTAAATTGGTTTACCAGGTTTATAATTATGAAACCGGAATTTTTGTATAGAAAATACACGTTTATTGTATAAAAATGATAAAAAATATTTTATTCGAATTATTGCCCATCGCTAGCTATACATTTTTCCCACCTGTCTGACAATTTGTGGATGCCACGCCAAAAAAACTGTTGCTTTTATGAGGCAAACCAGTCATCGAGCCATTTTCGTACATTTTCGTAAGTAGTAAAGCGCTACTCAGCAAGTGCGTGTCCCATCGATGCAAATAAGTGGTAATCGGACGGAGCCAAGTCTGGTGAGTAGGCCGCATGCGAAAGTATTTCTCAACTAAACGCCTCAATCGTTTCCTTGACCAGTTTTGCTGTGTGTGCATTATCATGAAGCAAAATCACTTTGTGTTGCCTTTTTTATATTCTGGTCGTTTTTCACACAAAGCTTGATTCAAATTGGTCATTTGTTGTCGGTAGCGTTCAGTATTAACGGTTTCGCCAGGTTTTAGCAGCTCATAATAGATCACACCCTTCTGATCCCACCAAACACAGAGCATTGTCTTCCGTCCATAGCGATTTGGCCTTGCAGTCGATGGTTCGCCTGGAGTTACCCATGATCTTTTACGCTTAGGATTCTCAAATTATATCCACTTTTCATCGCCAGTCACAATTCGATGGAGAAATTACTTTCTTTTGTACCTGGCGAGCAGCATTTCGCAAGTGGTTTTTCGGTTTACCTGCTGTCCTTCATTCAGTTCATGTGGAACCCATTTTTCCATCTTCTGGATCTTTCCCATGGCTTTCAAACGTATGGAGACGGCTTCTTGGGTCACATTTAATTGATCCGCGAGTTGTTGTTGCGTTTGAGCGTCATCCTCATCCAACAATGCTTGCAATTCGCTGTCTTCAAACTTTTTCGGTGGTCTTCCACGTCCTTCGTTTCTCACCTCAAAATCGCCACTTTTGAATTTTTTAAACCACTCAAAGCACTGTGATTTACCAAGAGCATACTCACCGTAAGCTTCGACAAGCATTCGATGCGATTCTGCAGCAGTTTTCTTCAATTGGTAACAGAAAATCAATGCTGTCCGCAAATTGTAGTTTCCAGGCACAAAATTCGACATGTTCAACGCTATTACAAACTATGCTGTTGTATGAAACTTGTATTGTTGTGAGTTGAAAATTTTTGTCAGAGATGTCAACAAAGAAATGGCGCCAATGACGCGGTATGACGGTACCTACATTGACAGCTACGGCCATCCATGGTCAAATTCCGGTTTCATATTTATAGACCTGGTATAAAAGCTCAGTAGAAAAGAATGATAAAATTTTATTAAACTGTTAAAACTCAAACAGTAAAAAATCAAATTCTATCGATTATATCAACTTGCAAAAACGCGGTAAAAGAGGAAAAGTAAGATTTTATGAATTAAATCGATTTAAAAAACAGTAGAAAGGAATGAAATATTTTTATTGAATTGTTAACCGGAATGAAAAGTAAAAAATTCATTTTTATGATTTAAATCAACTCACGAAAATGCGGAAAAGGGGAAACTTTAGATATTGTGAATTAAATTGATTTACAAAAACTCAGTAGAAAGGAATGATACATTTTCGTCAAATGGATTCAATCGCTAAAACTCAATAAAAAATAAAAAATCGATTTTCATGAATTAAATCAACTTACAAGAACCCGGTAAAAAAATGTTAATTTTTAGTTAGTTGATTTTTTTACAAAATTAATTTGGGCAAAATGAACACTCTCTAAGATCCCGGATGAGCCCCCAGAATTTGTTACGTCAACATCGCAGCCTATTTTAGCAAACCCACGAATTTAACATAGATGCACGTTTCGGTGTATATTTTCCGTGCTCTGGTCAAGGAGAATAAATCGTACCTTCACCACACACGACGAGAAAATATCGAAGACGCAAGCTCGTTTTTAGTCTTTTTGTTTTTTAAAGATTTCACTTTATTTGGTAAAAGAAAATTTGACTCACGGTTCTTTGTTGCCGTGGTTATTGCTGTTGAATGTTGGTTGTGTTGTGCCGCGAATTATTCAATCGTACATTATTTCGACATTGTTCCTCCTTCACGAGAGGCAATTCACCGAAGTAGGAAAAATGTGCAAACGTAAGCAACGAGCTGCAATGACCGCAACGATCTCGAGCTACCACTTGCTGGAATTCGCAAGCAAGGATTATTGTGAAATTCATTTCGACACTCGATTTCGGGCAAAAGAGACGAATAACTGCTTTGCCGAAATCATTCTATTAGTAGATTCAAACACGAGAGGTTGGTTCCTCGTACGGGCTCGACACCACATTTTATTGTATTATACTTTTATTGACGTTTAAATAGACAACGGAAAGTTACCGTTGTCTATAATAAATACTTCCATTTTACATAAATTAGAAGATCCATCTCCTAATCGGCAAACGATCCCAAAATAATAACTTCTTAATATTATACCGATTACCGAGTTATCCAATTACGCGGTACCAGCATAACATTTGGTGGCAGCGGTGGGATCTGCTGAAGTGATAAGTGCTACGTTATTTATTTGGACAAAAAGTATTTTGGACACAGTAATAAAAGTGACTTTAAAGTGACAACTACGACTCGTCCAAAGCACACCAGTGTAGTTCGTGAAAACCCGACTAACCTAACGCGAAGACGCGAAGTGAACGTCGGTACGGTGTGACGTATCGGTCAACCGTTTAAAATCCCGATTGACGGTGTCACGTCAAGTCGCAGAAAAACGCACAAAAAGTGCAACCAAGTGCTCGAGGCAGCTACTTGAGACGAAGCCGTCGCGAAGCCATTGCCGACGCACAGAGGTCGAGCCCAGGAACCATAAAGAAAACGGGTCAACGGTGCCAGGGAAGACATCTGGACCAACCTTCGAGGAGAATTACAAGACAGCAGGTCAACAGCACCGAAGGAACAGCACTCAAGGAACATCGCCATGGAGAGGACCATCAGCAGGATCATCCTCCGGTAAGTAGCAGTTACCTTATACTTATATGGTACATAGCCTAGAATCAAAGCCAGTTAAATCTGTAGTTTGGGGAAAATATTCCATTAGAAATATATATCTCTCCTGAGATTTTTGGAAATATTTTTAAAGTAAGGTCGAGCGCAAAATTAGCAACATGGCGGAATATAGAGGCGCCCGATCAAAGCGTAGGGGCCACTCGTTGGATACGACGTTGCCTAGCACAGATGTAGACTCCACAGCCGGATTAGCTGCGGCTGTAGGGGACATCGTGTACGAAGCGCGCAGGGCGTTGTCAGAGCTCTCGCCGTCGGGACCAATCCCCGCAGCCAGACAGGAGGCCATTGATGGCCGTCTGACAGCCCAATTTAACGTGAACCCACTTAGGGGTGCGTCGTTCGAAGATCACGACAGTATTGATAGCGACGACATATTCAACATGGCTACTCGCGAACGAACGCCTGAGCGCATCATAGAGGATATGGTCGAGCGAGAAATCGAAAACATGCAAACAATAGATCGCATTGTTTTCCCATCCGCAACCGGTACATCAGCCCGGTCGGTACCCGCAAGAGTACGAGATCGGTTAGAGGCGGTCGACCGAAGCCACTGAGATATGGAAAGAGCTCGACGCCAGTACGAGGGACTGCAGCGCGAGCATGAAAGAGGTCAACGCAGACTTGATCGTGAACTCAGGGAGGCTGAAACCCCGTCGGCAAGACGAAACTTGGCCGACACGTTAAACGAGGTAGGAGCGGATGGATAAGTACACGGGGTGAGCTCGTACTCATCCGCTCCCTAAGAGAATAAATTGCTGAGCTTCAGCAACGGTTAGGAGGAGCAGGGATGGAAGGCCATCCGCCCCCCTTACAGCCTCTGAGACGGACGTGGTTCGAGGAGACGCGGACGCCCTCAAATATGCTCACCCTCAGCCTGGGAATAAAAGTGGTGAAAAGATTCGGCGGCAAGTATTCAAAGGTGTTGCCGCTCTTCTTAAAGTCCTGCGAGACGATATTCCGCAGGGTAGCAGAGGAGGAGCATGACACCCTCCTGGAGTTGATAGTCAAGAGTAAGTTAGAGGGTGCAGCAGCAAGACAACTGCAGCACAAGACGATCAGTACCATGGCGTAACTCAGGAGTGAGTTGGAAGCGTTGTACGGACAACGGAAGACCCTGGCCGCGCTGCAGATGGAGTTTAGCTTGCTCCGGCAGGGACAGAATGAGGACATCGCCGCCTACGTGGCAAGAACGGAGAGGATTACAGTAGACATAACCGAAATACTCTGTGAACCATTAAGAACAGAGGATCAGAAGATCACGGTAGGGAGTGTCACCCGACGAAGTGCACAGGCTAACTTCGAAAATGGCCTGCACGGCCAGGTGCAAGTGCTGGTGAGTGCGAGAAGTTACCAACCGCTGCATAACTCTGTGGCGGGAGCCATAGAAATAGCCAACATGGTGCAGCCAAAGGGAGGGATAGGTGGAGCACTAAGCCACCCCAGAAGGTCCCTAAGCGCACCATCCCGGCAGGGCGAGAATTGTTTCACCTGCGGAAAAGCTGGACACATGGCTCGAGACTGCACCCGCAGATCGGGAAGAGTGAACCTACCGATGCCCAGTAAAAATAAA
This sequence comes from Cylloceria caligata, assembly GCA_963942595.1. Classification (NCBI taxonomy): domain Eukaryota; kingdom Metazoa; phylum Arthropoda; class Insecta; order Hymenoptera; family Ichneumonidae; genus Cylloceria; species Cylloceria caligata. Next base: position 28,448,057 of record OZ012705.1, on the reverse strand, counting down.
TCCATACACCACGTCAACGTTGTGGGCAATCATTGCCAAAAAATGGGCCAATTGTGGAAAGACTGCAGGAAAAGATTGTCGCAAAACAAGAGCGAGCCTGCGCAGTCCTCACAGCATCCCTGACGTCCAAGAGACTCAGGGGGACAGAGTGAAAAGTCCACGGTGAATGCAGGTACAGGTCAATGAAATACCGATGCCAGCCAGCTGGGTACGATGAGATTAAATACACTCACAGCCCAGCAGTAACTGCAGGTAACGCTGCCGGCGGCCAGCGCTACGGCCAGCGACTTTGATATCGTGGCATCATTGGCCGTGACCGGGGTACTTAAGGGGTACACCCTTAAAGGACACAGGGGGGGCCCAGTGCAGTATACTCAAGGAAGGATGCCTCAAGCCCGAAACCATGGTGAGTAGGTGCTCTGTGGAGTTGCAGGGTGTAGCAGGTGAAAAATTCACCCCCCTCGATATAGCTAAAATTTTGCTGGAGACACCGGCTCTAAATGTAGAACATTGGTTATACATCGTCCCGAATAACGTGCCGCTAGGGGTCAATGGACTGCTAAAAATGAATTTTATGAAGCATCACAAGGCAGATATCCTGCACGGAGAGATGCTGAAGCTGTACGGGCACTGCATGCCGCTACTGGACGCCACAATGAGGGTATCTCTGCCGCCACGCAGCGAGACGGTGACCTACGCCGCAACAACGAGCAAATTCGTAAGATTGCTCTCAAGAGTAGAGCTTGAGAACGGGGTTATCATGGGTGCCTGCGTTACGCCTCCGCGCAGTAGTAGCTGTGCTATCAGCTCAATAAATACTACCGAGCCAGTGGTAGAGGTACAACGCTCCGTAGTGGAACGCGGCAGTAGGTCAAGCGGCTGCGGCAGCCGCTATAGAGGTATGCGCTGTCAGCACGGAGCGAGATCCTAACCCCCTCGCGCGACTAGCCAAAGAGCTTGACACGGCAAGCCTCAACGAGGAAAAGCGCAAAGCGCTTAGCAAAATCACAAGCGAATACGAGGACGTGTTCCACCTACCAGGGTATAGGCTACCGTGTACGCCTATGGCAGAACATGTGATACCCCTTAAGGAAGGGGTGCATCCCATTACGGTGCACCCATACAGGCTGCCCGAAGCCCACGAAAGGGAAGTGGAGAGGCAGACCCGCGAAATGCTAGAGGAGGGCATTATCGAGCCCAACAGAAGCCAGTGGAACGCGCCGCTGCTAGTCGTCGCGAAGAAACCCGACGCCGCCGGAGTAAGGGAAATGAGAGTAGTAGTGGACTTTCGGAAATTGAACGAAGCTACCATCGGGGATTCATACCCACTGCCCAACATCACGGAGATATTGGACCAGCTGGGAGGAGCCCGATATTATACGGCTTTGGAACTCGCCTCGGGATTTCACCAAATCCCGATGGCACAGCAAAATAAGAAAAAAACGGCATTTTCCACTCCACAGGGACATTTTGAGTATAACCGCATGCCATTCGGACTCAAGAACGCACCACCGACTTTCCAGAGGCTGATAAACTCCGCGCTGGCTGGACTACAGGGAGTTAAATGCTTTGTGTACCTAGATGACACAGTTATTCACGGTAAAACCTTCAAGGAGCACAACGACAGGCTGCGAGAGGTACTGCAGCAGCTAAGAGAAGCCAGATTGGCAGTGCAACCGCGCAAGTGCTTGCGCAAAGAAACGCAGTACCTCGGCCACATCATCACCGAAGAGGGTGTGCGAGCTGATCCCAAAAAACTGGAAGCAGGAAGGCAATTCCCGGTGCCGAGAGACGTAAAGGGGGTACAATCCTTCCTTGGACTAGCTGGATATTACCGGAAATTCATCAAGGATTTCTCGTAAACCGCGAAACAACTCACAGCATTAACCTAGAAAAGGGTTAAATTCGAGTGGACCGCAATAAGAGATGCTGCCTTCGAGGAACTGAAGACGGCGCTTACCACAGCACCAATATTGCAGTATTCAGACTTCGAAAAGCTGTTTGTTGTAACATCGGACGCCTCAGACTGGGCGCTCGGCGCTATTCTGTCGCAAGGCAGAATCGGGGACGATCTGCCCATATGCTACGCAAGCCGCACCATGTCGAAGGCCAAGCTGAATTACACAACAACGGAAAAGGAACTACTCGCTATAATCTGGGCTCTCGCTCAATTCCGGCCATATATTTATGGTACTCGCTGCACGGTCGTGACCGACCACCAACCGCTCACCTGGCTGTTCGGAGTAAAGGGCCCAGGCTCGATACTAATGCATTTGAAAAAAAAATTGGCGGAACATGAGTTTAATGTCGAATGGAAAGCAGGTAAGCGCAACACGAATGCAGATGCGCTAAGCCGTATATTCCTCACTACGAAGGCCCAAGCGAGAACGGAGAACAAAGTCCGTGGTTCGAAAAAAGATAGCACTAAGGGGCAAGTAGACACAGCGAATGACCGCACAAAGCGGAGGGCCGAAGATACCCCATATAGCCATGTAATATAATAATAAAGTAATATCACGACACCCCCATAAGAGGGCATCAAGGTATGCGGCGCACCCTGCAACGGATCCTGCCAAAAGTATAAAATCGGGAAAAAGGAACGAGTGTCGATGGTGGTAACGGACACCCCATCGCGGTCATTCGAAATAGTTGCGGTCGACATCGTAGGACCGCTACCGGAAAGCGGTTCCGGGAAAAAATATATACTTACGTATCAGGACGCCCTTACCAAGTATAGTGCAGCGATCCCCCTGCCGAAACATGAGGCTTCGACAGTAGCAAGGGCGCTAGTTGAAGAATTAATTTGCCGGCACAGAACGCCGGAAACGATACTGTCGGACCAGGGCACCAACTTCCTTAGCTCGACCTTCAAAGAAATGTGTCGACTGCTGCGAATTAAAAAAATATGAACGACGACCTACCATTCGGAATCGGATGGCGCCGTGGAAAGGTCGCATGGCACCCTCGCAGAATAGCTGAAAAATTTCATAAGCGAACATCAGGGAAATTGGGTCGAGTGGCTGCCGTACGCAATGTTTACGTACAATACCACTCCACATACGGGGACCGGACTGTCTCTCCACGTGTTGGTGTACGGACGCGAGGCTGAATTGCCGACCGCCGTGAAACAGGAGCCCCGCAGCACCTATGCCTACGATGACTACGTCCACGAGTTATGCGAGCGATTACGCGCCGCATGGACAGTAGCACGAGACAACCTGGAAGGCGTGAAAAGACGGTCGAAGACTACGTATGACCATGGCGCACCGGTGCAGGAGTACCGCGTCGGCGAACGCGTACTCCTCCGTGACGAGACGGTGCGCAGGGGGCGGCCAGCCAAGCTGACCCCGAAGTGGACGGGACCCCATAAGATAGTGGAGACGAGTCCCACCGTCAATTACCTCGTCCAGAAGGGACGAAAAATGCAGGCGGTACACGCTAACCGCCTGAAGCTCTTTATAGAGCATTAATCCTAAATAAAACTAAGTAATTATGGGATCAGAGCTCCGCAGAGCGCAAGTTGACGAACTTCAATAAGAGAAACAAGGTAGAATGAAACCTCGTTTAATTAACAAAGCACGAAAAAAAGCGAAAAAATTTTATAAATTTCTCAGAATTGTTATTTCCGTAGATATTATACAATGTCCCGGAATCCAAGGTCATGGCCGGGGCCGACCTCCCAATAGACGTACATGGGCTTCCGGAAGAGGCGCCCAAGTCCTAAATAGTCCTCGCCGGACTCTTCGTTTCAAACCTCCGGGGCCCAAAGCTCCAGGAGCCCCAGAGCTCTGACAAAACGTTCTCGTCTCGTTCTCAAAAAAAAAAAAAAGATTTATTTTATTATCAGAAAAATTCAGCTAGAAGGACGATCGGCTATTGGCCCGAAAGGCTGAAACTTACCTCCATCCGCTCCCAGTCAAAACTTGACTGTTGCGACATGCGTACGCGGTGAATGAGACACATTGTAGCTCAACGTCTTAGCAAAGAATGAGCCTCGGGGCACAAACAAAGTTCCGGGATTAGAAATCCGGATAACGAAATTAGCTAACTAAGCAATCCGACGGAAACACGAGCTTGAACGTCTCCATTCCCCATTCCAGGTTGATCGCTGTGACCAGCGGAGTAACGGAAACCACGTCACACCGTCTAGACTACAGTATCAGCGCCTTCGACAGCAACCCCGGCATCTACTTCAAGGGCATCGGAAGCCTCGCGGTAGTCCAATCCACCTGGCGGCTGGCTGTCAGGTTAGATGTCACATGCTTATTGCACCGATAAGCCGACGCAAGCAAAAACCTGGATCGTCTGCTGGAACTGTGCGACCAGGACGACCACGGAAATGATTTATGCTCCATCATTGCCGACACGGTCTTGAGAATGCAAAGAACAATCGACATGAGAGTAGTGACTGTATTCGACCTCCTTGGTACGCGCCCCCTTAGGGAGCGCAGAGGACTGATCAACGGACTGGGAAGCATCGTTAAGGCCATAACAGGAAATATGGACGCAGATGACACGCAGAATTTGCACAAGGAAATCACCCGACTACAAGCCACGTAACAGACTCTCTGAGATGGACTGAAAAAACAGGTGCAAGTGGTAAGGACCACCCTGAGTATGTTTAACGAGAGCTCACATCACGTCCAGGCCAACAAGCAAGCCCTGCTGAATCAGGTTATGCGAATCAACCACACACTCAACGACCAGCTGTACGGCGTGGCGAGGCGCCAACGCCTGGATGAATGCCTGACCGCAATCAGTATAGCCGTGGATGCGTTACTAAGCGATGTCCGAGAAATGATGCACTTGGTAACGAAGATAGCTGAAGGCAAGGAAGGAGAAATACCCCTGCCGCCGAGAACGCTTACGCATTACCTCGCGATCGCGGTGACACACCTGCCGCCAGGCACGAGTTTCCCTGTTGCTGTAGAGCACAGCCAAGCGTCAGCATTCATGCCACTGGGTAACCTAAAGGCCTACAGCGAATATTACATATAATGTAATATTCGCTACAGGCAATATTATATATAATATAAAATGTCAAAAATTCGATTTCGTGGCACTGATTAGCCATTATTGTGCATCCAGGTTTTTTATCTCCGGCGATTGTTTACAATTCGTGTTCATGTGGATCTTCTTGTGCGTCTGGCTCGGCCTGCTACTATCGTTCTGTGCGTTCGTGGTAGCCTGTCACTCGATACACACGCAGCTAGCTGCGTAGCTTGTACGCGGGACCGTTCTGATCGGCTGGTGTCTAGCCGACCTATACTTCTTCCTAGCAGCTGCTATCAGCTGCTCGCCTCACTCTCTATCTCTGTCCTATATCTACTCACTTATGGACAATTCCCTTATTCTACCGATTTAAATACCCAGACCTAAGTGTTAACTTCTTATATCCTATTCGCTTAAATGTTATTTTGTGAAATACAATCTTATACTTAGTTCCTAATCAAACCTCAGTTATTTCTGCATTTATAACTCTCGGCACTCGCCTGTCTTTTTTCTTCTTGTTATTTTTTCACTCCTCCTTCAGTTGGCATTACATGGATGTTAAACTCTTTGTCACTAACTCCACTTAACTGTAATTCAAAGATCTTATTCCTCGTGGGAGAAATTAATAGTTCGATTTGGATCCCGAATTTGATGTTCTCGAATCTTTCTTATTCTTTTCAAATACATGGACGTGTCAAGCCAAAAAATAACTGTCCACTTTCCTCTTCTTCCGGCTCTCTTATACCCTGCCCCCTCGCTTCCGTCCCCTCCACATCATTTTTCGGATTTTATTTTAAATCTACCGAGATTTTATAATTTAGCGGGTAGCCGCTACCGCGCCACCCGTCTTCCCCTCGCCGCCAAACGAGGCCAGCCGATTGCTGATCCGCTGTTTACAGCAACGAGGGAATTCCGGAGGCGTGACGTAGCAGGTTTTTGTCACCGCTCCGGGTTTGACGACCCAGTGCTCGAGTCCGAGCAATCGTTTGAATGCGATCCCGCTACTTATTGTAAAGAAAAATATTCTGCTGGGCTACCAAGTGTGACTTATGTCACAATACAGAAGGCTTACTCCATACCGACGATAGCAAGTGATGGAAAATACTACTACCTGGAAACAACGGGAAATCCAGTAGTAATCGATGCAGAAAGCTACAATTATCTGCAAATGTCCAAGGAAGACCTGCAAAATTGCAAGACCGCCAATAAATTATACATTTGCCCGTCGAAACACCCTTCCATTCTGCTTCTGGAAGTTCCCCCCTGCGAAGTGTTGATTTACGCCAAAATCACACAGGACAACGGCGAGAGCTGCGCAAAATGAGAAATCCGGCTGATCCGCACCCTCCTCATCCCCCTGCAACAGCCAGGGCGATGGATTTACGTCACGCTGACCTCAGAGGCCGTCGGTATCACTTGCGACGAAAACCCTATTCAACACGAAATTCTAAGTAAAACGGGAATGCGGGCTTTGATAGGCATATGTATCGTAACCGCCCCCACTTTCAGCGTGAAAACAACAGGGCAAACATCGCAGATCATCAAAAAAATTACCTTCCTCTCTACGACCTGAATTTGAGGGAAATAGAGGCTCAGACGCCTCCTACCCAAACCACCGAGGAAATTACACTGGCAAGTGTACTGAAAAATCCGAAGGAGCTGCAAAAGCTCGAAGATCAAGCCGAAAGGACGCTAGAAACTCTCGACATAACCGGAGTCGGGACGCAGCATCCCCACATAATTAGCCTCTACTCGCTGAGTGCAATAGCATCAACAGCCTTGGTCGACTTCCTTTTGCTTAAATGTTATAGGTACAAAGGGAACCGGACACCGACAAGGAATACCGAGGCAACGACCTCGGCAGCAGCCGAGCTGAATATTAATCTTGAGCCACTCGGACGACAACAGCCACAGCAGCGTCTGCGATCCGAGCGGGCCAGGGCCTGGGAAACTCGCCCCCTCAACCAAGTGCGATTGTCAGATCGACAGTGGAAAAAAAAAAAATTTTGTGAAAAGCATGATAAAAAATTGTATTGTCCGCTATATTATTCGGTATAAAATATTAATTTGTAAGAGGAAATACGGGATTTCAATCGAAGAGAAGTTTTTTTTAGAGAAAAAATGTTTTCTCTTAAGGGGGGAGGGATGTTGTGTCGCGAATTAATCAATCGTACATTAGTTCGCCATTGTTCCTCCTTCGCGTGAGGCCATTCACCGAAGTAGGAAAAATGTGCAAACGTAAGCAACGAGCTGCGAGCAATGACCGCAACGAGCTCGAGCTACGACTTGCTTGAATTCGCACGCAAGGGTTATTGTGAAATTTATTTTGTTAGAGAATCAGCTAGCGCGGCGATCGATATTCGTCGTGCGCCTACCTGTTGCGGTGCTCTAGCACACGTTGTTCGGTTGACCCGAAGATATCCGAGGCAGGGCTTCGCGAGGCCGAGGATGTGCCTCGTTGGCATGCCGCGTCGAGCGAGAGGATGTCTCTCTCGCTTGACTTCGGTTTCGCTCACCGGCTATCTCGCTCAACTGACTTCAGTGCCCAACGACGCTTTCATACCCGCAGCCATGTTAGAATTTTGACACTTTTCGGAACAACCACGGGAACAGCGCACGCATTTCGGGACTCTCGGATTTTTCTTCACTGCATTCACCGGATTCGCTCAACTTTCAAGCTCAATAGGACTCAAATACACGGTAAGAGTACACCGTCACAATTCAATGCAATTCAATGTCGGTGAAGAGTAGAAAATAGCGGTACATTCACATTTTTGTCTCACTCTGTGACGTGCGCTGCAGCACATGCTGCACCACGTTCTCCTCACTGTATTTTGCCGGTATAATTAATACAATTATGCAGGTGTTTTATATTCACTATACTTTCCTCCAGAAAATCTGCTGGGAAAGTACAGTGACTATACACTGCTCACTCGTGCATCCTCAGTATATGTTGTATTGTCCTACGCAGTGCTGACTGCGTAGCTGTCTCACATTCAATCATAGCACTCAAGCAATTTCAATTGCAAGTGCTCTCATCAACTCATTTCAACCTCTCTGCAATATACTCCTAAGAGTTTGTAGTGAATCGCTGACATACACTTTCGCACTCATTATTCACAGCGTGTCGTGCTACGCAGTACTGACTGAGGTACACGCACTGCTCTCAAAGCTCAAGCTATCACACTCAGCACACAAATTAGTATAATTGTGTGCTACTCAACTAATATTTCAAATTTAATTTGTTTATTTATTTTTATAGTTGTGTATTTTATCTAAATTTATATTTCGGACAATTTTCTAAATTAAATCAATTTTGGTGTGAACTTCAATTGTAGTGTCCACGCATTTTATGTTAAAATTGTATTTCTACAATATTTTTGGAAGGTAGAATAAACCGCTTCTTCAATTTAACAACTATGTGTCTGGTTCATTTATCACCTTGTCGAGAGTGAGTTTTCATAGGTATTCGATACATTCACAGATCTGTCAACTTCATCCAGCTGATTCTCAAACACATTTCGACACTCGATTTCGGGCAAAAGGGGCGAATAACCGCTTTGCCGAAATCATTCTATTAGTACATCCAAACGGGAGAGGGTGGTTTCTCGTATGGGCTCGAAACCACATTTTATTGTATTTGTTATAAACCGCCTTTCCGGACTTCGGTTGGCGTACGCCGCGCAAACTACGCGACACGACGCGAGCTGTGCCAAGCGCACGCAAGGCGTAGGCGCGAGCCCGCGTACCCTCGGGCAACCGCCCGGCAACGTCAGAGTATGCCGGGTTACTGTCGACGACGGACGTATCCAGGGAACCTCACGTAAAACAAAGGCAACGACGGCCTATACGATGCTAAAGCAAGCGGAAGCGATACGCGATACGGGCCACGAGGCCACAGTGAACGTTAACGATATTTCATACCTTACATTACTTACCTTATCATATTACATTGCTATTAACAGTATCCATATATTCTATTCTCTTTTGTACGTTTTCAATAAACAAACAATTAAACGTACGTTATCCAAGCACGACCCTTAGTCAATTCTCTCGCTACGACTTACTACAAGCATCGACATAACGTGGTCCACCAGGCGGTAAGTATTCCCGCCTCCAGCCGACCAAGACGCCTGACAACGATCACGATAGAGAGCTAAGGAGACTCTCTGAAAGTTTGTGACATATTATACTTTTATTGAATTTTAAATAGGCAACGGAAAGTTACCGTTGCCTATTGTTTGAGAAATCCCTGGATGTTGTTGGAACGATCTGTGAATATATCGGAAATTATGAAGCTTCACTCAAGACAGGGTGAAAATAAGCCAAACACGTAGATGGTAGTTTGAGAAAGCGGTTTATTACACCTTCCGCAAGGTCAGTTACAAAAATAAGTTTAATTTAGAAAATATAAAGGATATAAAATAAATACAAAATAAATAATGTTGAATTTTGTGTGGTTGCGAGACCAGTTTACTTCATAATACCCTTTGAAGTCAAAATAACAAATATGAAAATAAAATACCAAGAATTGAAATTGAATTCTTGAGTTTATTGGAAAATTTAAGCAATACACAATTACATTAATTGAGTGCTGGCATTGTAAAGTGATTGTGTAGCACACAATTGTATTAATTGTGTGCTGTGTCTAATGAGTGGCGTTTACGCGGTGCAGCCAGCGCTGCGGAGCATGCCACGTAATGAGATACATGAGTGCAAATTCAGTGCCTGATACCAAATACTCAATGAGATAGTGAATTGGAATTTACAGCAAGTGAGTGCTAGCACATGCAAATCTGGCCACTGAGTATAATTCTATTGAGACAGGCTGTGAGGTAGTCTACGCTGCAGAGCATAGTAATGCGCGCTTGAGGATGCACAAAATTATTTGACTGAATTCTCAATACTTTCCCAGCAAGTTTGATTGGGGGAAAGTACAGTGAATTGGTAAAACACACGCAATTATATTAATCGAGTATGCTACAGGTTGAGTGAAAACGTGGTACAGCCCATGCTGCAGAGCACGCCACAGGGTGAGACCGTTTATGTTGATGTACCGATATATGAATTTCCTCACCGTCAGTGACTTATGTTAAATTATGACGGTGTGCTCTTACCTTAATTTGAGTCCTGGTGAGCAAGAAGAAGTTGAGATGATCCAATTGAGAGATGTGAAAATTGTCCGAGCATTGCAAATGCGTTCGCTGTTTGATGCGGGTTTTCACGTAAGTGCCGAACTATCCAACATGGCTGCGGGATACGAAAGCGTCGTTGGGCGCTGAAGTCAATTGAGAGAGATAGCTGGTGAGCGAAGCCGAAGTCAAGCGAGAGAGATACCCTCTCGCTCAACGCGGCATGCCTACGAGGCACAGCCTCGGCTCCGCGAAGCCCTGCCTCGGCTATCTCCGGCCTAACCGAACGCAGCGTGCTAGAGCACAGCAACAGGTCGACGCACGGCGAATATCGATCGCCGTGCGCCAGCTGATTATCCACCACCTAGAATAAATACTTTCATTTTACATAAATTCACGCTTACACGAATTACTCGAGATCCATCTCCTAATCGGCAAACGATCCCAAAATAATAACTTTTTAATATTATACCGATTACCGAGTTATCCAATTATGCGGTACCAGCATCACAGTTGGACGTATACAGTGGAGTCGGACAATCACAATATTGTACGTGTACGATAATGCATATTAATAATTGTTTATTAAAATAAAACTACAAAAATTTACTAGTCGTGTGTTGCACGTTCGATATTCCAGATTAAGCACGCGTGAATAATAATAAGTACTGTCGATCTCCGTACTCTGTACTCTTTGTCCAGTACTCCGTACTCTTTGTCCAGTTCTCTGTACTCTTTATCCCGTACTCTGTACTCTTTATCTAGTGCTCTGCACTCGCTGTCCAGTACTCTGTACTCTTTAACCAGTACTCTGTACTCTTTAACCGGTACTCTGTACTCCCCGTGAAACTGTGTCTGCAGCCGATTTTCCCGGCCTTTTGTAGGGCTCCTGAGCATCGAAATTCCTGTCGTCAAGCGCGTTAAAAGAAAAGAAGGGATAAAAAACCTATACTGATTATAAGAATTTCCCTGTGGTCTATCTTAACAATACACGCATTCATTCCCCTTACCCCGCAGAATAGCTTCCCGGGATGCAGAGCAGTAGTTATATGCAAGTGCATCAGAATGTTGCACTCTGATTGGTCTGCGCGATGTGATATACAGAGGACCAAGCGATTAGGTGAGGGAACGTGCTTGAGTCGCTTTTCCCCTTAAAGTGAGGCGATTTTTGCCAGCCCGCTTCTTGGCCTACTTTCGACAGCTATCCTTATGATAGCATCTATGTGAATGTGTATATGGGTGTGTCTACAAATTTCGAGGTTCACACGGAGATTAATTAATTGATTGGCAACAAACTAATGTTAATAATTCTATGATGTTACAGGTTTCGTAGTTAATTTGCGTTATTGTACGTAGGCTAATCTTTGCATTAATCTCTTATTTGTATGAATATTTTTATCGAACGATGACTTATTTTAATCGTCATTTCTTGTTCCTTTAACTAGTAATTAATCAACTTATCGTTATGCTTTCCGCTTAACCAACCTGCTTGTAGAACAATCATTCTCATGTCATGGGAACGAGAGAGAGAGACAGAGAGAGTATGTTGTTTGAGAGCAACTCGCCCGACTCGGTTAATTGTCTATTTCGTCCGTACGCAAGTCAGCTCGATCGCTGTTCAGCCCTCGCGCAAAGGCGTCTATCGTTGCGTAGAGAGTCGGCCAGCCTCGCTTTTCTGCAGAATAAGCTTTATTGAAACTCGATATTTAACCAACACCCTCCGATACCAACGACCTGCTTTTCAGTAAAATAAAAGGCAGGATTACTACGTTCCTACAAACGGCAGTGAACATTTTGGTCCTTCGAGATCTATCGAACAAGTGATCCAGAAGCAGTTACGTATCCTATTGTGAAATCAAAAGTGAATTCTACACGAACGATAACTCTTTTACAAGTGTATGTATTCAGTGTAACGAAAGGACAGTACACCCGGAAAACCACGTGCACATATGACGAACATTATCGGATGCAATAGAAGACGGCCGCACTCATCACCGCGGATCACCCTCACGCAGTACAAACCGTCAGCCAACATCGTAGGTTGGATCCGCTCCACCGCGGCAACACTGGTACGTCCAAATTTCGAGTCGCTATATTCTTCTTTATCCCATGACGTCGCGTTCCTGAACATTCACGCGAAAAGCTATGGCACCAACCACAGTTGACGAGCTCAGCTCTTTTCCTAAAATTCCTAAACTATCTCGCCACCGACGAAGGTGTTAATGACTTGGAACTCTTACAAGTTAAGGTGGAATATCTCTCCGCGCACTTTAAGGAGTTTATCATAACGCACGCGAGTTTAATGTCGCTCGAACCCGAATCCGCGGAAGAATACGAGATCGAGTTTGACTCAATAGAAAACGATTACCATCGCGTGTTAGCTGAATCTCGACGCCAAATGAAAAAAAATACGGTAGCGTACAATTTCTCGAACGTCAGTGAGGTCTCGAGTCGAGAAATCGCATCGCCTACTCTACCGCATCGGTATATGACACCGAAGATAAAGGAAATCACATTATCGAAATTCGTCGGGAACATAGAAAATTGGCAATTATTCCGCGAGAAGTGTGAATCGCGAATCAGTCGCACATAACCACGGTTGACAAATTTCAATATTTTCCAGCTGCTCTCACAGTAAAGGCGGCGCGTGCTATCGAAGCTATTGAGAGCACAGAAGGCAACTATGCAGAAGTTTGGAAAATTTTATCCCGCATATACGATAATTCTAGGAAGGCCATCCTGCGCCATTGGGACATTGTATTTAATATTCCGCGTCTATAAAGAGACTCGCCCGAGAATCTAGAGCAGCTCATAGACACATTCCGTCAGCACCTTCGAGTGCTCAAAGGTTTAGGAGAACCCATCGAGGGCGGAAACGACCCTCTCGGATAACAAGATGCCAGCGGACACATCCCTGCTGGAGTTCTTAGAAAACCGGAGTTGCTGCACGGAACGTTATAATAATGCTCAGTTCAAGAAAAAAAATAACAAAAATCGACAATATCAACAGATTTCGTCAAATAAAAAAAAATCTCACGCTCGCACGTTTACAGCCCCCATCGAGAACGGGCAGAAAAAAACTTCCCTGTTGTGTCCTTATGCCAGCAACCCCACACAATATTCAAATGCCCAGATCTTCGCGGCATGCCGATAAATCAGCGTAAGCAGGCGGCAATGCGCGTTTCACTATGCACCAATTGCCTCCGCACCGGTCACCACATTAACGAGTCTCAAGGGGGCACGTACCGAATATGTCACGAGAAACACAACACATTTCTGCACCCCATTGAAAATAGCGCGGGATCTTCAGAGCAGTCTAATCATCATATACCTGCCAGCCCAGCAAGGGGTCAGTCACCGACACCCGTACATACAACGGTACAACCTCATTACCAGACCTGGCTACACTTAGGCCATTCTCTGTCTTTCATACTCAACACCAATACAATGAATAATATCGCCCCAACCGTGGCCATCAATATTTCGAAAGAAAGCCAAACGGCCGTCCGATGTCGCGCGATCCTCGATACCGGCTCGACAAAAACTTTTATTGTCAAGCATCTAGTATCCTTCTTGCGTCTATCAAAGAAGGAATACCATATACCGATTCGAATCCTTAATGATGCATATACCTTTCCGAAATACAGGGCTACGGCCACTATCAAATGGCAGTACCACACATACGAGAAAACGCTGGATATTCTCGTTGCCCTCACGACAACTACACGTATACCGGACATTCAAATGGAACGCAAATGGCTGAATCTCCCTTCTCATCTACCATTGACAGATCCTAAATTTCACAAACATGCTGCCATACAACTACTTATCGGCTTAGGCGCCACGTTAGCTGCAGTTTGCGTGGGACAGATCAGACTTTATTCGCCTAAGGAGCCTGATACGTATCCAAAAACAATCAGAGGTACCAGATGCCTTTTTGCTCGATCACGGGATGACATTTCATGATTCTGGGAAATAGAAGATGTGCAACCAGCAAGCCATCTCTCTGCAGAAGAGGCATCTTGTGAGGAATATTTCTTAAAAAATATTACCAGTGACAAAGATGACCGGTTTGTCGCTGCTTTCCCCTTTAATCTAAAACAAACGAAGTTGGGTGGGTCGTATTTTATGGCTCTTAAACGACTGGCATCACTGGAAAGGCGTTTCAAAAGGGAACCTAGTCTTCAGGTTCAATATCGGCAAGCAATCTAAGAATACCTTGAGCTGGGATACGTATCAAAATGTCAAACGCGATCGTCAGACGAACTTTTCATACCTCATCAAGCGGTATTTAAATAATCAAGTTTTACAACGAAAATCCGGGTCGTCTTCGAAGCTTCAGCAGCCTCGAGCACGGGAATTTCGCTCAATGACACGCTTCTCGCTGGGCCGACGATCCAAGACAACATCTTCTCGTTGTTGCTCCGCTTTCGTATGCATAAATATGTGCTCACGGGCGATGTTGAGAAGATGTATTAATAAATCAAAATACGGGAGAAAGAACGACCACGCTAGAGCGTCCTTTGGCGGGAACAATATGGCACGATCAGCATTTATCAGTTTAATCAACCGATATTCGGTCTAAAGCTCGCGTCCTACATTGCTACAAAATGTTTGCAGCGATTAGCTGAAAAAGAAAGACGTTGGTATCCGCTAGTCTCTCGGATACTCGAAATGGATTTATACATGGACGATCTCCTGGCGGGCGCAGATTCCACCTCGGAAGTGATGCATATCCGAGAAAAGCTTACAGGTCTACTACGAGAAGGACGTTTCAATCTTCGTCAGTGCGCGTCCAACGCTATCGAAGTCCTACAGGCAATTCCGAATCGATGTGTAAATCTGCAACTCCAAAATGCAGATGACGTAACGCTAAAAACGCTGGGCGTCTATTGGAACTCCCTGGATGACAAAATAATATACGCCATCACTGCTCTTAATGACATGGCGATCGCTACAGAATGACACCATGGAAAGTGAACTACATGATTTCTGCGATACAGGCAAAAGAGCATATGGGACATGCATATATTTGAGGTTCATAGATAATCTCGGTAGCACTCACGTAAGTCTTTTATGTCCCAAATCACGTTTCGCACCGATTAAAACCGTGCAAACAATACCCAGGTTGCAGCTATACGCCGATCTGTTGCTAGCCCATATCTACGAACGCGTCAAGACATCTATAACGACACAACCTTGTAGAGCCTTATTCTGGACCGATTCTGTGATCGCCCTACATTGGATCAACACCTCATCGCACGCCTTAAAAACCTTCGTTACCAATTGAATTAAAGAGCAAGGTTATTTGGAGAGCGGGCCCCTTTTTTTTATTGCATCCAATGATGACCCATGCCATCGCCATCTGAGAAACATCCGCAAAGGACTTACCTGGGTCAATGGTTTGCGTTGTCATTGGAAACATACTCTCGCCGTATGTACTAAATTGTTTTAACTGTTTACCATTTTATTTATTTACTATTTGTTCATGCTAAACTTGTGATAATTCGAGTAAGCCGGGTTCGGCGACGTAGCTTGCTTCTGCGAGGGTGTCGTCCTTAAATCTTCGCCTATATTTAATAATGTTTAAGAAGGGATAGGACCGCTCTCGTAGGCTGCTACCTCAATCCCGGAGCGAAAGACGACAGTTCGTTAGAAGTTATCCTAGCGAGTAGACATAAAGAAAAAAACACCAGACCGTACCGCTCCGCGAAAGCATCTCATACCTTACGACACCTCCAACATAAAATAATACCTTACATAACAACATTTCTTATCGCGGACTAATAAACATAGTATAGGTTGTTTACATAAGGATCTAGTATTTCACCGACACCCTCCGATACTGACGACCTGCTTCTCAGTAAAACGAAAGGCATGATC
The DNA here is from genome assembly GCA_963942595.1 of Cylloceria caligata. NCBI lineage: Eukaryota > Metazoa > Arthropoda > Insecta > Hymenoptera > Ichneumonidae > Cylloceria > Cylloceria caligata. The sequence goes on along the minus strand of OZ012705.1, from coordinate 28,432,050 downwards.
ACTACATTCCTACGAACGGCAGTGAACAGCTACCGTTTGACCAACAACGCCTTGGCGGCGACTAGCCGAGCCCCTGGTCGAGGGCTGAGCGTAAGGCTGCAAAAATAAAAGGAAAAAGTTAAAAGTTATTTTTACTGTAGCAAAACTAAAGCAGTAGAACTTCAACATAAATAAAATCAAAGTCGAAATGCACCGTTACGTCAGGACGTAAAAATAGTCTAAACTATTTGCGCATGGCTCTTAGCGCTTTACCTAAGGCATTCGCAAATGAGGTGGCGAATGGTACATTTCCGCATTTATTCAACGCATCGGAATATCGGTATTATGCTGCATACACGATGACGCGTATCGATGAAATTTGGCTATACGTTGTTACGCAGTATGGTTGAACAACGCGCCGAGGCAGTCCTTTTGCCGAGTACATCGACACATTCCTAAGAATAAAATAGGAGGCGAGTGGGCCGCCAGCAGGGTGTAACGATGACGAGGAAGCAATAGAGCGTTTCATAGCCTTGTACCAGGAGTCTGAAAGTATATATCTCGAGCGAAGTACTCTACAGTCAAATCCCGGTTTACGTTCGCTCGCAAAATTGACTTTTAATTCATTCTGGGGAAAGTTTGGTCAACGAGAGAATCTCACGAAAACCGTTATCGTTTTCACGCGCTCGGAGCTAATGAATTTACTAACGAGTTCGGAGTTTGAGGTGACGGGTATGCTACGGGTTAAACACAAGATCATGTATGTAAACTATGTAAGCAACTACGATGCTATCCAACCATTGTTATGTTGAGAGGCTTGGGCGGCGAATATTGTACTGCGATATGGACTCTTGTATTCACATGAGTCGCCCAGGTAGCAAGGAGTATGCGCCACTAATCGGTTGATTTCTCGAAGATCTTAGGGATGAATTAAGCAAATACGGGCCAGGTAGTTATGTCGTATTTCTCGTAACGACGTCGCGTCAATCTTTTATTCGTATCAAATGAAAACCCGGTTACAAAGCAAAAAAACTTTATTTTAGAGCTCGAACCAAACGACTCCGTTCACCATCGAATCGTCCAACGAACTCTCTCTCTCCTCTTTTTTTAAATCAACCAGCTACATAGCGACATAACGTGTAACGATATAGCAATATTCATTTGTCTTTATTTAAATCTGCTTCAATTCGACTATACTGATTAACGTCGACGTCCTCGTCGATGGTAGTTTCCTCATTAATTTTCTCCAGGAATTAATTTCAGCCAATCCACAGCAATGATGTCCTTGTAAAGTCGCTGGCTCTGCATTTCTCCCTCGATGTCCTGTATTAAATATCTGTCGTTTCCGATTTATGTCACCACTTCGTACGATCCTCGATATTTTTCGCTCAGCTTCCGACTTTCCCCTGTTGCGCCACTTCGCAGCGAATCATGACTAATTATCCAGACTTCAGTTTCTTTGAATTTCTACGTTTCTTGTTGAATTGTTTCGAAAGTATTTCTTGATTTTTTTGCAGTAACTCGGAAACATCCACATTTTCAATTTCGCCGCCAAATTGATCATTTAATTTTTTTATTTCGCGTGTTAATGGTGAGTCTTCTTTTCCTATTAGCTTGTAATTAAAAATCAGTTCGGCCGGTGTTCGTTTTGTAACTCGGTCTGTGCTATTATTTATGGGGCTATTTCTTGTGTGCTATCGATGTGTGCTATTCTCTTTTTGTCCCAATCATAGTGTTCGTTGTCGTGGGTTATGGTTGGTAAACAGTTAAAAATGACACTGTTTATCCTCTCGATCTAGCCATTTGCCTACGGCGTTTTATGCATTTAGGTTTGCCGCAATGTCCTATCAGTTTATGTAGAACAGCAATTGTTTCACCCGATCCTGTGTTTTGTACGGCTTCGGGTACTATGTATTTACTGTAAGCGCATATAGTACCCAGCACATATATGTTGTCCCTCATCGTCTTTACGGAGGGTCCCAAGTGGTCGACGTGCATCGTCTCGATCGCAATAGATCCTTCATCAGTCGGGTGTAGATATCCCCTCTTCTTTCCGGTCTGAGCCTTGCAGTAAATACAATTGATGCAACGATCGAAGTACAGGGTGCGCCATCTTTTATGTCGGTATGTAAACATTGAATAACTTTAAAAAAAAAACCGATTTCCATATATGAGGTATTTTTATTTAATTTGGTCCTTTAAAATTTATTTGGACTAGTTTTTGAATACAACATAAATCAAGTGGCCTCCTTTACTGGCCAAAGCAAAATGTGCCCTTTTTTCTGCGTTTTCCATCACTTTTTCGAGCATCTCTGCATTGCTCGATTAGCAGGGTGGCATGGCGCACCATCTTGTTGAAACCAGTAACCATCCAGACCTTTTTCACACATTTGTGGACAGACATAATGAGCTAACATCCACCGATATCGATTGCCATCGACTGTTTCACCTTCTCTGAAGAAAAATGTCCCAATGATGGTTTTGGCGCAAACGCCGGCCCAAACAGTCACTTTGGTCATGCAATGGTGCTTCATAGATCTCGTATGGATTCTCCATTCCCCAAATGCGGCAATTTTGCTTGTTAACGGCGCCAAAGAGTGTGAAATTGGCCTCGTCGGTCATCAAAATTTGCTTCCAAAATCGGGTTCAGTGTCAACCATTCGAGCGACTGTTTGGCCGTATTCCAAGTGACGTGGACGGTCTGTCGGCAATATTCTTTGAATCAATTGCACTTTATACGGAAGTAAATGCAAATCATCCTTTAAAATGCGCCGCAAAGTGGTTCCACTGACGTCTAAATGCTGAACGCGGTGACGATACAACACAAGTGGGTTCTCGGTAACACTCTCTCTTACCGCTTCAACCACGTCATTGCAACGTCTTGGGCATTGATGAACGGCACGTGGACAATCTCCCACTATCCCGTGCTCAACAAAATTTGACACCGAACAACGAATAGTGTTGTCAGACGGTTCTTGTTGGCCACGATATTTTCGACGATATGCACCTTGAGTTAATACGACTGAACGACTATTTTCAATGTACAGCGTCACTATTTCGGCGCGTTGTTTCGTTGTAAAGCGATTCATGGTTCAAATTGTACTGAATTGACGTTTCAAAAACATGTGTACTCAAGTCAATCGGTTGATAAATGTCAAAGTTATTCAACGTTGATGTTGATGGATATTCAAAAGATGGCGCACCCTGTATACGTATTCGAATATAAAGTTACATCTTCATTTCTCTACTAATTACAATCCTCAATATTAATTCTTATTTTATATAGGGTAGCTTGGTAATGTTACGAGACTCGTCAAGTTCTGTTTCAAATAGAAACAATTCCTTACTCGGTAGTTAGAAACAGGGAATCGATACAGATCAATTAATATAATCATTGCACAGAATATGTGTATACTTCGATACGAAACTAATTGCGATCTACTTCAAACAGAATTCCTTACTCACTATTTAGGAACATATATATTAATACTTATTATTATGATTATGCGAACCGGTTGCTATGTCGGCAATCAGGGAACTGGAATGGCTGCTCCCACGGCAGATGGTAATTTAGTCGCGTCTAGTTCGCGGTTATATTTTAGGTTCTTGGAGTTCATACAGTTTAGTGATATATAAACCGCGTACAATGTACTTTCCGTTTTATCCAACGGCTGCCATTATTAAATATGCCACATGACGTAAACAAGGTAACTCGTGCAAATTTTAAGAAACTGAACTAAAACTTTCTACGTAAGTGAAATTACAATTAGCGTTGGTTAATATTGCATTAGTCAGGATAAATAAAAGAATAAAAAATTGACATTAAAAAAAAATTATTACCATTGATTTGTTACGAATTGTTGTTGACTTATGAATTCATTATAATAAATTCATTTCATAAACTTTTTTTTTGCATTCACTCCGTTCAGGCGAGTTCTTACCTATTGTGCCGCGGAATATTCCACTCCGTATTTCGTATATTCGGGAATATTCCATAGCAAAGAAACATTGGAATTCGTTCAAGACAGGAAACGAAGTCCAATGCCCGATCGTACGAACGACCCCAAGAACGCCGACGCAGCATGAACGACTCGCTTGGCGTTCGAGGATAGGCTAACGCTAAAATTGCGAATGAAGGGATTTTCGGGAAGACAGTTAACAACTGCTTTACGAAAGACAGTATTAAATTAGATTGATAAGAGAGCGGGTTGGTTCCTCATCAAATACTCGAAACAACATATTATTGAACATTCTTACTTTGATTTTTAAATAGACAACAGAAAGTTACCGTTGCCTATAATAAACACTTCCTTTTATATAGATTCGCGTTTTCATCGATAACTCGAGATTCATCTCCTTATCGGTAAACGATCCCAAAAATAATAACTTTTTAATATTATACCGAATACCGAATAATCCAATTACGCGGTACCGGCTTAACATACTTCTTTCTGACAAACGATCCCAAAAATAACTTCATAATCTTATCCTTTCGACTCATCCATCTTAGTATTCGAACTGAATGGCATAATAGATTTAACGCTTACAACTCAAGAATAGGTTGATCTATTGAACTGAAATTTCACACTCAATTGGAAGAGTTACTACCTGATCATCGTGGTGAATTGAATTCAAATTGATACGGTTACTAAATTATTATAAGTTATAATTTTTGTCAAACATACGAAATGATGTAATCTTGTTATCTTGTGCAAATTTCACATTATCGAAATGAAATTTTTGGTACAAGTGTAGTTACAGACAAGGTTGGTTGATAGTAATTTCGCATAGGATCGATAATCGATATCAAAGCGTATGAATTCTGCCACTTTTTAAAAAATGGTTGCTCGAAAAAAAAAACAGTAACAATAGTGTAACTCCATAGGATTGAACCAAGTCTGAAAGTATAACTTTGCGCATTGCTGTATGTTGTGACGTATTCGCGCATCTCTGGAAAATAGTACGTCTCCTTTAACTTCGATAGAGTCTTGTCAATCCCTAGGTGTGCGAGGCTTTTATGCACAGTTGCAACAACTTCATATCTCAATTCAGCAGGTACGTATAATCGCCAACGTCCTTCCGTGATTCTGTAGACTCTAGTATTGCACATTGTAAATTGCTTTTGTCTTTCTTTATCTCCATTTTCGAGTTTATTTCTTACTTCGAGGATTTCTGCGCTGGCCCGTTGCAAGGCAGCAATCCAATCAGTATTAACACTGATTCCGGTAATCGGTAGTCCTATGATCGGTGTTTCTTTTGCTGGTTCGACCGGAAACCGACTCAACCTATTGGCAATACTATTTTGATCGCCTTTCAGATATTCAATGTGATAATTGTACTCCGATAGTTTGATACACGATCTTCCGAATCGCGGATTTAAATCCCTCTTGCTGTCCAACAGCTTTAAACTGTCACAATCGGTTTTGATAGTAAATTCAATTCCGATGAGGTACTCGCGAAATTTTTCTAACGCGCAGACGATAACTAACACCTCTAACTCGTAAGAGTGATACTTTGATTCATCGTCGGTCGTTTTTCGGCTGTAGTATGAAGCAGGATGAATCCTTTTCCACAACTTATTGTCTTCTTGCTCTTGTAATAGAATCGCTCCTAATCCGTATCGACTAGCATCGATGTGTACTTCTGTCTTTGCTTTTACATTAAATATCGCTATATTGGTCTCGACGTAAGTTTCAATTTTATTTCGTCGAACGCTCGTTGTTGATCAGTTCCCCATATAAAACTCTCATTTTTAATTAATAAATCCGTTAATGGTTTTATGATTGATGCAAAGCCTTTCACGAATCTTCTGAAGTAGCTGGCCAATCCCACGAAACTTCTGACGGCTTTGACATTTGTTGGTGTTGGAAACAATTTTACACAATTTCGCTTGGTTCGATTCCGAATTGTGAGATTTAAAAACCCAGATATTTCACTTTTCGTTTGAAAAAATGACATTTAGCTGAGATTAATCGTCAAACCTGCTGTTTAAAGAATGTTGAAAAATTGTTGGAGCTTCCTAGTGCCATCCTCAAAAGTCGAGCTTGCTGTGATGATATCGTTGAGGTAAGCCATAGCTACGTCGCCATCCAACGATTCGAGAACGACGTTCATCATTCTTTGAAATACAGCCGGTGCGTTGCAGAGTCCGCAGGGCATTCGCTTTAATTGGTAATGCCCGTTGGGGTGACAACGCAGTTTTATCTCTCGAGTCTCGCGCTACTGCAACTTGATAGTATCCGCTAAATAAGTCAAGATTTGAGAAAAATCGATTACCTCTAAGTCTGTCCAACTGATCATCTATCAGTGGTATCGGATATTTGTCTTCGATCGTAATTTTATTCAGTGCTCGATAATCGACACACATTCTTATCTCCCCGCTCTTCTTTGGTACCAAAATAATCGGGCTTGCGTATTGTGAAGAACTGTCTTCAATCGCGTCTGCCTTCTTGAGATCACTGATCATGTCTTTGACTCATTCTTTTCCATGATACGAGAGACGGTGTGGTCGATAGCAACTGGTTTCTCAGTCGTCAGATAAATCACAATTTTCGCTTCGTTTGTTTTTCCCATTTGATCTACGTTTTTGGCAACGATTCCTCGATACTGATTAATCAATTTCACCAGTTTAGTGTGATCTTCTTCAGGCAAATCTGAGTTGATTTCGTCTTTTTGAATCTCTTCAGTATTTATTTCGTGAGTTGTTTCTTCTTCTGTGCAGACTTCTCTTCGCGTAATCACTTCTCCCTTTTTTACCGACATATCGCTACAACTCAAATTCATCATCTGTATAATCGATTTACCATTCTCGTTTGCTTTGATTATACATCGTGGTAATAATTTTCACGACTCTTGAGCTCCGCCTTCAACATAAAAATTTTGCTTCGGTATATTACCGACGACATTAATATGTCCAACGTAATTTTTCGGAATAACCAGGTCATTTTCCGCGATAAATTTTGTTTTCCTCAGTTTCGTAGTTTCGATATTCCATAATTCATCCAGTCCGTTTGCTATTTCCAATGCTCCTTGTGTGTTCAATATATGTACGTTCAATACAATTGAAGTTGGTCAGCGTAATCTCTTCTTATAGTGGTGACTGCACTTTCCAAATCGACATAGCATCGAATTTCCTTATTGTTCACTTTTGCATCTTTAAAAAATTCTCAATAAGAGTTACCATCGATATGCAAAACTTCTTCGCTCTCTTCTTTGTTATTTTCTTTCCGTCGTTCTTTATTATCGGCTTTTTCAGAACAATGTCGTGCGTAATGTCGCGAATTACCACACGTAAAACAAATAACTTTAGGAATATCTTTCGTTCTATCAATTTGCGTATCATTCGACTTTTTTTGTTCTCGACTTCGATAAGATTGATTTCTTTCTTCCGTCTTCTGGTAATTAGAGGGTTGATTTCCCCTTTTCCAGTACGGCGTTTTCGATATCGATCGCACAAGATCTTTGATGAAAGCGTCTCCACTTTTCAAATCCGGCAACAAGTCTGTTGGATGTTCGGATCGAGACAGAGATCCCAGATACGAGCGATATCGAACGTTATCCAATCCATCAATTATCCAGTCAATAATTTCACGGTCAGTCATGCGAGCATTGTTACATCGTGACAGTTTTTCATTAAAATATTTGACAATATGTCGACCAAACCTGCGTTTATAATTTTGTGTTTCTAACACTTTTTTGACACCAGTTTCTTCTCCTAAGAATAATTTTGTTAACAGATGTTTCCAATCATTCCACGTTCGATCGACTCTGTGGAAATTGTCTCTCCATTTTTTATAACGGATTATCGGATAAACCCATTCGTTCTAATGCAGGTACAATATTTTCCATATACTCGTTGTTATCATTCGGTAAATCATTTTGACAATCTCCTGCTGCTCCCAGATTGTTTGCGACTTCTTGCACTGCTAGTACAATCGGAGTTCGCTGCATTCCTTCGAGTACCTCAGTTCCTTCTGGTGTATATGTTGCTTAGACTACCTGAATTTTCCTTGGTCGTCCTCGCTTCCTTTTAATCTTCGGCGTATCCACGATGACATTGTGTAAAAAAAAAAAATCACTTTATTTTAGCGAATTGATTAATTTAATCACTCTTCCGATTGAGAAAATCCGTTATCTCAATCGGTTAAACGAATCCCGGATTCATTTAGTTAAAATTCAGCCAATTATTGGATCACAATCCCACTTCTGATAAACTGTCGTACTACTCGTAACGACGTCGCGGCAATCTTTTATTCGTATCAAATGAAAACGCGGTTACAAAGCAAAGAAATCTTTATTTTAGAGCTCGAGCGAAACCCGTGCGCTCACCATCGAATCGTCCATTGAACTCTCTCTCCTCTTTTTTTTAATTAACAAGCTATATAGCAACATAACGTACAACGATGTAGCAATATTTATTTGTTTTATTTAAATCTGCTTCAGTTATATAAGTTCGTTCGTTTCGGGAGGACCAACATTTTACGCATACCGTGTTCGTAAACTCGATGGTACGACTATCGAAAAATGTAGAGTAAAGGGTATCACGCTATACTCTGTGAAAAGCCATCACATAAATCATGACGCAAAACGCTCCTTTCAGTCAGAAGCGAGGAGCGTACGTATTATTGTTTAATTCGACGCTATTCGACGCACGAAATTTCGTAATATCCATCAGGTAGTAACGCGTAAAGGAACGAAATCATGCGAACATGTTAACACGAAGCAAAAGTGGTAGGAGATGTACTCGACTGTACTGTATGGCTATTGTGAAATACGCTAATTAGTGCAACGAAAAAAGTATACAGTTTTATGTCTTATGGGTGAATTCGCGATATTTAAAAATAAACTTTTTGTCTACTTTTCATGTATCGTATGTACTATGTACAATGCGTAAAAAGAATAGGAATATTGATTTATTATGTATACCTAAACCGTTGTCTGCTCGTCCTTTTTGTGCTGCTATTCGTAGCAGTAGCTGCTATCTCTTTACCGTTCCCTTTTGTTCTGACTTTCTGATCGTTGATTCCTTTTGTCCCGTCTTTCTTGTCGTATCCGCGTGGATATAATACGACTGTTTAGAATTACATGATTGGTAAATTTTGCATATAGAGCTCTATGCACAGTGAAATAAAAATAATGCTTTATTTGTGAGAAATTAAAAACCATCGCTATTTAATTTACATACGGATTAAACATCAGGTTATACCGCGGGCACGCGCCTCATCAGCTTGTACAGCGCTGCGCCTTATCAGCTCGTCAAGACCGCGAAAATAGCTGATGCCGAGATGCCGCCGCCCTGGCCGTCGCGGTATAAGCTTATTTAAGAGTCAGCTGATTGGTTTTGATAGACAGTCATCGATATGGACACATGTTGGAAACATCTATGGACAGCCGTGAATAAAACGCCGCGTAGCCTGTTTGTACTGCAATTTTATTTCTCTGGCACGTATCGCAGGTAGCTAGGATACTCCGAGTTATTTTTGCAAGATGTGGTAATGTGAAATCCTCCTCTAGGATCCGTGAACATTTCCTTGCGCCCAGATGTCCATACATGGCGTGGCACGTCTTTATCATATCTTGAATCATGCTTTTTGGTATTATAACCCGCCAAATCCCGGTCTTCGATTTTTTTTGTAAAATTCCCTTTTCTAGTCGAAATTTTTTCTGTATTGTTCCTTCTTTTCCGACAGCCAGGAAATCCATAATAATTCGTAAATCTTCCTGCCCTCTTTGTACATTTCTTATGTTCTTCAGATTTCGGGCTAACTCGCGTGGAATTTTCTCGGCCAGTACCCCCGCGACCACCACGATTCCATCCTTCTCGGTCAATGGTGCATCCTCGTCGTTTCTTACTCGGCTCAGTGCATCCGCCACCACATTCGCTTTTCCCGAGACATGCTCTACTTGTATGTCATAGTCCTGTATGGATAGTGCCCATCTCATCAGCCTTTCGGCCGTGAATCTACATGTGTTCAAAAAAATGAAAGCTTTGTGGTCCGTCTTTATACGTACCTGGGCACCTTTTAGGTAAGTCCTGAATTTCTGTAATGCCTATACAGTTGCTAACAATTCTTTCTCGGTGGTCATATACGCGATCTCTGCTAATTTTAGTGTCCTGCTCGCGAATGTTACCACCTTTACTTCTCCATCCTCATCTTCCTGCGAGAGAATTGCTCCGAGCGCATACCCACTCGCATCTGTGGTGAGCGTGTATGGCTTTCGCGTATCCGGAAATCTCAGTACGACCTCTTCACAAAATAAATTCTTTACGTCCTTAAAAGCTTTCTCCATGTCCTCGTCCCATCTCCAAAAAACCCCTTTCTTTAAAAGATTTACTAACGGCGCGATCTCATGCGCATGGTGACTCGTGAATTTAGTATAAAAATTTATAAGTCCCAGAAATCCTCTTAATTGTTTTATCGTACTATGCCACGGATATTCACGAATTGCTCTTATTTTCTCGGCGTCTGGTTTCAGTCCTTCCGTTGTAAGAATATGCCCGAGAAAAATCACTTCTTTACGGAAAAAATGCGATTTACAGAATTTTAAAGTCATCCCATGCTGTTGAAATCTCTCAAATAATTGCTGTAGGTGGTCGAGGTGCTCTTCCTGCGCTGTTGACATAACCAATAAGTCTTCGACGAAATTTATTACAAAATCAAAACCCTTCAGAACGACATCAAGGGCTCGTATCAAACTCACTGTGCTAGTCTTCAAACCGAACGGTGTAACGGTAAATTCATAACACTTCCCGTTGTTTTAAAATGATGTATATTTTCGTGATTCCGGATGAAGGGGTATCTGCCAGAAACTACTGGTTAAATTTAGCGTTGACATTATTGTATTTCCACCGCACCGTTGGAAAATCTCCTCGATTGGTGGTGCATTTTTGTATTCATTTATTAAATAATTATTGAGTTCACGAGCATCCAGACAGAGGCGGACGGAATTATCGCTCTTCGTGACAGGCATCAGTGGATTTATATAGACACTTTCCGATTTTTGTATAATTCCCATTCCGAGCATTCTCTCAATCTCCCTCTGCACCCTCTCCCGTTGGGTCAATGAGACGGGATATGCACGGTGGAAATACGGTTTCAGATCCTTTAGCAACAGTCGGTGCTCATATTCCGTCATTCTCCCTGGTATCTTATCAAAAATCTCTCTCCTTTCTTCGACGATCCTCTTGAAACGCTGCTTTATCTCCGGCCTCAGATCCTGGCACTCCTCCATCTTCTCCTCGAACTCCTCCTCTGTCAGGCGCATTTTTGTTGATGTTCTCTTCTCCCTCAGGGTTATCCTTTATCTCCACGCCGGCACACATCTTACTCGGTACAACTGAACGAAAATTCTTCGGGTCTATGTGTTGCCATCTCCCATCCTTCAATTCTGCAATAACTCGGTCCTCTACGGCCAGAATCCTCTGTTGAGCGTCTATTGATATCCTCAAAGCCAACATACCGTCGATACCAATCAACACCGGTCTCACCAATTTTAGCACGACCAGTACCTGCAGATCACTACTCGCCCCATACGCTTCCATATTCACCATCATTTGTTTTTTAATCCGAGCAGTCTCCCCACCAAACGTGCCGACCACCTGCGTTGACGTCACTGGTAGCATCGAGCAATTTTTTAATAATTCTTCATTTTCCTTGAAAAACATTTCCGAGACACACGACACCTCGCTACCACTGTCTATTAAACTCATTTTCGATATTCCAGCAAGTGTGATCGGTATTTCAGAGCACCCTGGGTGTTTCTCATCATACCATTTACTCGGTACACTTTCTACCTCCTCATCTAAAAATTCCCGTGGATTTTCCATAAGTACTGAACATGCCATTTTTTTTTCTTCGCCTCCATCCACCTTCCCCGGGGCTGGCCCTCTGAGATCCGGTACTCTCTGAACTCTGGCAACGATTTCCGCTGCATATTTTTATTATTATTAGATGCACCTTCATCGTCTTCCTGAACTCTGCTTTTCCCTGATTCAGCCTGCCCTCGCCGTTCGGTGTACTCCTCTCCATCTTCCTTCACTGCCTGTTCGTTACTCCTGTATTGTTCCTCCTTCCTTCGCTGATTCTTTATTCTCTTCTTCGCTGTCTTCCTCGGGTTCATTCGTTGTCTCGTGCTTTTCCTTTCTTCGTCTTTTAACGTTGCGCTCTGTTCTTCACTCTTCTTTTCGATGTCTTCAGTTCTTCCGGGCGCAACGACTAAGCGTTTCCCGGATTTGCGTTCCCTGCTCTCAAGCATTCTGGTGCCTGTTCTTTCGGGATCGTGTGTGCCACGAACGGATCCTCGACAGCACGATTTATGTTGTTTATTTGATTGCTTGGTTGCTGCTCCTGTCTTGGCAACTCAGATCCCGCCGGTCTGTTATTTTCTGGCACCTGAAATGGTCCTGTTCTGCTCTCCTCCCAAGCTGGTCTTGATGGAGGCCATGGCCCGTTGCTTTGCCATGGCGGTCTTTCTCCCCGACCACTCTGGCTTCCCGGTGACGATGGTCCACCGTTGCCGCTTTTGTTCACAGCACTTCCTTGATTTTCAAATCGATAGTATGGACGCGCCGTCTGCTCGCGTGCCGCTCCTCTATTATAATATCTGCGGCTCCTGTACCGCATATCCCCCGGTCCGACCTGCCACTCTCTTGTTATTCAACGGACCCGCCACGTCCGTACTTTCTAGCAGTTCTAAAAATTCGTCAATGTCACTGATTTGGCGGACTTTTATGGTACAGCGCTCCGCACTTCTTCGTCGAAGTGCTTTGCAAGACGACGTATTATGTCCTCATCGCTTAATTTTTCGCTCAAATCCCCAGCGTTACCGATGACACGAGTCGCATATTATGCCCGTGTTAACGTCTGACCTTCTGTATAAAACGATCCAAATTCCAAATTTTTCTTGACCTTGTCCTGCATGTTACGAGCCCAGTATCTCGAACGAAATTTTTCTTCGAAAGTCTGCAGGTCGTGTACAGTTCCTTCGACCACCAGCCACCAATCGTTTGCCACTCCTTTCAATGCAGTCCCGATAGCGTGCCGAATTTCAGTATCTTCGATACCCCCTGCGATACAAAATTCTCGAGATTCTTTCAAAAATCTCATTGGTCTTTCTTTTCCATCGCCATTATATGTCGGTGGTTTCTGGGCTGTAGTATATAGTCGAGTGACGTCAATCCTTCTCCAATTGTTTGGCCAAAATTAAATGATGTACTCGTTCTTCGTGTCGTCTCTTCTAATTTTTCAATTTTTTTTGGTGTGGTCCTCGGTATTTCTTGTGTAGCCCTGATTTCTGCCATCATCTCTAAGGTTCTTCTCTCCAGCTTCTCCGCTGACACCCTCTGACTAGCGACCTGTCGTTGTATATATTTATTTGTTGTATTTTGCTCTTCTTGTACCCTTTCCTGTGCTTTTTTTATTTTTGGGTCCGTCCGGCTCTCGACTGCTGCAATCTCTCCGTTCAATTCATCCTTCGTAGATTCTTTCAAACTTGTTATCCTACCTAGATACTCGTCTTTTATTTCCTACTGCGTCTTTATTATCTCAGCGAATTTCCCGTCGCTTTTCTCCTCCATTTTCTGCAAAAATTGCATCAAATCCCCTACACCGATCGGGTCCGGTGGAATAGTCGCAGTCCTGTCGTTGGCCCTCGGTGTACTGCCGTCTTCACTATTTATCTGGTTATTTTTCAACTCTCCTATAGTATCTTCGTTCTCTTCAATCGGTGTGGTTTCCGAAAAACGCTGTATATTTCTTCGATCTATTCGTCGCTGATCATCCAACAGGTGCTCCCCTGTTGTAGACTCCCATACATAAGTCTGACCACCTTCAACACCCCCCTCCGGCCGATGCTGGTCCTTCAGACTTTCCATCATTCTTAATTCTTCCAGCTCAGTCGAGATATTCACATTTCCGTCTGTATCCATGCTTTAAATTCTACCAAATTTATTTACTCTACGTGCGCCCTATCTCACCACCGCAGTTTTTCTTAGCTGTGTCGAGCCCCACGTTGGGCGCCAAATGTAACGGTGATTTTTATCGTTCACAATTATTTTTATTTATCGTGGGAAATTCGGGCTCAGACACAGTACTAATTAATATGAGACTTCAAGGTGTGTGAGAGTAAGGTTCATTAAAAACGTGAATAATTTCATAACATGTCATTTTACGGTATCCGGCCACTGATTACTAGGATGGTGCATTGAAATTCGGTAATTCCGGCGATTATTTTAACATTATTTTGTCTTATACGTGTACAAATTCTCGGTATCCTTGGGCTCGAAACTCTGTTACATGTCAATGCGTTAGTATTGACCCAGTATCTTCAAACACGCTCACACACACAGCCACTCACATCGAACTCACTCGTTGACAGAATGTATTGACTCTGTTTACAATGCTTTCTCAGTTACTCTCGTTTCACTTTCTCTCTTTCTCTCTTCCACCACACAATCGGGTAATTTCTGTTTATACTGCCGGTTTAAAATCCATTTACTATTTAATTTATTTTCTCAAACACTACTCGCGTAATTCGATTTACTTAATTCCTATACCTAAATTTATCCACTTAATCCTATTCGTTTTACACCTACCTACTTCTAGATCTATATCGCTTTAGATCTTTCGACTGATTATGTCTTTCCAATTTCTTTAAATGTCTCTCCTTCTTCCGATCTCGTAACACAGACTAATTATTCCTAATTCCGGAACCACGGATTTTTCGGAGATGTAATCTTTACTCGATTTTTTCTTAACTCTTTAATTACAGAAATGTTCACTCCGTAGCTTTACTGTAGAGACTTCTGTAATACGTATTTGTTTGGAAAACTTGTACTAGGCCCGATTGCCCGCGGTGCAGGCTCTTTTATAGACTCTCCCCCAACCTGGTCCCTTCTACATCATCAGTAGCTTCGATTTTAAGATTTGCCAAATTCGAACGATTATGCGAGCTACCGTTGTCATGCCCCCCCCCTGTCTCTCCATCGTCGCCGAACAAGGCCAGCAGGTCGCTGATATGCTGTTTTCGGCGACGAGCGAATTCTTGAGGCGTGACGTCACCCGTTTTTAAGTTAGGTCTGGGTTCGGTGGCCTAGCGTCCGCTGTGCTCGTAGCTTCCGAATATAATTCCGGCTCTTATAGCCGTTCGGAATAGTAAAACAGGCTCACAGTCGTAATTACATTACAGTTTACATATCCACCCACTTAAACCCCTAAAAAAAGATTTAGTATAAAAATATACACCCCTTGACTGATTTCAACCAAACTTTATACAAATTTTGATAAGTTCTAATGGAAGGTCACTGTATAAATATAGCTCACCCCGTAAAACCGCGCCTTCATCCCCTAAAAATAGTTAGTTTTTCTGCCTTAACCGATTTAAACAAAGCTTCACGAACAAAATAGAAACTCATTCACTCTATATATCTCACCCCATAAAACCACCCCCAACGAAAACAATCTTTATCCCCCACTGAAAGTAATGTGGTTTTTTCAACTTTTTTAAACACCGATTTAGCTGTTATTCCCCGTATGATGTGGCACTCGGGCAACGCTGGGTAAATCAGCTAGTTAAAAATAAATATTACATGCTTTTAAATAACGATTTTTTAATTATTCGTTATTTTTTACTTACCAAGCTCTGCTGCTTCGCTGCTAATCGACATCGGCACGTACTCCATGATCTGCTGTGTTAATGAAACAAAGACGAGAGCTCCGTCTTCTTTCTGTCACAGACCTTTGCTGATGCTTCGGTTTTACGACTGTGATAACTCATATTTTCTCTCTCTCTCTCTTTCTCTATGACTGTTCTCAGTGATACTTTATGATATTTCAAGCGAAATGTACACTATATACAATTATTTACAACTGTGTCTTTAACACAAATAGCTACACATACGGAGAATTATTGCGTTCGCAACGCAACATCGGATGCATGATCAGCGATATGACCACGGTAGAGCACAATTATTATTATTTTTTTTTTTCACTTGCGACGTTGAACTACCAGTTGTTGCAAGGTGCAACATTTATTAGTTTTGGTGACTCGTTGATAGTGTGGGAGTAGAGGGTGCATCGTGTAGTGTACTCTGCTCTATTTCTGTTTGCGTCGGTATTAGGCTGTTAGTTTATGCGGAATCATTCCTGTTGGTCCATTGGTTTGAATTTTTTTAGCCTTCGTGCTATGCGTCTTCGACCCAGTAGGCTGGATGCCAGTACGTTGGAGTGGTTTTCGAGTCGTTTCTTATATCTGGTGCACAGCTTAACAGCTGTGTCCTTGACCGTGTCCACTCTTAGGTCTTTGTGCAGTGTGGCATTGGTGATGTACCAAGGAGCGTTTGCTAGGATTCTCAATGTTTTGGATTGGAATCTTTGCAAGATGTCAATGTTTGAATTGCTGGCCGTACCCCAGAGCTGGATGCCATAGGTCCAGATTGGCACTAGAATGGTTTCGTATATCAGGTCTATAAATATGAAACCGGAATTTCTGTATAGAAAATACACGTTTATTGTATGAAAATGATAAAAAATATTTTATTCGAACTATTCCCCATCGCTAACTATACATTTTTCTCACCTGTCTGACAATTTGTGGATGCCACGCCAAAAAAACTGTTGCTCTTTTGAGGCAAACCAGTCATCGAGCCATTTTCGTACGAAGTAAAGCGCTGCTCGGCAAGTGCGTGTCCCATCGATGCAAATAAGTAGTAATCGGACGGAGCCAACTCTGGTGAGTAAACCGCATGCGAAAGTATTTCCCAACTAAACGCCTCAATCGTTTCCTTGACCAGTTTTGCTGTGTGTGATGGTGCATTATCATGAAGCAAAATCACCTTGTGTTGCCTTTTTTGATACTCTGGTCGTTTTTCACGCAAAGCTTGATTCAAATCGATCATTTGTAGTCGGTAGCATTCAGTGTTAACGGTTTCGCCAGGTTTTAGCAGCTCATAATAGATCACACACTTCTGATCCCACCAAACACAGAGCATTGTCTTCCGTCCATAGCGATTTGGCCTTGCAGTCGATGTCGATGGTTCGTCTGGAGTTACCCATGATCTTTTACGCTTAGGATTCTTAAAATATATCCAATTTTCATCGCTAGTCACAATTCAATGGAGAAATGACTTTCTTTTGTACCTGGCGAGCAGCATTTCGCAAGTGGTTTTTCGGTTTTCCTGCTGTCTTTCATTCAGTTCATGTGGAACCCATTTTCCCATCTTCTGGATCTTTTCCATGGCTTTCAAACGTATGGAGACGGCCTCTTGTGTCACATTTAATTGATCCGCGAGTTGTTGTTGCGTTTGAGCGTCATCCTCATCCAACAATGCTTGCAATTCGCTGTCTTCAAACTTTTTCGGTGGTCTTCCACGTTCTTCGTTTCTCACGTCACAATCGCCACTTTTGAATTTTTTAAACCACCCAAAGCACTGTGATTTACCAAGAGCATGCTCACCGTAAGCTTCGACAAGCATTCGATGCGGTTCTGCAGCAGTTTTCTTCAATTGGTAACAGAAAATCAATGCTGTCTGCAAATCGTAGTTTCCAGGCACAAAATTCGACATGTTCAACGCTATTACAAACTATGCTGTTGTATGAAACTTGTATTGTTGTGAGTTAAAAATCATTGTCAGATATGTCAACAAGGAAATGACGCCAATGATGCGGTTTGACGGTAACTACATTGACACCTAGGGCCATATGGTGACCAAAAAGCGGGTCAGCGACCGGCTGGCCTCGCTCGAGCAGTGAGAGGAGCGGCAGGGCACGGTGGCGGGGCAATCTGAAACAAAAGAAATTACATGAGCTATGATAAAGAGAAGAGTAAAAATAAGAGAGTGGGAAAGGATGGCAAAATATAAAAGGCAGCTTCAAACAGAGAGATTCTCTTATTCGTTTTCAACTGTCTACAGAGTCAGCGCTCGTCGGTACAGAACTATAAAATTTTTTTAAATATCGAGAAATCCATTAAAAATCTAAGGATTTTAACGGGAAAGGGTGTGAGTCAGCTCTACGAATTTATTAGAACATCAACAAATAGAAAAATACAGTGCAAATGAGTGGAGGAACTGATATAAAGATTAAGAGCGAACAGTATCGGACCGTGTGAATAAAACAGGAAATATTCTAAAAAAAAACCAGATTAAGAAGAGAATGTTGGGGGCATTAAAATAAACAATCAGGGTTTAGTTTAGGAGAATTAAGAGAATAGTATAAGAAAGTTTAGGTAGAATAATTAGCAATAAGTCCGGATAGTTTCTAAGAAGTATTGTGAACGCAGCGCATCGATACGTTTAAAAGACTCCGTTGTGGCACCGAGAGGTCTCCAAATTAGAAACCTTGAGAAAGGAAAAAGTGGAACAACACAGAAAAAGAAAGGAGAATAACAAACAACATTCAGAAAAATTATAACAAGGACAGGGTACGGTAGATTTAAAATTCGTGATAAATCACCGCCTCAAGAAAGGAGAGACTCTTGGAGTAAGATTTTGAAAGAAAGCTAGGAAAATTAATCAATAAATAGGATTAGGAGGGCACTAGTAAGCCCGACCCAGAGAAACTCGATTTATAATTCTAAGACTAATAGGAAAATAATTAGGAGAGAAACAATTTTAGTAGTCTTGTCAAGCGCGCCGGATGAGAACGACACCACTCAACAGACATAAAAGATAAGAGAAAGATAAATCAAAAGACCAAACTCACCAAGAGAGAAGAACAACTGGAACGTCCAGGTCCAACGCCGAAAGTTGTTGAAGAGATCTGTCAATTAATTGCCAAATAATTAAAAATCACTGGAAAACTTCGGTACTGAAACTGACATCTTTCAGCTCATAAAAAAACATTACTCGCGAACCAAGAGTACTATTACCACCATAAAACACGCGGAAGTTTCACGAGAACGGCACAACCATAACAACCAAGGATCCCGAACGCGAGACAGCACGAAAAACGAATTATTTGGATTAATTAACAAGACAACGCAGACACGGGAACAGACCCGGCGTCTGTATCAGCTGACCGATGCGCCAGCAACCTTTCACCAAGCCAAGCAGACCGCGCATCAGCAGCCCGGCGAGCAAAAAGATCAAGACGGCCGAGCTCGATTCTGCCTAGTTGAGACATAAAGTAAAGAAGAGCGCGGAACCTTCAGAGCGATTACACTGCACAAATAAATTGTACGGCTAAAGGCGCCAAAAAGCCTAACACCGCAGAATTCTATGATAATTATTGAATAAATCCCACTTATACCTCCTATAGAAGTCTACAATTAATTATCTAAGTGTTCGAGCCCGAATTCTTCCTTTCAGAAGACTAAAATTTAATGCTAACGTAAAAATACCGTTACAGTATAGGACGCGAACTTTGTCAGTACCGTCGTCAGTAGATTTAGCATTGAGTATAGCAGTTTGTTTTGTTTGGTTATGACTGCTCGTAATTCAGTAAACGATTTTTCTAGGATAGTAATCACTTCTTTTCTGTCACTTGTGTTATGCCGGTACCGCGTAATTGGATAACTCGGTAATCGGTATAATATTAAAAAGTTATTATTTTGGGATCGTTTGCCGATTAGGAGATGGAACTCGAGTAATTCGTGTAAACGTGAACTTATGTAAAATAGAAGTGTTTATTATAGGCAACGGCAACTTTCCGTTGTCTATTTAAAAGTCAATAAAAGTATAATACAATAAATCGTGGTTTCGAGCCCGTACGAGGAACCAACCTCTTGCGTCTGAATCTACTGTAACGGTATTTCTACGTTATCATTAATTTTTGTCTTCCGAGGGGACGAGTTCGGGCTCGAACACGAAGATAATTAGTTATAGACATCTGTATGAGGTATAAGTAGGGTTTATTTAACAATTAATGTGAAAGTATGCAGTGTTTGGCTTTTTGGCGCCGTTGGCCGTACAATTAATTTGCGACGTAAAAATAGATATGAAGGTTCCTTGCTCTTCTTTATCCACGACGATACCGGAGTTCTACTTATGCGCTCTCCGGATCGGTGGTGAACGTTTCAACTAGGCGGAATTGAGCTCGTCCGTCTTGATCTTCGCCCTCCTGGCTGCTGCTGCGCGGTCCGCTTGGCTCGACGGGATGTTGCTGGCGCGTCGATCAGCTGATATAGACGCTGGGTCTGTGTCCGTGTCCGCGTTATTTTCTAATTATTTGAAATCCTTCGATTTTCGAGTCGTTTCTTGTTCGGGCTCTTTATTTGTAGTGTCCGTGCCGTTCCTGTTAGTCTCAAGTGTGTTTTTCCGCGGTCATATTGTTCTTAGGTCGCGAGTGATGTTCTTTCTGTTGTGTGATATGACAGTTCCAAAATCTTTATTTTCCTGTGATTTTAATTATTTATGATTTATTCAACGGATTTTCCAACAATCTTCGGTGGTGGACATGAACGTTCCAGTTACGCTTCTATCTTGGTGAGTTGATCTCTTATTTTCTCTTTTTCTTATTCTTAGTGTCTTGTTGAGTGGTGTCGTTCCCATCTGACGCGCTTGACTAGGCTAGTAGATTTGTTTCCCTCCTAATTATTGTTCTATCGGTTTTTAAACTACTGATAGTCACACTACTCATAGAATGATTTCGGCAAAGCAGTTGTTTGCCCCATTGACCGAAAACGAGTGTCGATATGGATTTCATAATAGTCTTTGCTTGCGAATTCCAGCAAGTCGCAGCTCGAGCTCATTGCAGTCATTGCGGGCAGCTCGTTACTGACGTTTGCACATTTTTCTACTTTGGTGAGTGGGCCTCACGCAAAGGAGGACAATGGCGAAATAATATACAAAGAAGTAGTTCATGGCAAAACATCCCTCCCCCCTTAAAAAAAAAAATGTTTTCTCTAAAAAATTTTTTCTCTGATTGGTTTCCCGTATTTCCTCTTACAATTCGATATTTTATATATCGGACAATATAGCAGACATAACAATACATAATACAATCTCTGTCATAGTTTGACAATTTTTCCTTTTGCTATTTTTTTTCATGGTCGATCTGGCCATCGTACTCGGCTGACGGGACGAGTTTCCCAGGTCCTGGCCCGCTCGGATCGCGGTCGCTCCTGTGGCTGTTGTCGTCCGAGTGGCTCGAGATTAATATTTACCTCGGCTGCTGCCGGAGTCGCTGCCTCGATTGTGCTTGTCGGCGTCCGGTTCCGTATGTACTTATAACATTTAACTAGAAGGAAGCCGACCAAGGCTATTGGTGCTATTATAAAGGGTGGTTAAATTGTAAGGGTCGATGTTGAATGTGAACCACACCTAAACGTCAAGTTTTTTTCTGCATTTCATTTGACATTTCTCAATTTCAGACTAACTCAATTTGAACCATGGAAAGATACACAATCGAGCAACGCGTTAAAGTTATTCAGGCTTATTATGAAAATGGGCGTTCAAATCAAAATGCATATCGTGCACTTCGTGATTTTTTCGGTCAATTTAATCGTCCAAATGTGCGTACAATCGGAAAAATCGTGCAAAAATTTGAGCAACCCGGGTCTGTAGGAGATATTAAAACACCAGTGCAAGCTCGTACAGCTCGTACTGCAGAAAATATTGCTGCTGTTCGCGATAGTGTGGCTGAAGAGCCGTCCACCTCAACTCGTCGTCGTGCCCAACAATTGCACCTCTCACGCTCGTCGTTGATGAACATTATGCATAAAGACTTGCATTTACACGCTTATAAGGTGCAATTGACTCAAGAACTAAAGCCTCTTGACCATTCCAAACGTCGTCAATGGTCAGAATGGTGGCAAGAAATGGCAACAGTGGATGATCAATTTTCGAAGAAAATCATCTTCAGTGATGAGGCACATTTTCACCTCAGTGGATTCGTCAATAAGCAGAATTGCCGCATTTGGGCGAATCATAATCCAAGAGTGATTGTCGAAAAACCAATGCACCCACAAAGAGTGACTGTTTGGTGCAGTTTATGGGCTGGCGGCATCATCGGGCCGTATTTTTTCCAAAATGAGGCCGGTCAGGCAGTTACTGTGAATGGTGTTCGCTATCGTGAGATGATAACGAACTTTTTATGGCCCGAATTGGAAGATATGGATGTGGGCGATATGTGGTTTCAACAGGACGGTGCCACTTGCCACACAGCTAACGAAACAATGGCTCTTTTGCGCGACAAATTCAATGGCCGTTTTATCTCACGTGGTGGCGATGTCAATTGGCCGCCAAGATCGTGTGATTTGACACCGTTGGACTTCTTTCTTTGGGGTTATTTGAAAGAAAAGGTGTACGTCGATAAGCCACCAACAATTCAAGAGCTAAAGGATGAGATAATTCGGCACATTAACGGCATAGAACCTCAATTATGCCTAAGCGTCATCGAAAATTTGGACCATCGGATGGAGGTGTGCCGCCGAGGTCACGGCGTCCATTTGGCCGATATTTTGTTCCATACATAATTGAACCATACCATGTTATCATAATAAAAAGAATTGACAATAATTTCCTAAATAATTTGTGTTTTATTCAAAATCAACATCGGCCCTTAAAATTTAACCACCCTTTACTTAGCGAGTAGAGGCCTATGATATGGGGATGCGGCGCCCCGCCTCTGGCGACGTCGAGGATTTCTAACGTCTTCTCTGCTTGATCTTCGGGCTTTTGCAGCTCCTTCGGATTTTGCAGTATGCTTGCTAGCGTAATTTCCTCTGTAGTCTGAGTAGGAGGCATCTGAGCCTCTATTTCTCAGAAATTCAGGTCGTACGGGGGAAGGTAATTCTTCTGGATGACCTGGGATGTTTTCCCTGTCGTGTTCACGCTGAAAGTTGAGGCGGTTACGATACATCCACCTGTGAAAGCCAGCATTCCCGTCGTACGCGCAATTTCATGTCGCATGGGTTTTTCGTCGCAACTGATGCCGACGGCCTCTGACGTCGGCGTGACGTATATCCATCACCCCGGCCGTTGCAAGGGGATGAGGAGGGTACGAATCGGCCAAATTTCACGTTTGACGTAGCTCTCGCTGTTATCCTGGGTGATTTTTGCGTAAATCAACACATAGCAGGAGGTATCTTCCAGAATCAAAATGGAGGGGTGTCTTGACGGGCAGATGTATAACTTATTATGGTTCTTACAATTTTGCAGGTCTTCCTTAGACATTTGCAGATTGTGACCTTCTGCATCGACTACTACTGGATTCACCATTTTTTCCAGTAGTAGTATTTTCCATTACTCGCTTTCGTCGATATGGAGTAGGCCTTCTGTACGCTATACCGTTGCTGTCTGATCAACGGTAAGTCGAGCACGAGAACAATTGCGTCACCTTCGCTGTAGGCCTTTAGGTCAGCCAGTCGCATAAGTGCTGACGCTTGGCTGTGTTCTACAGAGACAGGGAAACTCGTGCCTGACGGCAGGTGTGTCGCAGCGATCGCGAGGTATCACGTAAGCGTTCTCGGGGGCAGGGGTATTCCTCCTGCGTTGCCTTCGGCTGTTTTGGTTACCAAGTGCAGCAATTCTCGGACATCGCTTAGTAATGCATTCACAGCTATGCTGATTGCGGTCAAGCTTTCATCCAGGCGTTGGCGCCTCTCCATGCTGTTTAGCTGGTTGTTGAGTGTGTGGTTGATGCGCATAACCTGAGTCAGCAATGCTTATTCGTTGGCCTGGATGTGATGCGAGCTCTCGTCGAACATGCTCAGGATGGTCCTTACCACTTGCACCTGTTTTTTCAGTCCATCTCGGAGAGTCTGTGGCGTGGCTTGTAGGCAGGTTATTTCGTCCTGCAGCTTCTGCGCATCATCAGCATGCATGTTCCCGGTTATCATCGTTAAAGCCATAAGGCTTTAACGATGCTTCGTAATGCGTTAATCAGTCCTCTGTGCTCCCGAAAGGGGCGCGTACCAAGGAGGTCGAATATAGTCACCACTCCTACGTCGATTTTTCTTTGCATTCTCAAGACCGAGTCAGCAATGACGGAGCATAAATAATTTCCGTGGACGTCCTGGTTACATAGTTCCAGTAGACGTTCTAGGTTTTTGCTTACGTCGGCTTCTCGGTGCAATAATGCTGTGATATCTAACCTGACAGCTAGCCGCCAGGTGAATTGGACTACCGCGAGGCTTCCGATGTCCTCGAAGTAGATGCCTGGGTTGTTGTCGAAGGTGCTGATGCTGTAGTCTGGAGGGTGTAATGTGATCTCCGTTGCTCCTCCCTTGCAGTGATCAACCTGGAATAGGGATTGGTGACGTTCAAACTCGTGTTTCCGTGAGATTGTCTAGTTAGCTAATTTCTTTCCCCAGATTTCTAGTCCTGGGACTTTGTTAGTGCCCCGAGGCTAATTCTATGTTAAGATTTCGTGCAGCAATGTATTATATACATCGAGTTAGCATGCCGCCACTGTCAAGTTTTAACTGGGTGGGGATGGAGGCGAGTTTCAGCCCTTCGGGCCAATAGCCGATCGCCCTATTAGCTGAATTTTTCTAATAATAAAATAAATCTCTTCTTCTTTTCTAGAGGACGACAGGCGAACGGGAGGGGTGAACAGAAGTTTTCCGCGAGGAGTCCTTCGAGGATTATTTAAGGCTGGGGCGCCTCTTCCGGGAGCCCCTGTACGTCTCCTGGGAGGTCGGCCCCGGCCATGCCCTTGGATTCCGGGATATTGTGTAATATCCACGGGAATAACAATAGAAATTTGTAAAATTTTTCCGTTAATTAAATAAGATTTCCTTCTACCTTGTTTATCTTATTGAAGTTCCTCAGCTTGCGCTCTGCGGAGCTCCCTACCCGCCTTTATTTAGTCTTAGCTTTAGGTAGTTTTTCTTATCTCATTAGTGCTCGATAAAGAGCTTCAGGCGGTTAACGTGTACCGCCTGCCTTTTCCGTCCCTTCTGGACGATGTAATTGACGGGGGGCCTCGCCTCCACTATCTCGTGGGGTCCCGTCCACTTCGGGTTCAGCTTGGCTGACCGCCCCCTGCGCTCCGTCTCGTCATGGAGTAGTACGCGTTCGCCAACGCAGTACTCCTCTACCTGTGCTCCGTGATCATACGTATTCTTTAACCGTCTTTTCGCGTTTTCCAGGTTGTCGCGTGCTACTGTCCATGCGGCGCGTAATCGCTCGTGTACCTCGTGGACGTAGTCATCGGAGGCATATGTGCTGCGGGGCTCCTGTTTCACGGCGGTCAGCAACTCAGCCTTGCGTCCGTACACCAACACGTGGGGAGACAGTCTGGTGCCCGTATGTGGAGCAGTATTGTACGCAAACATTGCGTACGGCAGCCACTCATCCCAATTTCCCTGATCCTCGCTTATGACATTTTTCAGATATTCTGCGAGGGTGCGATGCAACCTCTCTAATGCGCCATTCGATTCGGGATCATAGGCCGTTGTTTGTATCTTTTTAATTCGCAGCAGTCGACACATTTCTTTGAAGGTCGAGCTGAGGAAGTTCGTACCCTGATCCTATAATATTATTTCCGGCGTTCCGTGCGGGCAAATTAATTCTTCGACTAGTGCTCTTGCAACTGTCGATGCTTCCTGATTCGGCAGTGGTATCGCCACACTGTACTTCGTAAGCGCGTCCTGGATAGTAAGTATATATTACTTTCCAGATGCGCTTTCAGGTAACGGTCATACGATATTGACCGCTCCTTTCTCAAATGACCTTGATGGGGTGTCTGTTACCACCATCGGTACTCGTTCCCTTTTCCTGATTTTGTTCTTTTGACAGGATTCGCAGGACGATGTATACTCTTCCAAGTCCCTTCTTAGACCGGGCCAGTCGTACTTGGTCCGGATCCGATGTAACGTACGCCTGCCACGGTGATGCCCTCCTATAAGGGTGTCGTGATATTCTCTTATTATCAGGGGTACAAATTGAAAATGCGGGTTTGATAACAGATGGCGTTACTAACGCTATACGCATCAGGCAGTACTGTGACTATGTTCATGTCAAAGCTACGTTTTATAGCTTTAATTTTCAGTATGTGTCAATTTGTCGCAGTGTCAAATTCATAGTTTTTTTGAGCTCTCAATATGTCGAGTTTCGTGCCAACAAAACAGCATTTGCGGGAAGTTTTAATTTACTTCTTTGATTTGAAGAAAAGTGCTGCTGAAGCACATCGATTGGTCTCCGAGGCTTATCCGAGTCATGTTCCATCGGTTTCAACGTGCGAGAGATGGTTTGTGCGGTTTAGAAGTGGTGATTTTGACGTTGAGGACAAAGAGCGGCCGGGCCAAGTGAAAAAGTTTGAGAATGCTGAATTGGAGGCAATACTCAATGAAGACTCGTGTCAAACTCAACAAGAGCTCGCAGATTCATTGGGAGTGACACAACAAGCCATTTCCCATCGTATAAAAGCCCTCGGAATGATCCAAAAGCAAGGACATTGGGTGCCGTATGAGCTGAAGCCGAGAGACGTCGAGCGCCGTTTTTTTGCATGCGAACTGCTGCTCGAACGGCAAAAACGGAAGGGTTTTTTGCATCGCATTGTCACTGGTGATGAAAAGTGGATCCATTACGATAACCCGAAGCGCAAAAAATCATATGGTTACCCCGGCCATGCATCATCATCGACGGTCAAACCAAATATTCACGGCGCCAAGCTCATGCTCTGTATTTGGTGGACCAGCTGGGTGTGGTGTATTATGAGCTATTGAAATCGAACGAAACCATCACAGGAGCACTATACCGAACTCAATTGATGCGTTTGAGCCGCGCACTCAAAGAAAAACGGCCACAATACGAGCAAAGACACGACAAAGTAATTTTGCAACATGACAACGCTCGGCCACATGTTGCAGCGCCGGTCAAAACATACCTACAAACGCTGAAATGGGAAGTCTTACCCCACCCGCCGTATAGCCCAGATATTGCTCCTTCCGATTACCACCTTTTCCGATCGATGACACATGGCCTAGCTGACCAGCGCTTCCATTCTTACGAAGAAGCCCAAAAATGGGTCGATGACTGGATAGCAGCCAAGCCGGCCGAATTTTTTCGCGACGGTATCCGTAAATTGCCAGAAAGATGGGAAAAAGTTGTGGCTAGCGATGGACAATACTTTGAATAATTCATTTGTTACCATTTTTTCAGAATAAACGTTCAAAAATAGAAAAAAATCCCGCATTTTCAATTTGTACTCCTGATATTTTTAGGCGGTCATCGATAGTGGGAATGGCTACGCCACTGCTGCAGTCGTTATATTTTTTGTAGCGCTGTCTTCGTTCTCGCTGCTGGATGTTTGCGGACTACGGGCCCCGCCGTGCCTCGCTTCCTCAGCAGGCCTTTGCAGAGCTCTGTCCGCAGTTTCGTCACTCGGTGTGCCCACCGGTAGCTCCGCCGATGAGTCGCTCTCTATCTCGAGCGGCCTTGCAACGTTTGCTGTTCGCGGCCTTCCGCGCCTCGCGGGTCCGCCATGCTGTGCTGGACTCGCTCTGTCTTTGTCAGCGATGCTCGCAGTCTGACCAGTGCTATTTTCTGTCAGCGTGCGTGGTCTGCTCCTTCCCCGACCACACGGCTTCGCGGCGGGGCTGTGGAGTTCAGTAGAATGACCTGCATGCACGCTGCGGATCTCTCTATCCTTCTCTGTTGCGTGGGCAGGCGCTGCTTCTCGCTCTGCTTCGTTGCTGGACTGGCCCGTGGTATTCTCGGCTCTCCGCTTTGTGCAGCTGTCCGTACCCGGGCGCATGCTGTACTTTTCTGTCTCGTGGGCGAGCTCGGTCTCTCGCTCCGAGGAGCTACCACGGCTGTATGGGGTACCTTCGGCCCTTCGCTTTGTGCAGTCATTCGCTGTGCCGAGTTGCCTCGTAGTGCTGTCCTTTGCCGACTCACAGACGACGTTCTCTGCTCTCGTTTGGGCCCTCGTAGTAAGGAATATACGGCTTAGCGCACCTGCATTTGTGTCGCGCTTACCTGCCTTGTATTCTACATTAAACTCATGTTCCGCTAATTTTATTTTCCAACGCATTAGTCTCGAACTTGGGTCCTTTACTCCGAACAGCCAGGTGAGCGCTTGGTGGTCCGTCACTACCGTGAAACGAGTACCATAAATATATAGTCGAAATTGAGCGAGAGCCCAAACTATGGTGAGTAGTTCTTTTTCCGTCGTTGTATAATTTAGCTCAGCCTTCGACATGGTGTGGCTCGCGTAACATATGGGCAAATCGTCCCCGATCTTGCCTTGCAAAAGAATAGCGCCGAGTGCCCTGTCTGAGGCATCCGTTGTCTCAACGAACGGCTTTTCGAAGTCTGGATATTACAATACTGGTGCTGTGGTAAGCGCTGTTTTCAGTTCTTCGAATGCAGCATCTCTTACTGCGGTCCGCTCGAATTTAACCCCTTTCTGGGTTAATTCTGTGAGTGGCTTCGCGGTTTTCGAGAAATTTTAGATGAATTTCCGGTAATAACCAGCTAGTCCGAGGGAGGATTGTACTCCTTTTACATCTCTCGGCACCGGGAATTCCCTTACCACTTCCAGCTTCTTCAGATCAGCATGTACACCCTCTTCGGAGATGATGTGGCCAAGGTACTACGTTTATTTGCGCAGGAACTGGCACTTGCTCGGTTGCACTACTAATCTGGCTTCTCTTAGCCGCTGCAGTACCTCTCGCAGCCTGTTGTTGTGCTCCTTGAAGGTTTTGCCGTCGATTACTATATCGTCTAGGTATACATAGCATTTAACTTCCTGTAGTCCAGCCAGCGCGGAATTCATCAGCCTCTGGAATGTCTGTGGCGCGTTCTTGAGTCCGAACGGCATGCGGTTATACTCAAAATAACCTTGTGGTGTAGAAAATGCGGTTTTTTCTTTGTCTTGCTGCGCCATCGGGATTTAGTAAAATCCAGAGGCGAGATCCAAAGTCGTATAATATCGGGCCCGTCCCATCTGGTCCAATATTTCGGTGATATTGGGCAGTGGGTACGAGTCCCCGATTTCGGCTTCGTTCAACTTCCGAAAGTCCACCACTACGCGCATTTTCCTTACTCCAGCTGCATCAGGTTTCTTCGCTACAACCAGCAGCGGTGCGTTCCACTGACTCCTGCTGGGTTGGACAATACCGACTGCAAGCATTTCGCAGGTCTGTTTCCCCACTTCTCTTTAGTGGGTCTCGGGCAGCCTGTAGGGATGCACCTTAATGGGCTGCACCCCTTCCTTAAGGGGTATCACATACTGTACCATAGGCGTACATGGTAGCCTGGTAGGTGGAACACGTCCTCGTATTCGCTTGTGATTTCGTTTAGCGCTTTGCGCTCTTCCTCATTGAGGTTCGCTGTGTCAAGCTCTTTGGCTAGTCGCGCGAGGTGGTCGGCTTCTCGCTCCGTGCTGACGGCGCATACCTCCATAGCGGCTCTCTCGGCCACATGACCTACTGTCGCTTCCTCGAGCGGCTCGAGTTTCACTACGGGGCATTGTACCTCTACCACCTGCTCGGTAGTATTTATTAAGCTGATTGCACAGCTACTACCACGCGGCGGCGTAACGCAGACATCCATGATAACCCCGTCCTCGAGCTCAACTCTTGAGAGCAATGCTACGAACTTGCTCGTTGTTGCGGCATAGGTGACTGTCTCGCTGCGTGGCGGCAGAGATACCCTCATCGTGCCGTCCAGTAGCGGCATGCAGTGCCAGTACAGCTTCAGCATCTCTCTGTGCAGGATATCTGCTTTGTGATACTTGATAAAATGTATTCCTAGAAGCCCATTGACCCCTAGCAGCACATTATTCGGGACTATGTAGAACCAATGTTCCACATTTAGAGCCGGTGTCTCCAGCATAATTTTTGCTATACTGAGGGGGGTTAATTTTTCACCTGCCACACCCTGCAACTCCACGGAGCACCTGCTCACCATGGTCTCGGGCTTGAGGCATCCCACCTTCAGCATACTGCACTGGGCCCCTGTGTCCGCTTTAAGGGTGAGTAAGGGGCGCTTCAAGGGTGGCCGCGGTCGCGGCCAATGATGCGACGATGTCAAAGTCATACACCATGTTGGTGATCTCTATGGCCCCTGCGACAGAGTCATGCAGCGTTTGGTAATTTCTCGCACGCACCAAAACTTGCACCTGGCCGTGCAGGCCGTTTTCGAAGGTAGCCTGTGCATTTCGTCAGGTGACAGTTTCTACGGTGATCTTCTGATCCTCCGTTCTTAACGGTTTACAAAGTATTTCGGTTATGTCTACCGTAATCCTCTCCCTTCTTGCCGCGTAGGCGGCGATGTCTTCCTTCTGTCCCTACCTGAGGGAGCTGAACTCTATCTGTAGCGCAGCCAGGGACTTCCGTTGTCCGTACAACGCTTCCAACTCACTCCTGAGTTGCGCCATGGTACTGATGGTCTTGTGATCCAGGTGACTTGCTCCTACACCCTCTAACTTACTCATGACTATCAACTCCAGGAGGGTGTCATGCTCCTCCTCTGCTACCCTGCGGAATATCGTCTCGCAGGACTTTAAGAAGAGCGGCAACGCCTTTGAATTTCTGCCGTTAATTGTTTTCACCATTTTGATTCCTGGGCTGAGGCTGAGCATATTTGAAGGCGTCCGCGTCTCCTCGAAATGCGTGCGTCTCAGGTGTTGTGCGGGGGGCGGATAGTCCCCCATCCCTGTTCCTCCTAACCGTCGCTGGAGCTCGGCAATTTGCTCTCTTAAGGAGTGGATGAGCTCGTACTCGTCCGCGCCAACCTCGTTTAGCGTATCTGCCAAGTTTCGTCTTGCCGACAGTGTTTCAGCCTCCCTGAGTTCGCGATCAAGTTCGCGTTGGCCTCGATCGTGCTCGCGCTGCAGCCTTTCGCACTGCCGTCGAGCTCTTTCCAATTGACGGTGGCTCCGGTTGACCGGTTGACCGCTGATTCACGCCAAACTGGGCTGTCAGACGGCCTGCGAGGGCCTCCTATCTGGCCGCGGGGATTCGTCCCATCGGACAGAGCTCCGATAACGCCCTGCGTGCTTTGTACACGATGTCCCCTACAGCCGCAGCTAATCCGGCTGTGGAGTCTACCCCTGTGCCAGGCAGCGTCGTGTCTAACGAGTTGCTCCTACGTCTTGATCGGGCTTCTTTAGATTCCTACATGTTTATTTCGCGATGAGCTTTACTTTAATATTTTCAACAACAAAAATAATCTCACGAGAGATACATATATCCGTTTGAATTTTTCTCAATTTACGGCTTTGACTCGACTGGCTTTGATTCTACAGGCTAAATGTATGTATATAGTGTCACCGCCACTTACAAGAAGATGATCTGGCTGATAGTCCTCTGCATGGCGATGTACCTTGGGTGCTGTTCCTTCGGTGCTGTAGACCTGCTGTCTCGTAGCTCCCCTCGAAGGTTGGTCCAGTTGTCCTCCCTAGCATCGTTGACCCATCTCTTGATGGTTCCTGGGCTCGTCTCCTGTGCGTCGGCAATGACTGCGCGACGGCTTCGTGACAAGTAGCCGCTTCAGGTAATTGGTTGCACGCTTTGTGTGGTTATCCGTGACTTGACGTGACACAATCAATCGGGACTTTAAACGGTTGACCGACGTCAGACCGCACCGATGCACGTTCACTTCGCGTTTTCGCGTTAGATTAGTCGGGTTTTCACGAACTACGCTGGCGTCTTTTGCACGAGTCGTAGTCGTCATTTCAAAGTCAGTCTTATTACTTTGTCCAAAACACTTTTTGTCCAAATAAAATACGGAGCACTTATCACTTCAGCAGATCGCACCGCTGCCACCAAATGTTATGCCGGTACCGCGTAATTGGATAACTCGGTAATCGGTATTATATTAAAAAGTTATTATTTTGGGATCGTTTGCTGATTAGGAGATGGAACTCGAGTAATTCGTATAAACGTGAATTTATGTAGAATGGAAGTGTTTATTATAAGCAACGGCAACCTTCCGTTGTCTGTTTAAAAGTCAATAAAAGTATAATACAATAAATCGTGATTTCGAGCCCGTACGAGGAACCAACCTCTCGCTTCTGAATCTACGAGCATATCAAATGTCGGCCGCTGCCGAACAATATTTGGAGAGTGTTTCCGGAAGCGTTTCCTTTTCGATTCTAAAGATTCCTCTTGATTATCGTATTTCTCATTAGCACTACCGCTTATTTTACCGAATGAAACAGCTCTGTGCTGGTAATACAGGGGAGAAGGGTTTTAGCGTGAAAAAAAAAAACACTTTTTTGAGATTTTTTTTTAGAAATATGGATTGAGCAACCTTCATTTTTTAGTATGATTTCAACAACACTCAGTCATTTTTTATGCGAAAATATCGACAAACAAGCCGGTGACGGAGCTTTTCCAAGAACGTCTTTGGAAATAGACGGTTTGCGGTGTACACTGTATCTCAGCTGGAAATTATCTGAAATAAAAAACCACTAAAATTTAGTCAAATTATCATTAAATCCTCCCCCCAACGTTCTCTAATTATTATTGTTTTCATTTTTTAATTTTTGGTGGTCATTTAAAGTGAAAACTGCTATTTTTTACAAAAAATTCTGCCATTTTGTAAGTGGAAAACCTCCTTCATGTAAAAAAAAAATCTAAAACAACGTTGGTGGGAGGTATTTTATATGTAGAAAGTGTACCAATTTGAAATGAATCGGTAATTTAGTTTTTAAATAGCAGTCTTGAGAAAAACAAGTTTAAAGTTTTCTCACTCGACGATATATAGCGTGGATCACATTGGCACATTTCCCTGGATTTGAAATCCAAGACTTTCTTTTGTGCAACTTTTGAACTCAACTGAACCATCACACTGAGCACATTTAACCGAACTTGAAATTGTTGAGAAAACAAGCAAAAAATCGATGATTCTATAATGTTTTTCCACGTCTGCTGGCACGCTCGCACTGGTATTCAACTTTCTTTTTTTCGATGATGCACTCTTCGTATTGGCTTTATCCTTATTTTGTTTCTTTGGATTAGGCCTTTTTTCGTTCTGCACAAATGAGTTCTTGTACCTCTTCAGTCATCTCTCGAAACTTTAGATACTCTCGGCTGTTTTTAACAGAAAGTATCTTGACAAAATTATAAAATCACTGAGAATAAGCGCATGATCGAACGTACAACAACTAACTGACGCTCGTCTTTCTTTTTAAAATATTATACAGTGTATAATATACACATATAAAAGATGTATTTACGGCTTTAGTTACCTGTCTTTACTAAAAGGAAATTTTTCGAAACAGAACAATAGGCCAGAACGATCCCCAAGTGAATAAACTGTATACCTGCTCGCCAGCTGCGCGCTGTCTTTGCGAGAGGAGACTAACTAGTCAATAACTTCGAGAGTTTTGCTCTGATCAACTCCAAATTTTGAGACTATATTCTTGAAATGTTTAACTATAAGAAAATACAAAAAATTGATTTTTCAAAAGTACAAACTCTTCCCCCCCCCCCGTTCAAAGTGTGTAATGCGCTATGTGCTCTATACGGATATTACACATTTTCTCGGCATCAGCCCAATGAGCTTCGAAATATCGTTGTACGCGAGAAAAATGACTATTAAACACTCGCCACTCGTCCGCATTGAGTATAATTCTTGGACAAGTATTCGACAATATTTTCACCACTGGTGTATAACAGTAGAGTTCAACTCGAGCCCGGCGTCGATTATTTTATCAAATGATTTATTTGAACCGTACATAACGGGGTTCGCCATATATGGAGATATCGTGTGAGACGTAGCACCGTTATTTACCTTTTTTATTGCTTTCTTGTAGACTGTAACTTACGAATGAATCGTCAGTGGTGTTCATACTCCGTTTTATACAGATTACCCCCACCATCTAATTGCATTGCCTCTTCTTTTGATACTGCAAATTATACGACTAAAAATTGCTCACCAATATCCTTTGATATTTGTCGCATTCTCCTTAACAGCCGACAATAAGCGACACGTACGCCATCTGTTGGACGCTGGACCGTAGGTTGTTGCCGATGCGCTATATATTGTAAATAACCCACATGAGGTATGTTACCGACAGCAGGCAAAACAGAGCGACTTATTGACGGTCAGTAGTGTAGATTAATTGCAGCTATCGATAAGTACATTGGGTCCTACAGGCGATACCACAGATTGGGCCCTACCATCGAAAAAGAAGATTGTAGCTTGTCATCGGTAAAAAGATTTGCGTCCGGTCGTGTCCTATTACCGGTAAACAGATTTGGGCCCTACACATACGAGGTTTTGCTTTTCACTATTTGACACTAATTAAAAATAAAATCTTTCGAAACTTTAAAAGCAGCTAAAATAATTATGGTAAGTAAAAACACGTGTAATTATTTGAAATTTGATAAAAACTGTTTTGTTTATTTAAAAAGATTGCCAGACATATAAGAAATGCTAGTCTCATTTTCGCGGAACTAATTATTTATAATTACATCCTGTACAGTTCCTGCGAGCTGGTGCTGGACCGTCGACATGCATTCTAGAACCTGGTGTGTTGTGATGTAAATGGCACGGCAGGTACGTGGAAACCTCAGGGTCACCCTTGAGGTGTTCAAGTAGTTTGTCCCACAGAATAGATATATTTGTTCCCCAATATTTCAACAGCAGGGGTTCCGGGATGTACTCGAGCTCCTGTTTGGTGAGTTTCCAAGGATCCTTAGAGCAGTCGATCACGAGTATACTGTCAACGGGATCTATTTTGATTACAAAAAGAGTAAAAGATGATTTCATCAAGGCGTTTTCTTTTCAACTAACCTTTTCTCAGCTGCTGCGGTTATATATACATCCGGTCGTTCTATCAATAGTATTCCACGACTCTTATAGTAGGTAATACTTCTGCCAGTTTTCTATAGTTTGACATACCATTGTATTTACAGCGCGAGCATGTGACATAATGAAAATTAGGGTATCCACAGGAGTTTTGCTCATGGTATACAAATACTGGCTAGCGCATCCTCCAGTGTCAACTGTATCCTTATTTCAACGATATGCTCCTAGAGTTATATATAGGCATCAGGTGTGTGTCATTGGGGAAAACGCGGCATAGGGTGGGGAGATTTTCGAATAATAATGAGACAAAAAATACAAAGTGTAGAATTTATTCATAGTATTTTACAAGTAGCATCTAAATCGTTCTGTACAAGTTCTGTACACGAGCCATAAAATCAAGAAACATAATGCAGTATTCACCACATACTTTAGACTTGAGTGATTGAAGGGGTTGTGTGTTCCACTCGTAGCTTCGACAGTTTTGTCGTAGACAGTTATGGTGTTGCTTGATGAATGGGGGCAATCCATAACTATCGAAAAAAATTCCATGGCCATTTTTATCAACGTAAGCAGCCACCCAGTGTCGGCCCGGTAGATTATGATCGTCTGTGTTTAGTATCAATGCTGCGGGTCTAGACCAGCGACTCGAGATACGATCGGCAGGGAATACTTCTCTCGTCTGAGCAGATATTCGTTGTAGAGCATCGAATATCTGTGGGCTGTTCATACTGCTTGGACAGTTGCTGTTGTTGGTTAGGCTGCGATTGGCGACACCTCTGCTGATGATAATGATGGTTGCATGGTGGTGGTCGTAGTTGCGCTGCTTGCTGGTTGTGTACGTTACGTGGTGGCGGCGACAGTTGTGTAGCAGTTGGCGCGACTACTTGTTGGTCTCTGCTTCAGTAAAGTACCGTTATTTCATCGTTAACCGGCACAGTTCCACCGTACAACAGTACTTCGTCACTGACACATGACGGTGTGGTATCGTTGAATATATACTCTACGCTTAAAGATTTGTTTATAACACTTTTTTAAATCGATGTATCGTTGTTCGGTGATTTTTGCTGATTTTTAATCGACGTTGATTTATCGAGAGGTTGAGAATAAACGGGGGTCACTGCGTCGAGTTCTTTGAAAAGGAGCTAAGATCGGATTTTTGCCACGTTATTTAAAGCACACTTCTCATTGTCTTCTTTCGAAACATCATTATGGATACAGTAAACGTTATTGATGGGCATATTTTTTAGCGTCGAACCCTCATATTCTTCCAGATTGATGATTTCACGGACCAGGACCTCACGTAAAAGCTCGGCTTTCTGCAAGCCTCTTGTGTAAATACGTGAGGCATAACGACACAACAAGCGCATATTAGCGTAGACTTTTTTCAATGGTGTCTCACCGTCAAGCCATTCCAGCCCATGTTGAAAACACGTTAGTTTATTGTAGCTTGTACGTACTTTCTTTGGCAGTCCACCAAAGTCGTATGGTGGTGCGACAAGCCAGTTACCATAATGTTACTCTTGAAAAGTTGTCACAGCTATCTCCTTTGGTAGAAAACGGTTGTTTGCATCGTAGAGTGCTTGAATATCTACTATAACATCCATTATGAGGGTTTGATGTAGACTGATACCAGGTGTGGCTGCGTAGACGAATTTTAAATACTTCAGTGGTGCGTGTGTGGTGCCTTCTTACGCACTAAATTCTGTAATGACCTGCCCTGTGTGGAATCTATTTCTATTACATTAGCATACTCGGCGTATACCACAAAATTTAATGTAGATGTCAACGGCACTGCAAACCGTACTTTAACCCTTACACTGCCGTGTCTTACGAGATTTCAGTGACCGAAGCAACTTGCTGATTAGTCCGGTGTCAAATCAAAGACATACAGACAGTAATCTTTTGGATAGTCGCCCCTGGTAATAAGTAGACCCTCATCCTGAAAGTGTATACTGGTACCGCTAAAGAGTGTGTGATAACTATCTACCCTAAACTAAAAACTACAGTTTTCGTTACCACCAAACGACGGTTGAAGAGGTTTGTTAGGTATTTGGTGACCATCGACGTATAGAGACAGGAAATTTATCGAATGATTATTAAAGTTAAATGGGTTTAACGTTGTACTGCCGATGAATGCACGGTTATTCACAAACCCAAGAATTATTCGTTTAGGCAATTGGCCTAGAATAACATTATCTAGAGTATCGCCAATGATCCCACTATGTATCGTAAAAGCTTTAACCTTAACCCTTGTTATAGGATACTTTGCAGTTGTTTTTGCAAGCATTTTGGCATGAGCTATCAGCACGCCTGGTGCAATTTTTGTTCGACGAACGAGTAACGCAGCCTCGGTGATATGTAGTTTGTGTCACACCAGCAGTAGGAGTCTCCATAAGACAAAAATCGTCTTTTGAGCATAAAAGTCGTAGCCGTACCTCCACACCGCTGAGCAGAAAATTATCCTGATTAAAAACATCGCAGTGTAAATGTCCAATTATATCTAGAGTCCGGCCATTCTTTTTGTAGTTTTCACGATTATTCAGACTGTTATCGGGGCTATTCGATGCATTTGGCAGACTGTCAAACATACCGGGTGTGTCAGCGTACCGAAGTGCGGTCGTTAAGTGAGCATTTTTAGCAGGTGGTCCATAATTAAGTAACGTTTCAATATATGCTCTGTAGGGGCATGCATTGTTTGGCAATGCCACGAGCTTCTGGTTTAAATATACGTCTACGTAATGAAAAAGGCTATGCAGAAAGTTATTAACAGGCGATACGTTGTATTGTGATTCACTTGCTGGTATAACCTTAATATTTACAATAATCATTGCATGAGCCAGATCCAGGTATTCTTCACCGTGGCCAGGTATGACAAATTCCAGGGGTCCGGCATCCGTGAGGGATGAGACAGACTTGTAGTGTATCCATTGTGATGCTTCTATAGCCGTCTGCGTTAGAGGTATGGTAAATAAGTCGAGCTCCGACTTCATACATTCGCACGAGTGTGAGTATAAGAAGGACATTGTTAGACACTCCCAAAAATATCATTGGTCTTTGCTCGTTTGTGCCTGCTGCTTCCTACACCTCTCTTTCTCTTTATTGTTCTCTTCTTTTTATTCTTCGGGCTACCGCGATGTTTCTTTGCAGCAATACGTCTACGTCGCGTTGACTTTTTCTGCTTCTTCTTTATTCCTAACGACTTTTTCGAAATAGCAGTACGTCTTTTCGTCGTCCGCGTAGATTTCCGTCCTGGTAACGACCGCATCATGCGCGCTGCGCCTACAGCGTTATATCCTGAACCATTTATGAGAAGCCAAATTTTTTCATTGGCTTTTCGTTGTATATTACCGATTATCGTATCGGCTTCTTGTTAATGCGTCATTGTACAGGGTACATGACTTTCCGATAAGCCCACAACCCAGTGACCCTTTAACGTTATTTCGCGTGGCAATTAAGTTGTAAAATGCGTTGTCGTATTTTCGGAAAAATATTTCATACTGCTGTTGCTCGGCAGAACGAGAAAAAAATTATCCTCGTCATGCATTTTACACAAATTTCCATTAATTCGAGACCGTAAACGCTGGACGCTGGTATCCACGACTTAAACTTTGCCGGATGATCCACCTAACTCACGAAAAATTCTTTTTTCGCACCGCGTCCTTTTGTATGTGACACTTGATAAATCTTGAATTCTTTATTCTTCTCCATACGCTTCGCATGAACACTCGTCGATTCTTCGGGGTAAAAGAAAACAATCGATAGTCTCGTCTGCGAGATCGCACAATACATACACATACAAACCCTGGCGATGTAAAACTTTTTTGATACGGAAAATTTCTTCACTCCAATTTTTCTTGTAACCTTTTCCGAAGGTACCTTTAGTTCTTCTGATTCAAACGTAATCCCCGGGTTTGTATTTATACGTTGTGAAACGTCCCTGTTCACGTCGCTTCACGGCACTAATTGTCATATTATGCATCGCTGTATCGGCATTATACAGTGTCACGGCAGCCGGCATTTCTATAGTCGAATGTATAGCATGATTGTACGCAAAAACCATTTGTTGAAGTATATCGATGTAACGATGAGTATTACGATGTGTGAAGTAACGCCACATCCGCTCCTTGAGAGTGCGATTAAAACGCTCGACAATCGAGGCTTTTACATCAGGATTACGAGCAATGCAAAATCGTATGTTTTCATCTTTGAGAAAGTTTCGAAGTTTACTGCCCATGAGTTCTTTATCACGGTCAGTTTGTAGTGAGACAGGTGTACACCCTTTGTTATGCTCGAGACTACATTTAAATTCCTTTTTACCTCGCGCACCGTTTTGTCCTGAAACGGTTCAACCCAGGCGTATTTGCTGAGGATGTCGATCACCACAAGCAGGTAGGAGACGTTGTTGTTATAGCGTTTCAAAGAACGTAGATCTACGAGATCAGCCTCCCAGACGTCGTCAATACTTGTAACATTATAATACAGTTGTGGAAAGACATGCCACACGGGTCTATGAATACAACTAACCTGCGGAGTCAGCTAGTCGTACACGGTGTCTGCTTCATTTTTGCTAGTGATCAAACGTCGAGCAGCAGCGTATCCAGCTGGATGCGAGGGATCATAATACACTTTTTCGAAAGTCATCTTTCAGCTCTCGCTCTCGTTGTACAACTTGTTCTAAATCTATTATGACACCGCTCATTTTGCCTCCTATTCTCGAGCAAAAAATTTGGCCCAGGTGGATCGAAGAGTAGCGCGAAAAAATGTTTTACCATGGCTCGAGGCACAGGATTCATATAACATGCATCTTCTCGTACGTCGACGATTTCCCCGTCGTACGTACAACGTGAGTAATATAGACGATGTATGGGAGGCTGATTTAGTTGATCTTCGCTCGAGAGCCACGTACAACGATGGGATCGTATATCTGCTTGTTGTTATCGACGTGTTGAGCAAATACGCGTGGGTCGAGGCTTTGCGTGAGAAAACGAGCGCAAACATGGCCCGCGGTCTCACACGAATACTTGCACGCAGTAACAATCGTCGCCCACAGCAATTGTAAACTGATCGAGGCAAGGAATTTATCGGCACTCAATTTCAGCAAATTCTCAAGAAAAAGAATATCGATTTTCGCGCTGCTCGTAACGCTGATATAAAAGCCTCGATTGCCGAACGCTTTAATCGCACGATAATGGAGCGAATGTGGTGTTAATTTACATAAGTAGACACGAAATAAGCGTTACATCGATGCTTTACCGAATTTTAAAAATGCTTATAATCACACTAGATACAGCGGAACGCGTATTCTTCCGAGCAAGGTGACCCTAGAAAATGCCTCTATAGCCCGAGAAAATTTAGCTCGGCCTTGCGACGGTAACGCGAAAAAAATTGAAAAGCCTACATACAGTGTTGATGAGTCGGTCCGTATCAGACGTCTAAAGTTGCATTCGTGAAAGGATATGAGCGCAGTTGGAGTATCGTGTTAATAAAAATTCAATGAATATCAAGAACCATTCGTGTATATTTTGCACGATCTGAATTACCATGAATGGTATTTTCTACGAGGCAGAATTATGGCGAGTACGGGTGCCTCCGTCACCTTAGAAGACGGAAGACAAGAAGAGGATGCAGAGGAAGAACGCCGGGAATCACTGTCCCTGATAAATATGAGGTCCAAGGGTAGGTCTTTCCTTGTCGAACTACCGAGCAACAGTAGTATGCAGTATTTTCCGGACTATACGACGTCGAAATTTATTTAAAAAACTACCTCGTCACATACGTTTGGATGGGGAATGGCCTATTTGTCTTGTGGAAATTGCTTATATATATAAATCTTTTAACACGGAGACGCGTAGATAGAGACCTAGTTTCATCTGGTGTATTATATATCACTCTATACACGCTCTTCTGGAGAGTATAAATAAGTTACCTCACGTAGCCGATCATCTACCCTGTAACGGTAATTACAATTAAAATCTGAATGTCAGCGTTCGGTTTCCTGGTACCGATCATTTAAATTCGTCAATTACTACGATTATTTCCACAATTCGTTTCGGGTATTACGTTGGCATAGGTTCTCGGTACACCCAGCTCGGTAGTTTGTTATTGTTCCGTGCGTTGGTAGTGAGCCTGTCACTCGACACACACACACACACACACACA
The DNA here is from genome assembly GCA_963942595.1 of Cylloceria caligata. Taxonomy (NCBI): domain Eukaryota; kingdom Metazoa; phylum Arthropoda; class Insecta; order Hymenoptera; family Ichneumonidae; genus Cylloceria; species Cylloceria caligata. The sequence continues at coordinate 28,391,264 of OZ012705.1, read as the reverse complement.
GCTAAACGCGTCGCACTCGCTCTTACAGCCGATGTCTTGATCGCACCTATAGATCTCTCTATCTATCACTTGTTTCACTTTCCTACTATCCTCGTTAAATCGACTCGCTTATACCTTCCTTGCCTATCTACTGGTTTAAATGCTACGCGCTATAATTCTAATTGCTTAAACACCATCCGCCTTATTCTATTTAATTAATTCTATACACTTAATTCTATCCACTTAATTCTATTCACTTAAAACCTATCTAATTCTCGATTAATGTCACTTTCTTCGATATTCCACTGATTATTTTTCATATTATTTAAATACCTCGCCTGTCTTTCCTCTTTCTCCAGTCTTCGTTCCTCACTCTTACTAACTCGATTTCCTCACTTATGGAACCACGTATTTCAATAAAAGGTAATTGTATACGATTTTAGATCACCAGACTGTAGACAGAATGCACGTATTATAATAGCATCTTCGATTAGAATACCTTGGACCAAAAGACTAAGAGAGCTTTTCCCTCCACGCAGGCACTTTATAGCCTTTCCCCCCGTCTGGTACCCCTCTACGTCATTTTCGGCGTAAATTTTAAAATTTACCGAGTTCTCATAATCTTGTAAGCTACCGCTGTCGCGCCACCCGTCTTCCCCTCGCCGCCAAGCGAGGCCAGCTGGTCGCTGACCTGCTGTTTACGGCAGGAAGGGAATTCTGGACGTGTGACGTAGCTCGTTTTTGTCATAGGTCCGGGTTCAGTAGCCTAGTGCCCGCAAACCTCGGAATATTCGGACGTAATCTCGCCTCTTATAGCCGTCTGATATAATAGAATAGGCTAGAGAGTGTAACTATGTTACAACCTTTTAATGATAAAAATTTAATTATTTTCGGCGCCGCGATATGTACCTCTGTTGGGCAACAATTTACACCCTATCGAAATCGACATAAGAGACGAGTTTGGAAATCCTATACCATTCGAACAGGGAACGTTGACTGTAACACTACATTTCAAAAGGTCCAACGACAGATTACGCCACTATGGATGATATTGATAGCGTGCAGCATGGATGGGGTCGTCGCGGGTACAGCGGTATTAGCCATGTTTATATCGGAACCCGAATCAACGAGGATACGGTCTCGGTAGCTTTCTCGGGGAACTGTATCGTCATGTATTATCACTTTTAAAGAAGGTTGCTAAAGAAGTTGGAAAAGAGGCATTGCGTGCTGGTGTAAATGTAGCCTGTGATATCTTCGATAGAGATATAGCTGTGAATGATGCGATTCGCGAGAGAGCGCGAGACTCCGGCAGTTATCTCAAACGCAAGGATTCCAAAAAAATTAATACTCTCATGCAGGGTCCAGTTATAAAAGACAGAAAATGTTGCGAACTGCTCAGTCACTGAACGAACGTAAACCGCGACATATGTCCAGTAAACAGAAAAGCGAAATATAAGAAAAAAAAAGTAGGAGAATGAGAAGAATAATAAGAAAAATAAGAAGAAGAAGACTCATCAACAAATGGCTGCAGATGTATTTGGATAGCTGAAACAGGATAGCTTTACTACATGTGCACTCTTGCAAGTGTCTTAAATCGAAACTTGAATTATTTTAACTCCCACTGACGCAATCAACTATCGACGGCTCTAATGAGATGTAGTATAAGCTAATTTCTTCGCTAACAGATAATTCACCTAGTCAATTTGTTGATCCTCGGCAGGGTGATGAGTATATCGATCTCGCGCATACTATGCTTAGTCTGAAAATAAAAATAACATCTCCTTCTACGGAAATTCCTACGGGTACAGCGCTAAAAGTAAGTACCGGCCATGTAAACAATCCCTTGCATTCTATGTTTAACCAGGTGGATGTATACGATCGATAATATCGTTCTCGGTCAATTGCCTAAGCGTTTAATTATCGGCTTTGTCGATAACAAAACGTTTAATGGCGACTTCTGTATAAATCCATGCAATTTCCAAAATTACAAGTTTAATTATCTCTCGTTGTATGTAGATGGTGCTCAAATACCTTCTAAATCGTTACAACCGGATTTCACGAAAAGTCATCTGCATGTAGAACCTTTCCAAACGTTGTTTTCGGGATCTGGAATAAATTTCGTGAACGATGGTAATGCCATCGATCGCGATAATTATCGCGATGGATACTGTCCATTTGCTTTTTAGCCGATCTTTCGACGAATAGCAATTCACATCGGAATTTAATAAAGCACAGTAGTGTGAGAATAGAGTATCTCTCTCTCTCTCTCTCACTCCCGCTCTTAAATAAAAATTTAAGTGCCTGTATTGCCGAACAAACTGCTGTCAATATTGATCATACGGCAAAACTCAATTGTATTGAAATGCATACAAGTATTCTCAAGGCTCACGATGAACGAATGACGCAGCTTGAAGCAAATTACATGCAATTATTACAGCAAAATATTAATCTTTCACGTGAGCTTCACTCATTTTGGACTAGTACTGCAGTTCCGCTCTCTACTGAAATCACACTATCTGGTGTGCCTTTAATAATAAGTGATTCCGCGGAACAAGTTGTAGAGGAATTTCGTAGAGCCCTTGGTATACCGAACCTCTTAAGTGATGTCCTTGAAATTCGAACACTTGACAAAAAGAAAAATCGGGCACATAATGAGCCGAGTAATGTCAATACTAATAACTTGAGACAAATCACCTCAAAATCTTTTATAATCACTCTCAAATCACACCAAGTCAGAGAACATATTATCAACAAAAAGAGAGTCGAGAAAAATTTGACTCTCAGAGAAGTGTTTGGCCTTGAACAACAAGGGCTCGTCTATGTCAATGAAATTATTTCACCCGCACTCTATCATCTACTACGTCTTGTAAAAGCTCGTGCTTCTGAACGTAATTATAAATATGAATGGTCTCGCTCTGGTTCCATATTTGTGCGCAAGAACGATAGTCAAACACCAATCGTCATTTGAACTGAGGCCGATTTTGATAAATTGATCTGACTGTCTCCAAATAGTTAAGCTTGTTTACTCCTCTCACTCTCAATGTCGCATTTGGAGACAGCTCAGTTAAATGTTAATTCCTTACGAGGGCATATGCAACTAATTCAATCAACCATACTCGAGCGCAAATTTCATATTATCTCGCTGAGTGAAACGTGGCTTCATTCATTTGTAACTGTACACTTTGTAACATTCGTAATGATTGTGAAGGAAAAGAGGGTGGAGTTGCTTGCTTCATACACAAGTCCCTAAAGGCAAAAGTATTAACGGCATCACCAAGTCAATATTCAAATGCTCCAGAATATTTAATTATCGAAATTACTGGATCTCATGCTAGGGAGCTTCTTTTTGCCTCAGTATACACACCACCAAGAGGATCAATGCTAAGGGATTTTGTTGAAGCTTTATGTAATTTCTCTCACATGTATAAAAATATTATTATAGCAGGTGATCTTAACTGTCATTTAGCTGGTAATGATTATGAATCAATTTATCTACGCCAATTAGCCTTCTCCCTTTCACTACACATTGTTGAATCCGTAACAACTCACCACACGGCGATTTCTGATTCCTGGATCGATGTATTCTTAATCGATAGTGAAGAAAAAAAAACTATCTTTTGTTAAATCCGAGGCTCCGTTTATATATGGACATGATCTATTAGAACTTCATTATGTGTTTGACGTGGAACCAACTATTGAGCATAACATTACACGGCGAGTCTACAATAAATTTAATGATAGAAGCTTTCTGAATTTTTTATCGAATCGATTTAATTCTTCGGGACTTAGCTATTTCAACTCGAGATTCAGCTATAATTCGAGTTGTAATTCGGGTACAATACCTGACGATATAAATACGATAGTTGATCTATTGTCTGGAGTATTTCCAGAGTCTCTGAATAAATTTGCGCCATTACGCTCTTTCTGTGTTCGTCGTCCTTCGGCACCTTAGCTCACACAAAATTTGAGAAAACGCATGGCTCAGCGAAATTTATTGTATACGCGTGCACGGCGATCTAGACGCATACTAGGCCCTACAATCTTTAGGGAGTATAGAGATGAACATAAAAATGACGTGAGACATGCGAAAAGTAAGTACCATCTTCAGAGATTGTCAACCATAACAGATCCGAATAAATTGTGGAAAGAGCTGGCGACTCTTGGTTTAGCCAAGTTATCTCTTGCATCGCCACTTAATTTCTTTCATCCAGAAAAGCTTAATTCTTTTTATTCTGCTGTATCCAGCCAATTACCGCCTTGTTCAGACGATGAATTTCGCACGATGAATTCATTCATTCAACCAGTTCGTCCTTCATTCAACTTTGTTGAAATCACGTCCAACCATGTACGATTTATTATCTCTACCAACTCTAGTTCCAAGTCATATGCGGCTGGTCTATATGGAATTTCTTTGTTCCCAATAAATAAGTCTATTGAGGTTTCATGCTCATAGTTAACAGCTATGTTTAACCATTCTTTGCAGTCAGCTAAGTTCCCTCAGTGTTGGAAAAAGACTTTTCTTCAACCGTTATCTAAAATTAAAATACCCATTTCCCCGTCTGATACTAGGCCGATAGCTAACCTTAGTGAACTTTCGAAAGTGCTTGAGAAATTGGTTCATAAGCAGATCACTGACTGGATTGAATCGCACCAAGTTTTTGATCCACGTCAATCGGGATATCGTAGTGGCCACAGTACTCAATCAACATTACTACGTGTGTGCGACGATATAAGGTGCAATGTAGATGAAAGGCGTATTACCATTCTCATCTTATTTGATTTTAGTAAGGCATTTGATACCATACCACACTTACAACTTCCTGCAAAATTTAAAAAAGTGGACCTTGCAGAACCAGTTCTTAATTGGATTTTTTCATATTTGACTGGAAGACTTCAAGCAGTTATGGATGACCATGGGACTTCCTCCTCGTGGTTACTTACTACAGCGGACGTACCACAAGGATCCTTTCTAGGTCCTCTTCTTTTTTCTCTTTATATTAATGACATTAGCACTGCACTTCAATACTCACAACACATGATATTTCCTGACGATACGCAGATATATCTTAGTTGCCTCCCGTCTCAAATAAATGAAGGAATTAGGTTAATTACTGAGGACGTTCAAGCCATTGCCAACTTTGCAATTTCAAATGGTCTAAAGTTGAGCATCGACAAATCAAAAGTTCTTATATTCGGTAGCAATGCGTATACACTGTAACATAGTTACACGCGCTAACGCGAATTTATATTTCCGATCGGCTAGAGGAGCCGATATTATATATTTCGAGCAGCAAGTACAGCGGACGCTAGGCCGACGAACCCGGACCTAGCATAAAAACTAGTATCGTCACGCCTCTGGAATTCGCTCGTCGCCGAAAACAGCAGGTCAGCAACCGGCTGGCCTTGCTCGCCGACGAGGGAGAGCCAGGGGGGGGGGGGGCATGACAACGGTATCGCATAGTCGAGCGAATTCGGCGAAATTCAAAAACCGAAGCCACGGATGACGTAGGAGGCACCAGTATGGGGGAAGAGTCTATAAAAGAGCCTGCACCGCAAGGAAGGCTCTCTTTCCGATAGGAACAGTTTTCTTTTTAACAAGTACCGTTACACAAGTTTCGTTTCAGAGTGATAGATGCAGTGAGTTAGATATGCGAGATAATTAAGAGACCAGGAAGAAACGATTGGTCGATAGAATTAAAGTGGTATATTTCTAGAGATAGTTAGGAATAATAGTTGTAGGATTAAGTGGAGAAAGATAAGCCAAGAATTAAGTGCATCCGAATACGCGAGTAATGTTTAAGGAATAAAATTAAATAGTGTGGTCTTTAAACCTGTGGTATAGACGAGAATCGCAGAATCGTGAGAGTGGAAGAGAGAGAGTGTGGAAGCAGAACAGGAGTGAAAAAGAAAGAAGTGTAAACAGAGTTTATACACTCTGTCCAAAGAGCATCTGATGCGTATGGTTGTGTGTGTGGGGCTCACGAGTCAAGACCAATGCATAGGCCTGTAACCGAAGCACAAGACGAGGATACCGAGAATTTGCGCTAGAATAAGAAGAAATAACGTCGAAATAATCACCGGAATTCCCAAATTTAAAGACATCGATGATCGTAAAAATAAGTCTACTGAAGTGAAAAGGAAACGAGAAATAGCTTAAGATCAAGGGTGAACATTAGATTTAGGAGCATAGGTGAAATCGATACACATTAGCTAGTAGTATATAAGGAAGTAGGATTAAATACGTGAATTTTAGGTCGGCAGTGCAAGCTAGAACAGCCCGATTGGATGAGAGAGAGAGAGAGAAAGTGTAACGAGAATAAAAGAAAAAGAATTGTACACAGGGTTCATACACTCTGTACAAAGAGCGAGTGCGATGCGAGTGACAGATAGTCTGAGGATGTATGTGTACCAAACGAACAGCAATACTGCTACTCGAATAGAATAATAAACCTTTGTAGACACAGAGCATGGATGCATACAAAATAAAATTATAATCGTAGAAATAATCGCCGAAATTACGGAATTAAATGGTCGTGCTAGAAAAATTCGAGTGACCGTAATTAATAAGTGACATTTTATGAAATTGTTTCTATCTTTAATAAAGCCTCACTGTCAACCACTACGAAGTCTCTATTAATTAGTCATGTGATCGAGCCCGAATTCCCACGATAAATAAAATATATGTGAACGTGAAAAATTACCGTTACAACACGTGAATTCGATTTTTCAATGTTATCACCAGTTTCTCTAAATAAGGTGAATATTCCGTTCGTTAGTGAAGCTAGGAATTGAGGAGTGATCATGCACTGTAATCTATCTTGGAAATCTCATGTTTTGCATATCTCACAAAAAGTCCACTTTGCTGTCTATAGGTTAAAATTTCATCGTATGGCCATCGAATATTCTTAAGAATTAAGATCATCATTAATAATTTCCTTAATTTTTCCGCTATTAGACTACTATTGCTTAGTTTATCACAATCTTACTGAGGAACTGAATTTAAAATTAGAACGTCTCATTAATTACTGCATACGTTTTGTTTTCGATCTTCAATGCGATACTCATATCACTCCGTACAGGCGACAACTTGGCTGGCTTACAGTTAAATCGCGACGTCTGATTTTCTTGGTGTTTCAATGTATAACATTATGCATCAGAAAGCACCAACATATTTATTGACTCTGTTCAGTCACCAGAGGGTTACTCCTGAACGTTAGTGAAGACCGCGACCGACTTTTTCTGTGCCAATGCATCGCACAACTACTTATAGAAACGCATTTTCTCTCTCTGGCATTTATTTTTGGGAGACCTCACCATCTCATGTCACTTCTTCTTCTAGTCTAGAACTGTTTAAGATTCGTCTCCATACTCATCTTTTTAATAATGTTGATGTAAATTAGTTTTTATTTTTATTCACGGTAGTATAGTGAGAGCAATATATATATATATATACCATCTAATTCGATAATTCTGTATAGTTAATTTGCTACTTATAAGCTAGTTGTATTTTTATTTTTATTTTTATAATTTTGATAATTACTTTTAAGTTTATTATTATAAGATTCTCATTGTTTTATTTGGATTTGTGTATAAACTAATCTCATTGGATTTAGCATAGTTTATTCTAGTTTATAAAAATATTATTATATTATTGTCATAAATATTTGCCAAAGGCTTGCAAAGGCATAATAAAACAATCTTTCTCTCTCTCTCTCTCTCTCTCTCTCTCTCTCTCTCTCTCTCTCTGCAGCATGGTGGGAGAAGGAGTCGGGATAGGAGTGGAATTGAGCAAAGGCATCCACATACTACTACTGTCAGTTAACTAACTAACCAGCGAACTCCTTCTTCAGCATTCTGCCTCGGGCAACTCGGGACGCGCAGGCTCCCTGTGTTCGGGTTACTTCGTTGCGAGCCGCTGGTATTCAGCTCGCTACACCTGCGCGTGCCCAGCCATCTCGCGGTCCTTAAAACATCGAAGTTTGTTTTATCCGAAAGTATAAATATTGACGTATCTTGACAAAAATGTTTATACATACATATACGATTGAAAATTGAATACATATATATTGACTGGGAGCGCTGTTATTGTAACCGGAGTAAAATACAACTGTGTTCAAAAAGTAAGGTGAATTTTGTTTTAAAATAAATTTTTTTTATTTATTCTTCCAAATCGATTTCGTCCCCCTCAAAATAATCCCCCCTAGCTACACTTATGCCAACGTTTTTTCCAATCTTTGAAGCATGCTAAAAAGTCGTCCTCAGGTATAGCCTTCAATGCGCGTAGCGATTCACGTTTGATCTCTTCAATCGACTCAAAACGATTTCCCCGGAGTAGTCTCTTGAGCTTTGGGAACAGCCAGAAGTCACACGGTGCTAAATCAGGCGAATACGGTGGTTGTGGAGCGACATGAGTGGAGTTTTTGGCGAAAAACTCACGAAAAACCAGTGCTCTGTGCGACGGTGCATTATCGTGGTGCAAAATCCAAGTGTTGTCTTTCCATAATTCTGGCCTTTTCTTACGAATAGCTTCACGCAAAAGACGCATAACACTTAAATAATATTCCTTGTTGACAGTTTGGCCAGTGGAAAGGAATTCGTAATGCACCACACCACGATAATCGAAGAAAACTGTCAACATGACCTTGATTTTTCAGTGACTTTGGCATGGATTTTTCGGTCTCGGTTCACCTTTGGCACGATATTCGCTCGATCGATCGGTTGTTTCCGGATCGTAGGCATAAATCCAAGTCTCATCGCCCGTAATAATTTGTTTGTAGACGTCCTGATAGTCAGAAATCATTGATTCACATGCTTAAACGCGAAGCTCTTTTTCGAAAAAATTGAGAAATTTTGGCACCAAACGTGATTTGACTCTTCTGAGGCACAAATGATCCTTCAAAATTGCTTGCACTGATCCAATTGATATTGCAAGCATGTCGGCAAGGTCTCGAATTGTTAATCGACGATTTTCGAGCACCAATGCCTTGATTTTCTTGATGTGTTGCTCATCAATTGACGTCGATGGTCGTCCAGAGCGTTCCAAATCATCAACACGTTCTCTGCCTTCTTTGAAGTCTTTGTACCACTTGTAAACATTTTTCTGTGACATAGTCTCGTCACCGAAGTCCTTTTGTAACATTCGATACGTTTCAGCGGCGGAAATTTCATTCCGCATGCAAAATTTAATAGCACTTCTTTGCTCAACAAAATTCGACATCGTAAAAATCGCCAAATTCACTTTTCTTTGTTCACAAAACCAAGCGTAAACTAAAAACTAATGATGATATTGACATGTAATTTGCGACATGTCACAGATATCACTAACAGTCCTACCAACTTGAAAAAAAAATTCATTTGTCCGATTCGGTTAACGCGGGAAGTTTAAATTAAAAATTCACCTTACTTTTTGAACACAGTAGTAGATGATCCTGTTAGGGAGTTCGAGAAATTGGTATTATCGCAAATTTTATAAAGACTATCTGTATTGCTCATAGTGTAAGAGGTTTAGACGCACAGTTTATTCTACAGTATCTAATCCAAGTACAAAAACACAGCTGCCCTTCCTCATTATGAGTGGTACTAAGATTGTTTCGATGAAGGTTGGCAATGTCATTTTTCTCGATAGTCTAAGCTATTTACCCAAAGCTCTTGTTCATTCCGATCCCGTTTGCGTTCCACCCACCTCTTTGTCCGAAAATGCTTCTCGTGCCATCCTTCGTTCCGTCCAAAATTGAATATTGGGCTCGATTCTGCTCATCTAGCGTCCCCGTTCAGGCGTAGCTACAGTGCTACATGGTAGCCTCTTCCATTGAGGCTGGCGTGGATTTCCACCTAGATAGCCTCAACAACCGAGTTAATCTCGCCGATGTACATGTCTATACAATGACCTGCCGTAAGGGCGATTAACCGATCAGTAGCCTGCTTGGTCGGTTCTCCTTCGACCGGTACGTAGCCATATAGCGCACACGCTACCGTATAGAAAGTTTCCCCAAGATACCGGTGAGGCGATGTGTACAAATTCTCGAGTGGTACCGTAATTCTCTTGGCCAGATCTCCCAACACCCACTTGATGTGGTCATCCTCGTCCTCCAGTAGATATAAAACAGCACGCCCCGGATAAGCTTCCTCATCGAGGAGCTGTTGGACCTCCGGGTGGTTTTTTCCCGTAGACGCCACTAACTTTAGAAAAACCTCCCGCCTCTCCTCGTCCTTTTTCAGCCAAATATAGAATTTTCCGGGGTTCACTACTCCGATGACTTCCGCGCCATATCTCTCGCCCGGAATTAAATACTGGACCGCATACTCCAAGAATCTCTACATTTATCGTTTATTTTTCTTTTTTTTAGCAAGAAAACGAAAGCGTTTTGATGTTCGATGTTTTTTTTTAATGTCATGAACGGATTTATGACAGAGAGTTGTAACAGACCCGTGTTTACGAAGATTTTATAGTATTATTTATAGTATATAGAACCAATATCGTCCTTTGGGACACAAACCCTTGAAATTGCTGGACGTTGTTGACGTACAATCTGTTTGCCTTCTTCAAAACACCGTAACATTGGTACAAACAAAAGCTTTGAGGTGGTCAAGGTAGTAACCCTTGCAAAAAAAATTCGGCCTCGCAGTAATCGAAAACAACCGCTGTAAGAAACCGCTGCTATCCAAATTGTAAATGAAAAACCGAACCCTCAGAAGAAAAAACGTGGAAAAGATTCACCCGCTGTCGTGATTTAGAAACCATCGTTCGACGGACTACGAAACATAATGGTATGCACTGATGAACTCTTTAGACGCCTGCAGCGAAACGTTACTCATGTACAAAAGTGCATCGATGTACTTTGTGCAGAATTATTGCTGCATATTGAAACTGCATTGTTTGATCTGCAGTGTGGCATGGCGCACCGTCTTGTTGAAACCAGTAACCGTCCAGACTTTTTCACACATTTGTCGACAGACATAATGAGCCAACATCTACTGATATCAATTCCCATCGACTGTTTCTCTGAAGAAAAATGGCCTGTTGAATAATCAGCTGGCGCATGGCGATCGATATTCGTCGTGCGCCTACCTGTTGCTGTGCTCTAGCACACAGCGTTCAGTTGGGCCGGAGATAGCCGAGGCAGGGCTTCGCGGAGCCGAGGCTGTGCCTCGTAGGCACGCTGCGTTGAGCGAGAGGATGTCTCTCTCGCTTGACTTCGGCTTCGCTCACCGGCTATCTCTCTCAATTGACTTCAGTGCCCAACGACGCTTTTGTATCCCGCAGCCATCTTGGGAATTTTGACAGTTTTTTGGAACAACCACGGGAATAGCGCACGCATTTCGGGACTCTCGGACTTTTCTTCACTGCATTCACCGGACTCGCTCAACTTTTTGTGCTCATCAGGTCTCAAAACTCAAGGTAAGCGTACATCGTCATAATTCAGTGCAATTCACTGGCGGTGAAGAGAATAAAATAAGCGGTACAGCAACATCATTGTCTCAATTTGTGGTGTGCGCTGCAGCATGGGCTGCGCCACGTTTTCCTCGCTTTATCTTGCCGGCTTAATTAAGATAATTATGCATGTGCTTTATATTAACTGTAATTTCTCCCAGAGAATCTGCTGGGAAAATACAGTGACTATACTCTGCTCATTTGTGCATCCTCAGTCTATGTTTGTAATGTGTCACGCAGTGCTGACTGCGTCACTGTTTTCATGCTCTATCCTCAGCACTTAAGCAATCAAATTGCAAGTGCTCTCATCTATTCACTGTGACTTTTCCCAGATAAATCTGCTGAGAGCTCGCAGTGAATAATTGACACATTTTACGCACTCATTTATCTCATAGCGTGACATGCTCCGCAGCACTGGCTGCAGCACGTACACTGCTCGCGCACACCCAGCACACAATTAATACAATTGTGTACTGCTCAAGCTTCATACAGAATTAAATTCAGTTTGTTTATTTATATTTGTCAATTCTCTGTTTTTTAGTGTATTTATTTATATAATTTTTATTCTTTCCAAATTTTACCCGATTTTTGCATTTGTTGTTAACGTTATATTTTTCCAAATTATATACAAAACTCTATTTTGTATCCGAGCTGAAGGAAAGTGGAATAAACCACTTTCTCAAGATAACAACAATTGTGTCTGGTTTATTTATCACCGTGTCGTGAGTGAAGTCTCATATTTTTCCAATATATTCGCAGGTTCATTCTGTCAAACTGCATCGGACGGGATTCTCAAACATGGCCCAATGATGATTTTGGCGCAAACGCCGGCCTAAACACAACTATTCGATCAACTGTTTGGGCGTATTGCAAGCGACGTGGGCGGTCTGTTGACAATATTATTTGAGTCAATTGCGCTGTGTACGTAAACAAATGCGAATCATCCTTCAAAATGCGCCGCGAAGTGGTTCCACTGACGCCAAACTGCTGAGCGCGGTGACGATATGACACATGTGGTTTCTCGGGGACACTCTCTCTTAATGGTTCAACCCGTTCATTGGAACGTCTTGGGCGTTGATGAACGGCACGTGGACGATCTCCCACTGTCCCGTGCTCAACAAAATTCGAAACCAAACGACGAATAGTGTTGTCAGATGGTGCTTGTTGGCCACGATGTTTTCGACGATATGCACGTTGAATTAACACAACTGAACGACTTTTTTCAATGTACAGCGTCACTTTCACGGCGCGTTGTTTCGATGTGAAGCGATTCATGGTTAAAATTGTACTGAATCGACGTTTTCAAAACATGTCTACTCAAGTCATTCGGTTGATATATGTTAAAGTTATTCAATACTTACATACCGACATGAAAGATAGCGCACCCTATACATTCTCAAAAGTATCGCCCTTTCCACCTCATTATATAATATCAGGGGTACAAATTGAAAATGCGGGTTTGATAACAGATGGCGTTACTAACGCTATACGCATCAGGCAGTACTGTGACTATGTTCATGTCAAAGCTACGTCTTATAGCTTTAATTTTCAGTATGTGTCAATTTGTCGCAGTGTCAAATTCATAGTTTTTTTGAGCTCTCAATATGTCGAGTTTCGTGCCAACAAAACAGCATTTGCGGGAAGTTTTAATTTACTTCTTTAATTTGAAGAAAAGTGCTGCTGAAGCACATCGATTGGTCTCCGAGGCTTATCCGAGTCATGTTCCATCGGTTTCAACGTGCGAGAGATGGTTTGTGCGGTTTAGAAGTGGTGATTTTGACGTTGAGGACAAAGAGCGGCCGGGCCAAGTGAAAAAGTTTGAGAATGCTGAATTGGAGGCAATACTCAATGAAGACTCGTGTCAAACTCAACAAGAGCTCGCAGATTCATTGGGAGTGACACAACAAGCCATTTCCCATCGTATAAAAGCCCTCGGAATGATCCAAAAGCAAGGACATTGGGTGCCGTATGAGCTGAAGCCGAGAGACGTCGAGCGCCGTTTTTTTTGCATGCGAACTGCTGCTCGAACGGCAAAAACGGAAGGGTTTTTTGCATCGCATTGTCACTGGTGATGAAAAGTGGATCCATTACGATAACCCGAAGCGCAAAAAATCATATGGTTACCCCGGCCATGCATCATCATCGACGGCCAAACCAAATATTCACGGCGCCAAGCTCATGCTGTGTATTTGGTGGGACCAGCTGGGTGTGGTGTATTATGAGCTATTGAAATCGAACGAAACCATCACAGGAGCACTATACCGAACTCAATTGATGCGTTTGAGCCGCGCACTCAAAGAAAAACGGCCACAATACGAGCAAAGACACGACAAAGTAATTTTGCAACATGACAACGCTCGGCCACATGTTGCAGCGCCGGTCAAAACATACCTACAAACGCTGAAATGGGAAGTCTTACCCTACCCGCCGTATAGCCCAGATATTGCTCCTTCCGATTACCACCTTTTCCGATCGATGACACATGGCCTAGCTGACCAGCGCTTCCATTCTTACGAAGAAGCCCAAAAATGGGTCGATGACTGGATAGCAGCCAAGCCGGCCGAATTTTTTCGCGACGGTATCCGTAAATTGCCAGAAAGATGGGAAAAAGTTGTGGCTAGCGATGGACAATACTTTGAATAATTCATTTGTTACCATTTTTTCAGAATAAACGTTCAAAAATAGAAAAAAATCCCGCATTTTCAATTTGTACTCCTGATAGTATAATCAAATTTATTATTTATCTTTTCGGTATAATTCATAGCTATTATACAATAAGTCATCAGCTCGCTAGAATTTGTCTCGGAAAATAAGAGATCAGAGTGAGAAAATCATCTCGCCAATTAGGGTTCGGGGAAATTTCACATGTCTATCCCACCACTGTGGAAATATCTTACTAGCTAGACAGACTCAAGGGTGGAAAAACTAAGCTACCAGTCAAAATTCGGGGAATTATTAGGCCCACCTTTTTAACTACACAGTTATAATTGTGGGAAAATTTTCAAGCTAATCAGAAATCGAAACGTTATGCAAATCAGTCCCACCACTGTGGGACCCACCTTTTAGAGTAGTCAAAAATAGAGGATGGAAAAATTATCCGACCAATCAGAGGTTGGGAATCTATTAGGCCCAACTTTTTTGACAGGGTGGGAAAATTATACCGCCAGAGACCATGATATTCTGCAAATTACCACACCCGACGGGTCACACTCAGTGGTGGGGGATTGGCGCCAGACGGGACTGTGAAGGGGAAAAAGTCGTCTCCTTACTACTGTTCCCTTACTACTGATGTACAATGACATTTTTACAGAATTTACAGAAATGAAAATATATCTTTGTTAGCATTTGTAAAAGGGGCTTATAGGGTTGTTAAGTATCTTTACCGCGAGTCAGTTGTCGAATACCCTAATACAAAAACACACGCACTTACTTTTACACTAAGGAAACCAGATACTATATAATTACTCGAGTCATAGAGCATGAGGTGATCAAATCACGCGTCAGCTGTTTCATGGGGTGGCTGCTCCGGTAATATTTCCATTTCATGAAGTTTTTGCTCTGGTATCACTTCCTTTGACTGTTCCCGTGATTGGTTTTCCCTGCCTGTGATTAGCACATCTTCGATTACATCACTACCGTTATCATCATCGTTATCGGCATGCTGACTGTTTTCAGAAGCCTTCACTATTCCTGATTCAGCATCGTTGATGAGCAGATCATCGCTTCCACTGCATAACCCTGATGGCCCTGCCACAGCATTATCTTCTTCTTCACGCACGAGTCGAGATGCTGCTATTTGAATGAAATTTTTTATTATCCATAATACATTTTAAAGTTCGATGAAGTTTTTAAACTCCATTCAAGATTTGTCGAGTACTTACGATTGGCTGCATGCTGCCTCTGTTCCGCCTCGTCCATAGCACGAGCTACTTTTATAATGGCAGCTATTAAAGAGTCATCGTCCTCATCATCACCATTGAGGCTGAATTCCGATGAAGTCTCTGATTCTGTTGGAATTATATTTATTATTCGTCGCATGATAATGAGTGTGAGTGAGTTTGAAATATTTGATAATGGTTCACATAAAATTGTTAAGAACTCTAGAATGAAAACTAACTGATGCGGCAGAGCACTATAAGAGAGATTGACAAGTGCGCAAAGTGAGCGCCTGGTCCGCTTGAATAACACACAATAAATGGCAACGAATACAATGCCCTGTGCAGTGAATATGTATCGTTTGAGTATTTCTAATCTGTCGACGGGTAGCAGGTCGATGCATTCACACGTAGCATGTCTAGTCACAGATGCGAATAGTAAGATTAAGGATCCTGGTGACAAGTATAAATAATTAAATGCACTCAGTAATTAACAATAATAATTCAATGTTTATTTAATTAATTCACAGTGGTTGGATAGAAAAGGAAAATACCTGGTGAATACAAAAAAATATGTACTGTGATTTGTCTGGCCTGTGTGATGATGTACTGGTGGTGAGTGGGATCTTAGGTCGCTGAGTTGACTTGTTGATCCCGTGTGGTTGATCCTGGTGATATGGTCTGATTGTAGAGCTCTATTGAACCACACGGCAAGCTGGTGAGTGAGCTATCGCCAGCGAGCGATGCGAGGCTGAATGGCGTCTCTGCTGCCAACGACGAACCACGCCGTTGACGTTTATGTGAATGTCGCAATAGTTTTGTTGATTTGTGGTGATTCGCACTGACACTGCGTTGAAACACGGGTGATTTAACCAAGAATGTAATGCGCTACAATACTGAGTGCACACAAACGTGAGTGGAACTAATGAATATCTACGTGAGTTTACGAGGGAACGTGTAGTGCAAGCGACTCGAGTGAGAACAATGGCCACATCCATCGACCACGAGGCAGAGTATCAAGAGTGCGGACGTGCGTCACAGCTTGCTTGAGTTGTGATTCGGCGCCAGCGATGGAAAGTGAGCCTTGTGAGTGGTCTTGCCGCTGGGGACACGCTAGCAGCGTTGGCCGCTTGAGTGAGCTTCGATCGAGGATGTGAGCTGATAGACAATGTGCTTGAGTGCGCGATCGATAAATCGATATAGCATGCCTGCGAGCTATACCATATGACGCGAGGCGTCAGATGATTATGAGTGTAGCGTGTGCATGAGTTGAGTGTGTGCTTAATAGGTGCAAAAACTGAACATTCGTATACAATATATTATACAACACAGCAGTGTTTTCAATGCTTACTGCTGTCTGGGTGTGTTCGACGGCATAAGTCCTATTCTTCCACAACACGCAGCTATATACTATAACGATGAATTTATTTTAATAAATAATACTCAAATAATACCCGTATAGAATTTATTATGACAGATAATACTCACATCGAATTTCATTGCGAATCTGTCTGACGGCTAGAGAATCTTCAAGTCGTCGTTGTTGTTACTCCTTAAACACACACGTTAACACTTGTTAACCTCTGAGACTACCTCTGTTGAAAACTACCACAATGACACGCAAATGCGCCTACCATAAAATATATGTTAAACGCCGAGTCTATCAGTCGATAAATCTCTTAAACTCCTACGCCATGTAGAATTACAACGACGCCTAATATACACGCTGTGAGTTATCGCTAATTTGAAGAGAGCGAGAATACACGAGTGAAGGGCGCAGTGCAGCATTATGTGCAGGAGACTGATACACTTACAGTAGCGGACAAAAGTTTAAGACGGAGAGGAAAAAAAAGTAATCGTTGATTTTTTTATGAAAAGAATTGACTCAGTGGATTTTTTTTTGTATTAGCTAATTAATCATTAATTCATATATTTATTACATAAATTCAATTTTGCGCGTAACAACATTAGATACAATAAACAAAGAAAACATAAATTTGTTTGATATCTTCGGGGACAAAAGTTTAAGACTATACGTAAAAAAATATTTTTTGGTAGAAAATATACAGATATTTTCCTCCCTTCAATACTTTGTCCACAGTCCATTATTTTTTATCACATCAGCACATCTTTGAGGCATTGAATCAATTAATTTTTTGCAGTCGTCCACAGTTGTTTCATTCCACGTTTTTTCAACCAAAGAGTACAAATCGTCAAAATTTTTTGGTTTATTTCTTTGAACCCTTCTTTTTATTGTACACCATAAGTTTTCAATTGGATTTAAATCCGGCGACTGCGACGGCCACGGTAATAAAGTGATTTTTTCATCTTGAAAAAAACTTTTCACTACCCGAGCCGTATGCTTTGGGTCATTATCTTGTTGATAAATAAAATTATCACCCATATTTTCGTAGGCATACGGTAACATAGTATTTTTCAATATATCCAAGTATTGAAAACGGTCCATGATTCCATTAATTCGGCGTATTGGTCCAGGACCATTGCGAGAAAAACATGCTTACACCATTACGTTTCCACCTCCATGCTTAACTGTCGGTAAAACACATCGAGGATTTAAATCTTCGCCAATTCGACGTCTTACATACAGTATCCCGTCAGAACAAATTCAGTTGAATTTGGATTCGTCCGAAAATAGCACATTTTGCCAATCCTCACTTGTCCAATGCCGATGAGCCTTAGCAAATTGCAGTCGTAATTTTTTATTCTTTTTACTGAGCATCGGCTTCTTCCGTGGCTTTCGTGCTTTCAAATTGAATTCGTCTAATCGTCTTCGGACAGTTCTTACACTAATTTGTGCATTATTATTACTGGATATTTCAGCTCTGATATCGACTGCTGAACGAAAACGATCTCTCTCGCTTAATCGATGAATCCGACGATCCAGCGTTGGCGTGGTTTTCCGCGGTCTACCATTTTTTGGTCGATCAAAATAGTCCCCAGTCTTCACAAACTTGTACCACGCTTGCTTACAAGAAGTTTCTGATCGATTCATTTGAGTTGCAATTGAAGAAAATGTCTCATTTTGCTGCCGTAGAGACACGATTAGTTTTCGTTCAGTTGATGACAAATTACGGGCTTTACCCATACTCTTTTCGTACGTAATTAAACTTAAGACACTGGATGATACACCACAAACTATTTACAGTATTGATATATCAAATTATTGCGTGGATCGACTACGGGTATCTTGTTCGACAGATCGTCTTAAACTAATGTCCGCTGTTTACAGATGGTTGAAAGGAAAAAAAAATTGTATAATCTATATTGTTTACATTTGACGACCGAGACTTCTACATTATGAAGGTCAAACGTACACATGTATTGTAAAAAAACAACAAGCCGAAAGAAACGTTAGTACTTGTATGACAGATCTATGAACCAAATTGTAATTCATCGTCTTAAACTTTTGTCCGCTACTGTAGATCATCATATGACTGTCTAGCGACTGTCGGTCTTCTGCATTGCTAGGGCATCTAAAATCCTGACATGTAAGCGATATTCCCAGCGAGCTCTCGAGGATACTTATGTTTTACTAAATTGGAGATTTGAGAGCGTCCGTGCTCTTAGCAACAGCGTTACCTTCAGCTTCACATAATAATGGTACAACATACGCTCTCTTAAACGCTTGTAATTTTACCGTTGATTCACATACAAAGAGGTGAAAATGCTTAATACATTTCAGAGATATCGAACTCTTGCAGCATTTTAGATCGCTCGACCTCTCAATTTTTCGTAACACCATAGAGACGACGCACTTGCGCTTTCTATCTCGCTTACTTACTGGCTGCACTTCCGCGATCGCTCCTTTCTCCTTTCTCTCTTGCGATGCAGCGAAAGGAGCTGCTCTTAATCCTTCTTATTGAGAATAAGGGCGTAACGCGTATGTTTATTCAGATAAGATACGCCCTTTTGTTTTCCAACCCTCAATATAGCGCTATCTCAAGAACGGTGAGAGATACTCAAAAACGGATAAACTTTGGGGGTTCCCTAAAGGGTGTTGTGGTCGGTGAGATAAATCTGACCTTTTCATCGAAAAATTTAGCACTAATAACGCTCGGTGAACACACCACACTCTCTAACGAGTGCCGGCATAACACGTATGCTTATTCAAAAGACATACGCCTTTCTTCCCTCGGAATGTGGGTCTATGCTTTAGACATCTAATGATCATTCCCACAAGCCATTCTTGTAAACGCTTGCACGTGCAATTTTGCTGACCCTATGTACGGCAGTAGCGACTTCGCAACGAAGTGCATGCCACTGACACTAAATACAAAGTATTCATTACCTCTAGCGCATCATCAGTGAAGTAGTAGTTGTATCTTCGTGATTATGGCATCTCACAGTCGCAGTCAGTATTTCTTCACAGCTTTCAGATTGTACATCGAAAAGAATGTATCCGCTCTATAGCCCCCCCCCCCCCCCAGTGTTAAAAAAACCGTGTTTTTTGTGTACTTTGTGACAGGCACCAAAAAATATCCTGTTTAATATATTTAGATGTATCATTTAAATATATTTAATGTGTATATAAATGTATCTTTTGATTATATTAAGTCGCCACTAGTTTTTTTCTTTTCCACAATGGTTTTTGTATTTTTTTTGTAAAAGTACGCATATTATCGCTCATTTATTGCTCTTTCTTTGTTATAATTATTATAAAGGGTGTCCCAACAGGAGCGTCGGATTTAATTATAAAGAAAAAACACATTTATTTTTGAATTAAGCAAACATTTTTATTTCAACATAAAGAAAAATAGTTCCGATTAACCGTGAAATACAACATCAGGCAAATGGCCACCACGAAACCTCTGGCACAGAGTTATTCTTTTGTTGAAATTTTGAATAACGTTTTCGCATAAATGTGGCTGTATTTCACCAATAACGCGCCGTATTTCCTCTTTTAGATGTTCAACTGTTTCAGGCTTATTCGCATACACCTTTTCTTTCACATAGCCCCAAAGAAAAAAGCCATCGGTGTTAGATCGCACGATCTTGGTGGCCAATGTTGATCGCCAAATCAAGAAATGACACGGCCTGGAAACTTAGTCTGCAGTAACACCATTGTTTCACGTGCTGTGTGGCAGGTCGCATCGTCTTGTTGGAAAAACATGTCCTCCACATCAATTACATCCAAGTCGGGCCACAAAAACTCCGTTAACATTTCGCGATACCGCACTCCATTAACAGTTAGCGCATTTCCAACCGCATATTCAAAGAAATACGACCCAATTACTCCGCCAGCCTAAAATGTACACCAAACAGTTACTCGCGGTGGATGCATTGGTTGTTTGAGTATCACACGAGGATTTTCAGCACCCCAAATCCGACAGTTTTGCTTATTTATGTATCCGTCGAGTTGAAAATGTGCCTCATCTGAAAAAATGATTTTCTTCGAAAAATCCGCATTAATTTGATGATGTTCCAAAACCCAATCAGCAAATTCACGGCGCTGCGCATGGTCCCTTGGTTTGCTTTCTTGCACCAATTGAACCTTGTACGCGTGCAAATGTTGCTCTTTTACCAAAATTCGTTGCATAGTGCTACTGGAATTGTTTAATTGTTGACCACGATGCCGAATGGAAGTTCCTGGATTCTCGGCCACAGATTCCGTTACTGTGGCTATATTTTCGAGTGACCGACAAGGACGACGACGAACAATGATCTTCTGATCCATCAGCGTAAATTTGGTCTCAAATTTTGTAATTAAACGCCTGACTGTCGATTCATTTGGCGCATTATTGCGACCAAAAACTTGACGTAACTGGCGAACTGTTTTCGCAAAACTTTCACCATTTTTGTAATGTGTTTTTACAATAATTAAACGTTGTTGGTTTGAATACTTCTCCATATTCTTAAATCGCGTGGTCTGTACGTGACAAATGTAAAAAAAAATCACCGTACAACTCGTATTAACAAAATGGCGGCAAATTAAAATCCAGCGCTCTTGCTGGGACACCCTTTATGTTGCATATCTGAAGTACCCATTCATTTTGGAAGTATGGGATACTAAGTAATCGCGTTGGCGTCGACCGAAGTGTCTGGTATCCACTCGTACTTATCACTATTGTAAACAACACCAGGGTTACTTGGGTATTGCTGTTATAATTTAACGTGGTACATCGTACTTGGTAGCTTAGTTTTTAGAACCGCAATTTACTTACCCTTTTGACCAATTATGTCAACACAGCACCTAAGCTATCACATATATGACTTTAGTCCACTGTTGCGGGTACCGCTTTTGCAGTCACTACAAGTACTCATTTTTTTCCGTGTAATTTCTTACTAGATAGCATTCGTATAGTATTCTGTGATCTATCGAACTGTGGTAAAACCAATGCGTTACTCACCCTCATAATCCCAATGGTTCGAGATTTGAGAACGTTTACTTGTATTGTAGATCTCTCAAGCAGCTAAAATATATGTTGCTCGAACGATTATTCGAGCCTGTAAGCTGAGTTGAATATCGTCCATTCAATGAGCATGAACAAATGGTAACACCGAGAGTAGTAGTAGAGTAGAGTAATAGGTGCAAGATAGCGAGACCTGTGGGCGTGGCCTCCCCTCTCCCTGCTCGCTTGTGATTGGTTCTCCCCACCTCCTCGCCCTCAACACTCCCCTGCACCTGATTGTTTGCTACACCCTAAGCCCCCGACTGACGCGTCACCTAGGCGACACGTGCGTCATCTGTCGAACGTTGGACCGTAGGATGTTGTCGATGCGCCATCTATTGTAAATAATCCACAGGAGGTATGTTACCGACAGCAAGTAAAACAGAGCAAGTATTCGACGATCGGTAGTGTAGATTTCGTGCAGCTATCGATAAGTAGATTGGGTCCTACATGCGATACCACAGATTGGGCCCTACCATCGAAAAAGAAGATTGTAGCTTGTCATCAGTAAAAATATTTGCGTCCAGTCGTGTCCTACGCATCCGAGGTTTTGCTTTTCACTATTTGACACTAATTAAAAATAGTAGCTTTCGAATCACTCAAACCAGTTATTGATATTAATAGTAATAATAATAGGTAAAAAACGTTTGAAGAAAAAATATGTTTATTAACAATAGCATTATGTATACAGCTTCGATAACTCTAATTTAGATTAAGCGAAACATGGGATGATGATGAGACGGGTCAGCACATAATTAATACAAAGTCATACAATAATTGTCTTATCATCTACAATTAGTAAAATTAATTATTATCTTCATAACCATGTGTTATTATGTGAATTATTAAAAACTACTTTTTAACTAGTTTATACACTCATTCTCCGATTATTATTCGATCAGATTTGTAGCTACTAGAGAAATGTCTGTGAGTAATGTTTTAACTTCATGCGTTATGAATGGAATACAAAATACCTTCAACTCCAGGATCAGTATATCGAAATATTCAATGAATGAAGGATCGACTCAATGGCGTACAGCATCACACCGATTAGATCTATTATGTGTTAAGAGTTCTCTAGCGCGCACTTGATCCACATTTTCGGCTAGCTCTTTAGCGGGAATATGAATAAGTAATTCAGCACATAGAATTTCGATGCAGTTTTTTACATAAGCGGTGTAGCGCTGGAGCCGTCTCAAGCGCTCTTCGACACACACTGTTACGGCGCATAGCCCGCCAAATGATATCTTTTGCATCACTATAGCCGGTGAATAGATGTTCTTCTTCTTCTTCGCTGTCGGTGGTTCCACTTGACTCTCTTCGTTCTGGTCGACACTGTCATCAGTGGTTGTCTCATCAATGCACTGATCGAATACAATGGATTAGGACCCAAACGATGTTGTAAAGTATACCTCGAAGTCTCCAAATTTGAGGATATTTGGGGTACGGTGAGCGGTCCCCTTACCATAATTCATACACTCCTTGAAATATAAGTCTATTTCCGGTAGTGCATCTTGTAGTTTACCCTAGGTAGTGATATCAAGGATGATTCCTCCTGATGAGTTATTATTCTGCAGCTTGATGATTGGTACGACATCGCCGTTTACACGCGGCTGAAGTCCCACACTTATGTTCTTTGATTCTGAATAATTCAGATTGTATGTTGTACTGAGAAGCAGTGGTGCCTCGAGATTTTTCTTTTCATCGGCAGATATAAATCGGTACATGGTAGCCACACTCATATATGTGGAACTCATATTGAGCAACACGCGTAAACTTAACGAAACAGATGGTGGTTAGAAATCCATCGATTATAGTTGTAGTTTCTAGTGTGTCACGGGCCTGACTGCCGGTTATCCCTTTCCGTGATTCGTTTTATAGGTACGTATGGATAACCATATTATATATTATAGAATGGAGGGGAGGAAAAAAGGTGTACAGCTTCCTGCGAGACCCACTGCTAGAATCGTATTTGTCACATTGTAAACAGACTATACAGATGAATATTTAAATTATGTATGATCGTTTTGACAATACAGCTTGATTCCAAAGTGCAAGAGTGCAAGGCTTCATATGTACTGTCTTGTAGCCAGGCTGTGTAGATGTATACATACATTAAAATTAAGGATGTTCGTTCTGACAATACAGGTTGCTTTCGAAAATGTAGAAGTAGGAGAGTTTGTATTTACTGTCTTGTGAACATATGTATATAAAATTTGAAAGGATGAATGCCCACCCCACAACTTGTTACAGAAAACGTTGGAATCCAAAGCCTCATATTTAGTGGGTTTTCAAAATGGTTACCACATAATTGTGTATTGCCCAATACGATACGAAGGTATCTTTATGAATAGACACCAATGACACGATGACCGCAGATCCTGAATACACCAGGTCACATTGTAGGCTTCAACTTTTACCATCCTTAAAAGAACTTTCGCTACCGTTCTTAGATCATACAGTGTAAGGGGGAAAAGTCAATTTATCTCCCTTTTTAAAAATGGTTTTTCCTCCTTCGATCGGTTGACCGCAGAGTTCACTAGAGTGCTTTGTGAAGGTGGTGTTGAACGTATTACTGTAGCCTTCAACAGGGGTGTCTTCTCCGGATCGAAGTTTGCACGAAGTTTCGTTGTGCAGCATCTAGCGAGCCATAGAGGGCTGCTTCACCCGCCACTGCAAGACGTCGTAATCAGAGTCGAACATTTTTGTGGTGAGTAGTGAATATGTTTTGAATTATACCGAAAACATTACCCACGTTGTGAATTGTGTATTATGTTTTGAAACGTATATTATTAAATAACATGTTAAGAAATAATATTTCTAATAGAAAATAATTTTCGTTACAGCACAACGTAATTTATAAGCATCAAGCGACACCAGTGACACCGACACAACGGAGGATAAAATGGATGTCAATGAAGCAGCGTCGTCCGGCACTATCGATGCCGACTGCATCGATGCTGACAACGATAATGCAGCCAGAGTCGACGATGCCTACATGGGGACAACGACGACGACGACGACGACGACGACAGGGAGGCCGATGAGCTGATGAAACAGCCTATAATTCAGCGGCCGTTCAACATCGACGAGGCGTCCACGGGTTTTGAGGACAACGACGACGATGACGCTGCAAACAATGGTGAGTAAAAAATGTTTTTTTACTTTTGTATGTATATAATTTTATATATATATTATATATATAATATAATATATTACAATATATTGTAACATACTGGCTATCTTATAACGCGCGGTGCACACACTAAGGCATCGCTACCGCGCGTTACGCACACCGAGTAAGAACGGCCTACATCTGGCAACCCAAGACGCGCGGCACACACACAACGAAGCACCGCTACCACGCGTCACTCACGCAAGGTAGGCCGGCACGTCGGAGACTAAGTCCCGTTATTCTTTTCAAAAAGTACGAATAACGAAACATTAAAATACCAACGACAAATTTTAAAAGAAGTAACAAGGCTACCAGTGGGCTACAGGAAATGGGCTACAGGATCACCAACAGCTATAGTAATACCAGAAGCATGGGCTGGACAGAGGGGATACTGATATAAAAAGACGAGAAATTCGGCACTCGGAGAACAGTTTTGTTCGCAGGTCCCGCCAACGCAGAAGTCCAGGAAGGAAGAGCAAACGAGCCCTCGCTAGGTGATGCCGCACTGATACACGGAGAGCCCAGCTCTGGTACCTGACACACATTCGACGGGAAGCAGTTGAGTTGGTGCTGTGCTCGAGTCCAGCGCACCGCGGGGTCATCCAAACATCAACAAAGCGGTCTCTGTCTCTCTCTCTTAGCCAAGGATAGAGCGAGCCAACGGACTAAGCTCCCAATACAGAATTAATAAGTCCCCACATATTAAAATACCGGACATAAAATATCGAGATATTAGAGACATTGAAAACATGATAGCGTAGGAAAATAATTTTAATATAACTCAGGAAAAATAGAAAAGGCGATAACTCAACAGGGTACGGCCCTGATATATCGAATAGCTACGCATGCACCTAAAAGTGCATCCCACTGACGCCGGATCGCAGCGGCACTGCAGCGAATCTTACAGTCGTGTTTCGGGGCATCGGTGCACAAACAAGTGTCCACGGTGATTTTGTGTACCACCCTGCGTTACGGAGGTTGTCCCAACTATCGACAAAGAGCTCGTACCTGGCTCCGTAGCGGGGGCTGCGCAAGCAGAAACGCCTACAGGACCGGTAAACAATGAGCGCTCGTGCGACGATTATAGTCACTCGTTTTTCGGTGCTGTGTACTTTGTTAACCATCTGAAACCTCTCGAAAGACGTACCAAAGTCACGATAGGTGCACGAAAGTCTATTTGTGAGTTATACCGTATTTGTAAAACTTGTGAAAAACTCATTCACAGAGATCACAATGTACACAAATGCGGTGTTAGTTTTTGCCGGTTGTGTCATCGTTCGCACGGATTCAATGAGCGGTGCTATACGCAAATAGTCAAACAGCGCAAAGAAGAACGTGAACCCACTACCGTTGCAAAACACCCTGAAACGCTGTTTATATTTTATGATTTTGAAACGCGTCAAGATAAGAAATATCCAGGGACAACGGGTGATGCCCACGAGCACATCGTCACTCATTGTGTCGCACAACAGTTGTACGAAATTTGTTTACCTGCGGGAGAACAGTAACCGTTAGGCATTTGCGAGTGGTGCGGTGTGCGCGAGTTTGTTTTTAACAAAAATCCGGTTACCGAATTGATAAATCTGTCTATGCGACCTTCTATGAAATTTCGTAATATAGTGTGCATTGCACACGATGCCTAACAGGTAATTCAATTATATCGATGAGGGTGGGCCGTACTAGTTTTATCGACAGCATTAATTATTTTCATATACGTCTTAGCGCACTGCCCAAGGCTTTCGGGTTGAACGAAGAAATGGTCAAGGGTTACTTCCTGCATCTCTTCAAAGCGGAAGATACACGTGGTTATAACGATATTCTCCCCGCAGCCAAGTATTACTCGCCTGATACAATGAGTGAGCGGGAACGGTTAGATTTTTATGATTGGTATGCAGAAGAGCTTAATAAAGACGCGATATTTAACTTTGAAAACGAGATTGTTAAGTACTGTGAGATGGATGTTGATATACTCCGTCGAGCTTGCTATGAATTTCGTCAAATATTTTTATCTGTAGGTAATGTATGTCCGTTTACTGAAGCCGTAACAATAGCTTCGGCTTGCTCACTCGTGTACCGTCGTAACTTTCTACGACCCCAAACGATTGGCCTCATCCGTGCACAGGGGTACAGGCGGGAAATCCTCGTACAGCGCTCTATGGCGGTCGTACGGGCAATATAGTCACGTCCTACGACGTCGCACCGGGAGAGAAGATTTCGTACATCGATATAAATAAGTTCGGTCAGCGGGATGACTTAACGCGTACGGAAATTGTGAAAACTCGCGAGAAGCTATTGTTGTACTTACGACAATGATAAAGAAATTAAAAGTCTGCTCCCGGTAAACGATAACCTGCTATATCTGAATTAGGTATCCCGTGATGAGGCTGTCGTTCCTAGTCCATTAACTAGCGTGGTAATCGCGACGTTTACGATGGCTTTAGCACGTTTAAAACTATACAGCTACCTCGAGCGCTTAGATAGACGTGTTTTATATTACGACACCGATTCGGCGATTTACGTAAGTAAGGGTGATGATTGGCAGCCCTCGGTAGGCGACCTGCTTGGAGACATGACCAACGAATTGTTCACGTTTGGTTCTAATGCTTATATAAATTCGTTCGTCTCCGGGGGTCCGAAATTCTATGTTTATACGGTTACCACTACCGAGGACCCTGAAACAATCGTAGACACTGTAGGCAAAGTGAAGGGTTTGAGTCTAAATTATACAAATTCCAAAGTAATTAATTTCACATGAAGTAGTGATCTTATAAAATTAGATTTACCAATCGGTAATAAAGCTTCACTACAATTACAATTTCATCAATAAATAGAACACCCCTTCACAATGTTATCACCCGGACCATGTATAAAACTTGTCAGGTCGTATGTCGTAAACATCGTCAGCTTAGTCATAAGTTATCTTTACCTTTTGGTTATAAAAATTAGAGGAGACGTAGTGAATCGAGACTCTCTGTGTGTGTGTGTGTGTGTGTGTGTGTGTGTGTGTGTGTGTGTGTGTGTGTGTGTGTTCCCGAGGAGACGGGAAAATGCTTTATGCACCTTAGGGAAGCACGTGCTTCCCCGTGTGCCGGACTCGATGTTATACCGGCTAAAAACCCGTCTCCATGCCTCTGACTTTTCTTTCCCCCCCGGGACCGCCGTTAGGCACTACTTCGGTAGAGGAGGTCTCCGCCGTAGTTCTTCCTTACTGCTTCAGTTGTTATTCTTCGTTCCTTTTGGCCAGATCTTCTCTTCTTAACTGCTTCATGACCGCCGCCGCGAATGTGCTGACCGCATCCCAACTTGCTGGGGTAGCCAACATTGCGTCGACGACATTTTCCGGGGTTATATCCGAGCTCAATGCCTCTTCTACTTCAGCGCGGAAAGCGCCGAAGCGCGGGCAATGGAAGAAGACATGTGCTGCATCTTCAGGTACCTTCCGGCACGCTGGGCACTCCGGCGTCTCATCTAGTTTGAATCTGAATAAGTACGCTCGGAAGCATCCGTGTCCGGATAACATCTGTGTAAGATAAAAGTTGAGTTCTCCGTGGTTTCGGTTCACCCACTTGCTCACTCGCGGTATGAGTCGGTGTGTCCAACGTCCCTTCTCTGAAGTATCCCATACGGTTTGCCAACGGTCAAGGCTTCTCTGCCGTTCTTGTGTGCGTAGCTCCCTTGGCTGCATTGGTGTTGTTGCTTTCTGTTAATACAACAATTGCCTCTCTCTTGCCAGTATCTTGACGGGAATCATCCCTGCAATTACGCACGCGGCATCATCCGATACAGTGCGGTATCCACATTCTACTCTCAGTGCGCTCCGTCGGTACACTGCAGCCAACTTCTTCCGGTACTCTTCGACTTCCAATGTCTCTGCCCAGATCGCTATCGTGTAGGTCAGGAGTGAGGTGCTCACTGACGTGCTCGTCTCTTCTGTCTCGGCCCCCCAATGTTCGGCATGAGCCGTGATAGAGCTGCACCGACAGTACCAGCTTTGTTACTACCTTGCTCAACTTGGTGCTTGAAGTCAAGTCTCGCGTCAAACATCACTCCAAGATACCGAATATACGGCTGCGATGTGAATTTGTGCTCCCCTACCGTGAGTCTGACTGTCTCTAAGGCCTTCCTGCTCGTGATTAATGCCGCCTCGGTTTTGTGTTCGGCCAACGTAAGTCCGACCGACGTCATCCACCCGTGGATCCGTGCGTACGTATCATGAAAGATTACTTCGATTTCTTCCAGGTATTTTGCCGTTATTACAACAGCTACATCATCCACGAAAGCGACTAGCTTCACCCCGTCTAATTGTGCGAGTTTCAAGAGTCCGTCGTACATTACGTTCCAGAGCAGCGGCCCCAGTACCGAAGCTTGGGGGACACCCCCAGTGACCTTGTACTTTTGTGGACCAGCCTCCGTGTCGTACTGCAGAAATCGGTCACTCAAGTAGCTCATTACTATCTTTTTAAGGTACTGCGGTACTTCCATCGAGTTGAGAGCGTTCCAAATGCAGTCCCAACGGGCCGAATTAAAAGCATTCTTGATGTCCAATGCGGCAACCAAACAGTACTGTTTTCCTCCTCTTTTCCAGCGCGACCCCGCTATGGCTCGCTTGGCGATGTCCACCACTAGGCTCACCACGTCGAGCGTAGAGCGATTTTTGCGAAATCCATATTGGTTATCGGCCAGGGAGTCACCAATCGCCGTCTCCAGTCTGTTGTGGTTTATCCGCTCGAGGATTTTCCCTGCTGTGTCTAGCATGCATAGTGAGCGATTGGACGAGGGTTCGTGAGGTGGCTTCTTTCCCTTAGGCAGCAGTACGAGCCTCTGCCATTTCCATTGGGCTGGAAAGACTCCTTCCTTGAGGCACTTATTGTACAACGTGAGAAACATCGCCGGTGCTACGCTTATAGCCGTCTTGAGGGGGATGTTTGGTATCCCATCCATGCCTGGTGCCTTGCTTGTCCTCACTTTGGCGCAGCCCTTGGCCAGCTCGTCGTGCGTGACAGGCGGTATGACTTCCTCTTCTTCTAGGTCCAGTCGGTATTCATGCTCTTGTTGCTGTGGGAACAACGTTGATACGATATTTCGCAGGAGGTCGGGGCACGTAGGTGTCGGCAATGACTGGGCTTTCAGCCGTGTCATTACCACCTTGTACGGCCTACCCCATGGATTGTCGTCCACCTCGCTGAATAGCTCATCAAACGTTTTCTTTTTGCTGCGCTTGATGGCTTTGCGGAGCCTCGCTTGCGCTTCCTTGTGCTTCTGCTCCAGTGCCTGGAACGTGGCTTTCCGACGAACCCGTTGAGCTAGACGTCTCGCTTTGTTACATTTCATTCGAAGTGTGGCTATCGAGTAATTCCACCAATACACCGGTGGGTGTTGGTTTGTGTCTCGTTTCCTTGGCATCGTAGCATCGCACGCGTTGGCTACCCTTTCCATGACAATTTCCACTTACTTTTCTGCGTCACCGTCTTCGACGACATCACTCTGCAACGCTAGCCGGAACAAATCGCCCTCAAACATGCTTGTTCTCCAACTTCTCACACTTGTTTTGATCAGCCGCGGCTCTTTAACCCGACCGTGATGTACTTCCCACGTGATCGCATAGTGATCGCTATTAGTGTACATGTCTGTGACTCTCCAGCTGATGTTGTCCTTTGCGAGCCCGCTGCTGACAAGAGTCGGATCCACTGTTGAACTTGCTTCACACCTACAAAACGTGGGGGAGTTGCCACTGTTCAACAGAACCAAGTCCAAAGACGTTATGACCTCCAAGAGGGCTCGTCCCCTCGCGTTGGTCTCTCTGCTGCCCTATTCGACGGCCCATGCATTAAAGTCTCCAGCTATTGCTACAGGGGAGCGTCCTCGGACATCTCTGCTCAGCCTGTCAAGAAGTTCCTCGAATTCATCGAGTCGCAGGCTAGGGAGTGCGTAGCAGCTGTAAAGATGGATGCCACCGACTTTCACCCTTACGAAGCCAGCTTCGCGGACTTTCATCGTCTCCTGGATGGGACATTTGTTGCAGGACCAGATCACGGCCTTTCCTGTCTCGTCAGCCTCCCAGGGTTTTCCGAGAAGCGTCTTATATGGTTCGGAAAGTACTGCCACGTCCGATTTCATTTCCCGCATGGTTTGCATGAGTAAATCCTGTGCAGCTTCGCAGTGATTGAGATTAAGTTGCAAAATCGTCATCGTCGTTTTTGAGTGAGCCTCTGGAGTGCCTGCGTATACGCTGGGTATCTGCTGCTTCCGGCTATGTGCCTACAGTTCTCGCCACCTCTTTCTTCGTATACCGCACAGTGCGCTTCTCCCTGACACTTGTCGATCTTTTGACCATCTTTCCCGCATTTCATGCAGTTATCGGATCTGTTAAACTGTCCTCTGCAGTTTCGCGCCAAGTGGCCGTACTGCCAGCACTTGTACCACTTGGTGGGCTTCAGTTGCTCCCGAATCCGGCACACAACCCATCCAATACGCCGCTTTCCTGTTTCCACGATTTTCTTCGCTAGATCAGTGGCTAGTCTCACTACCGCTGTTTGCGTTCCTCCATAGGCTTTTCGTAGGCTCTTGATGGAGTCTTTTGGCGTCTCCACTCCAGCAACAAGATGCTGTGCGAGCCTCTCGCGAATTTCCTCCTGTGTCGGAATTTCATCAAGATCCTTGATTTCGATGCTTGTCTCCTGCATTCTGCTCGTGACCGCCACCTGTTCACCGAGCACATCACCGATCGCCGAGCACATCTCAGCTGTTTCCGCGGGGCTAGTTCCATTGTTCAGAATGAGGATGAGATCGCCCGCCGCTGTTCTACGGGTCTTACTCACTTTAGTTCCAGCTACTTCAAGTTTTGGGTCTGACCCTTCCAAGAATCTGGGCCTAGGTCAGGTCTTCCCCTGTCCTCTTAATTATGAGAGCGTTCGGTAATGGAGGCCGCCTTCGTGGCTTGCGAGGCTTCCTCATAACCTCTTGCCATTCCACGTTTGGAGGGATGTTAGCTCCCTGACGGTCGTTTGCCTTCGGTCCATCACTGCGCTTCTGTCCATCGTTGGGTTTTGGCGCCTTGCCTTGGTACCCGTGTCTGATCCCATTTCTTCTTATTTTTTGCCACTTTTGTCTCCATTGACTATGGAATGCGTTGCTTCCTCTTCTTATCTTGTGCACCTCGTTGGCCGGGTGCTCTTGTAGTGTCCTGTCCCACGTTTACAATTCGCAGTTCACTGATAGACGGTGTGGTCTGCGTCCCTGTGATTTTTGGTCACTAGTGGGGTTCTAAGCTTATTCGGATTTGCACTAATGGGCGTTTCCCACTCGTGGAGCTTGTTGTATGCGCTCTTCATGGAAACAACCATCCTCTTAGCTTCATGGTGGATATTTTTCTTATTGTTTGAGATTCCGCCTGATGGTGTTTGCAGATCTGCGAATATATCGGAAATTATGAAACTGCACTCAAGACAGGGTGAAAATAAACCAGACACATATATGGTATTTTGAGAAAGCGGTTTATTATGCCTTCCGCATGTCACAAACAAATAATATAATTTCGAAAAACAATAAAAGTGAAAATAAATCCAAATTAGAGTTAATTTAGAAAGAATACAAATTATAACAAAATAACAAATTGAATTTTAACTTTGAGTTTTAGACAGCACACAATTATATTAATGGTGTGCTGAGTGTGATTGAGCCTGAGCGTAGAGAGCGGTGCGCGTGCAGCAGTCAGTGCTGCGTAGCACGCCACGCTAGAGAAAATAAGTGCGTAAGATCTTATAAACCATTCACTGCACGCTCTCAGCCGTTTGGTGAAGAGAGTTTGCAGTGAATAGCTGAGAGCACTTGCAATTAAAATTGCTTGAGTGCTCTACATTGTAACGTGGTAGAATATCCGAGCTACGTCCTCCTCGCTCAACGGTTACCAGCACGATCGCTCAGGGCTGCAGGGGATGATTTGCGTATTTTATTTATTCTTTATTTTATTTTTTTTTCCTTGTCTTATCTTTTTTTATACATAATGCGATTGATACGACCGGAGGGACGATGGGAGAGTACCGAGAGGAGGGGAGCTTCGGGATTCGGCCTTCTTCTCTGGACCGACATTTCACACCTTTCCCGGTCGGCCTGGGTTGAGTCTGGCCTACCATCTCGTTATTTTTCCTTCCGGCGCGTAAGCGCCTGGCGCCCAACTCGTAAGAGAAAATAAAAGGAAGGAAAAATAGCTTGGGCCAGCTATAGGTAACGTGGTGCGTTGAGGCACAAATTTACCGTTACAAACTTGGCGCCCAACGTGGGGCCTGGCTGTCAAGTTGTTAATTTTTATTGAAAAAAAATTTTTTTTTATTACTTACTAACTTTCTTCTAATTCAAGTTTATTTCATTTTATTTTATTCTTTAATAATTTCCATTCTCTTTATCACTCTAGATTCCCTTATCCTGAATTTTATCATTAAACATTATTTGTTTTTTTGGTTTTTTTGGGTCGGGATACATTGACAATTTTCCTTTTAATTATTTCGATTTCTTTTTCTATTATTTTTTATTATTATTGATGATCGCAACCATAGCAGGTCTTTTTAACATTCAGATCGACATTTCTCTCTCATTAGTAATGGTGTTTTATGATTTTTGAAAATTCTATCCAAAATTATCTGAAATAATCAAGCGGGATAGTATAGCTAACGTTACAGAACTCGGCAGCACAGTTATCCCGCTACGCACTGTAGCAAGCCTTCGGGAGGCACACAGTAGACCAAGCTTGCTCGCATTGTCTAGTGCCGCGCTCGAGGCCGGCCGTGTTTACGTTTTTTTTGTTGTTGTGTGTCGCCGAGTGAGTAGCAGTCTTCGATGTTGGACACTGGTACTCCCGGCTAATGTAACATTGTTTCTTGCTTATTATAATACTCTGAAATATTATTTGAAATTATATAGAGTTGAGCGAATTTGCGGGTCCCAAGTCTATGTCGGTGTTAGCTAGAGAGAAGGAATAATTCTGTAATATAGTAGATCTTGGATACAGTTATTCATTGAATGATCTGTATAACGATTCCCTTCATTAGTTAATCATTTTATTATTATTATTACCTTGGTTATATATATTTTCTATTTCATTTTTTTTTCTTTCCTTCTTTCCTCATTCAATTCATTATTAACATTGATTAATTATTATTCTTAGCTTTCAATATTATTATTATTATTTTTTTAAAATAAATCGTAGATCGGGCCTCGTCCCGCTACGTGAATATAAAAAATTTTTTTTTTTGTGATTTATCCTTTTCTCTGGTTAGCCTTTTATCACTATCCCGGAGGGACTCGCCGCTCCTCGTTATTGCTCTTCTGTTTTTTTGTTCATTAATCTCGTTTGTTCTGTTTTATTATTATTTTTTTTGTAGTTACCTAGCAGTCATTCGTTTATTTATTTATTTATTTATCTTATTTTGTTTCCATTTATTATTTACTTCTGTTTTCCTTGTTTATTATATTTTCTATCGTTTTCATTATTGTGCTATTGGTTTATTTGTTTTGTCTTATTTATCTTTTTTTGTTCTATCATTTTTGTTTATTGGTTTTTAATAATCTTATTATTTTTTTTTTTTCTGCTGCTAATTTACATTTTGTTCGTTTATCTTTGTGTTTTCATTAGGATAGGATATTTGTTTATTTAATTAATTCATCTATTTTGGTTTATTTATTAATTTTTTTTTCTTTCTTTTCCTTTTCTTTCTTTCGCATAAATTTTAGTTATCTATTTGTTTAGTCTTGTTATTTTATTCTATTGGTCTAATTGTTTATCTATCTGTTGTTCTTTTCGCTTTTGTTTTGTAACGGGACGCATTAAGGCGATCCGCTACTAGAACTCACCACCCTCACCACATCTCAACCAACCTATACAAACTGACATAAAACATAAAATATACCAAAATAAGACAAAGCACACCAAAAGATCCTGGATAGACAAAACACTCCAGACCGGATCGAAAGAAGTATCGACCGGACAAGGAGAACAGAAAGGACTAGCAGGTACACACACAGAATTAGAAGTACACACCCCAAACAGTAATGGCGTAAATAAGAGGCCTGCCTAGCCAAAGATCACGATGGAAAACATAACAGTAGGCGTAACAACAAGAACACACCGGCCTACTAGCAAGCGTAGTAGCCCCCGCCCTACACAATCACCAGACCAAGCCTCAAACATACGGCACCACCCCAAATAGGCCACACTATCCAAAAAGCGGGAACGGGAACGCCACGACACGGCAAACGTAGGAAGAAATGTACGGAACTATCGAGATACCACGATACATAGAGAAAGATCAACAAAGTAAATCCTCATGAAACGCCGCCACGTACCCCCACTCACAAATCAAACATTAACATGAATAAAACACATAAAACAAACTTATAGCGACCAAAAACCAAACGAAAAACATAGAGAAAACGATCCTCACGTAGGAGAACACCAGAAAGTGACAAAAAACATATAAATCCACAAGAAATCAGACCAAATAAAACCAAGGAAGAGATAATTAATCACAATTAATTATCCTAGGCAATTAGTCATCAACAAAACAGCAGGACAGTAGCCTACAAAACCGAGGAAGACCCATAGGGGCCTGAATCGGGAAAAACCATAACCAAATCAGAGAAAAATTAGATAAAAAGTTTGAACCTACAACAAGTAGGAGAATAGCATTAGCCAGCGAATTTCAACCTCGCAGAAACCTTGTTTGAAACCCTAGAGGGACAAAAGAGCGGCTAAATATAGAAATTCAAGCAATAACGGGACTCCGACACATCACCCCACACCTCTCTCACCTAGTGATTGAAGTGTGACAAACATCACGTGACCTACCTCAAAACACCCTCCCGGGGTCCATCCGCTAACCTATATAAACCGCGACAGGATAAGCCTCGAGGCTCTTGTCACAACTTAGAAGTCAAGACGAAGTGCTGCTCGACAGCACACCTAGTACATAAGATTACACGTAAATTCTCCATGTAAAAACGACGTGTTCTTTCGATCAATTCGATTCCCCTGCACTGCGCTTGGCCGTCGTTTGATCGAACGAACCGATTGAAAACAGCACTAATAGTTTGGGAAACTCCATGTTAACTCGAGTGTTCTTTTTCGCAACCGATTCCCCTGCACTGCGCTTGGCCGTCGGTTGAGTAAACGAACTCATTAGGATACTCTGTGAGGAGTAAGGCTCCCCTGCACTGCGCTTGGCCGCCCCTACTCACAGCGTCAGGGCACACTCCACTAACGGGTCCCCACGCACGGCGTCGTGGCTATCCGTCTCTTGGAGTGTGAAGAAGCACGAGTGACACAAGATCAAGGGAGTGGAATCCCGACTGAGTGCACCGCGCATTAGACTCGTAGGGTGTACCTGCGTGGGTGGGACCACGTTAGGGCCAGCACCAGTTACCACCTGCATCTCACGGATACCTCGGCTGGTCTCAATTGATCGAAAACCCAATCGTACGCCTCTTAATGGCACGAGAAGGTGCTTAATTAATTGCGAAATTAAAGCTTCAGTATCCGGGGTCTAGGAAGAGCTAGCTGGTCAAGCTGCGAACCCGGTGTCTCTTGCGAACAGAAAGCTATAGCTAGGGACCCAAACAATAACAAAGCGAGAAACGATAGGTAGGTAGAATCATCCACACCACACCACCACACTACACTCGCGTCCCTACTATAGAATTCTCGCGTGACCATCAGGAGGGCGGAGCCTCGAGAGGCAAGTCCGCAAACGAGCAGTACGAAACAAAAACATTCGAAATAGCACGACACCCGCTAACGTCCAATGATTAAAATAAGGCGAACCAGTACATCTCATGAAGTACGAAGGAACGCCCCGTATGAGGACCAAGCCTGCGACTAGGCCCCCCCTCTTTCAAATAGAGATACCCACGAGTGGCCAACAGGAGTCTGAACCCTATCCTAATAGAGATCAATTAACATCAAAATTATACCAGATTCGAAACCCTTAAAAATAGATAAATTGAGTGTTGAGCTCCATAAAGCTGATATCTAATCACTTTATGAATTATAAAGTCAAACACCGGATTTGAAATGGAATCTTAAAATTCCACATACGTAGAATAGAAAAATCGTGTACTAGCGAACGCGAAACCCTTAAAAATAGATAAATTGAGTGTTGAGCTCCATAAAGCTGATATCTAATCACTTTATGAATTATAAAGTCAAACACCGGATTTGAAATGGAATCTTAAAATTCCACATACGTAGAATAGAAAAATCGTGTACTAGCGAACGCGAAACCCTTAAAACTAGATAAATTGAGTGTTGAGCTCCATAAAGCTGATATCTAATCACTTTATGAATTATAAAGTCAAAAACCTAATTTGAACTGGAATCTCATATATTCCACATACGTAGGATAAACAAACACGCGTACTAGCGAACGCGACCCCTTAAACAACTTGATAAATTGAGTGTTGAGCTCCATAAAGCTGATATCTCATCACTTTATGAATTATAAAGTCAAACCTGATTATACATGGGATTTCTTAAATTCCACATACGTAGAATAATGAAAATCGCGTACTAAGCAGCCGCGACCCCCTTGAAATTGATGAATTGAGTGTCAAGCTCCGTACCAGTGATGCCTTATCACTGTACGAATATTAGAGTCGAAACCAACAGAATAGGAATTGGAAAAGATTCCTCATAGGTAGACGTTAAGTACCGAATGTAAAGCGAGCGTGAGTACAGAAGAACAACGAGATCGTTCCACATACCATCCTCCCTACCTTAGTTGCACTAACATTCAAACAACAGCTTCTCTAGCAATCACGGGCCTTCCGCCCAGTACAAATAAAGAAAAGAATTACCCAAACAAAAAGAAAAGACCAATGATGAAAGGGTAAACGAAACCGCATGTCTGTCATGGACAAATGCGACGAAAAATAAACCTAAACTGAGGTCTGACCAACAAAAACAATAAAAATTACTAATAACAACCTAGTATTGATTGCATATCTAAAAACTTCCAAGGATCCTCTCGCTCCCTCCAGCCCAGTGCACGAACTAGTTTCGAGCAAACTACCTCTCCTCACGATCACTGTGAAGAACACTCGGAATAAAACTCAAACTTAACGCGATTTTACACCATAAACAAACCCTCGCGCACCGTAACCGTATAAGAAAGAAGTGTTCAAATCGCGAAACGTTTCAGTTTATTTATTTATTTATTTGTTATAATATTTTTTTTTCTCCTTACGGGGATTATTTGTTTTGTTTGTGTTATTCCGTTCTCCCCTTCCACAGGAGTTACAATTTGTGAGCGAACCACGATCTTTCAGCTCGTATCCGGGGAAGAGGGAAATAACCGGTTTAATTTTTTTTTCCGAGTGACCTTTCCGGATTGGTTCAAAAGTTTCTTCCATCTATTTGTTTATTTATTTAATGAGTTTTCCTCACTTAAGTTATTTAGTTTTCTTAATTAATTGATTAATTGAACTTATTTATTTATTGATTTATCCATTTATTAATTTATCTATTTATTTATTTATTTATTTAACTTATTAATTAATTTAATTATTTACTTATTCAATTGATTTATTTATTTAACTTATTTATTTATTTAATCAATTTATCTACTCAACTGAGTTATTTATTTTCCTTCTCTCCCCTCGCGGGTTAAAAATGGTTTTATCCAGGACTCCCGGGGAATTAGCCTCCCTTACGGAGGATGAGGTTAAAGCCGAATTAGCTTCCCGAGGGTTGCCGATAGGGGGTACTTCCACCGCTATGCGGGAAAGATTGTATTTTTCGGGGATATTGGCTAATCCCAACGATTCCGCCACCGGGTTAGTCACGGTACAGGAGGAAGACAACCCCCCGCCACCAAATGATGCCATCCCATCGGCACCCGTTGAACATGATCACGCAATGATTACGAATCCTTTCCATCATTCGTCCCCGGTCAGAACGAATCATCCGCATTCCCGTCAGTCGACATCGTCAATCACCGCGTGCGACATTTTGAGAAAGTGGAATGTTTCGTTTTCCGGAAAACCAGACGAGGAGGTTGATGAATTTCTGGCACGCGTTGAGGATAGTCGAGGCCTGGTGGCCATTTCGGACCAGGATATGATGAATTGTCTACCCTTGTTCGTCAAGGGGATAGCATATCACTGGGTTAAGTTGGAACGTTCCCGGTGGTCTTCATGGGAACAATGCAAGGAGGCTTTCCAACAGCGTTTTGGGGATCCGGATTTCCAATTCTCGCTGCGTGAGCAAATCCGAACACGAACGCAGGGAGCAGAGGAACGGGTGGCAGATTTTTTCACATGCATGTGGAACCTGTTCATTAGAGTCGTTCCACCGTTCTCAACAGAGGAACAGGTGAAGATCACCTTTCGAAACCTGCTGCCAAGACTCCAGGTAGCGATAACCCTCACCGACACCATGGACTTAAAGGGTTTGGAAAGAACGGCCATCCGAGTGGAGTGTAGCTACTCTGCTGCCAGCGCATACCATGCACCCCCAGCTCCTGAGAGGTCGATGCTCCCGGAGTTTGCGTATCATCCACCGGTAAGGGCCAGGAACCGCGTCACCTTTGGAATGGTGGACCCGAGGCCAACACCCACAGGCGAGGACCTGGTTTCCCGGGGGTTCATCAACCCTTTTGTGAGTGGGCAGTCGAGGAATTTTACGTCCGCCTCGCCTCACCAGGCCAACTTTGTGAGTCAGCCAAGAGGAGGCTCGGCAGGGGGTTACCGGGGCCAGTACGTACCACGGCCGTCCCGACCAGCTATACGACCGGAGAGGGCTCCAGTACCAGAGGTCACCGCCACCAGCACTAACCCATTCCTGCAGGAACCAGCCGTACCGAGGGATAACCAGGGGTCGGCAACAGGCATTCAACCTTACGACAGGCCGATCATCTGTCACAACTGCGGGATCGCGGGCCACTTTGCAAAAGGATGTGCGGTACGGAAAGCAGTTCGTTGCTACAGATGTGGTAAAGAGGGCGAGACCACCCGAACGGCCCACAACTGCACGGGAAACGCATATGGGAGTCGCCGTTGAGGGGAGAGACGACTTCCTCGATTCATAGAAATTCCCCAGTAAGGTTACCTACAGTGACCGTCCCGGAATACCTATGTAGTCCGGTCGGAGATCACAGCCAGGCACGACAGGTCCTAGTCATTTGCCTTGAGATTTTTGGGCGACCACTACCCGCATTGGTGGACTGCGGAGCAACTAGCTCGTACATAAGCTCGGAGGGACTGTTGGCGGTGGACAGGCTGGGGTACTCTCGCCGGCCAACACCGGAACGTCATAGTACCATTGCAAACGGGCAGCAGATCACATGCACTGAGGAGGTGGAGCTCGACATAACGTTGAAGGGTCATGGGAGTAAGCTCACGGCAAGAGTTTATCCCGACCTCCCAGTCCCGTTGCTATTGGGGCTCGACTCTCTTTTCCTACTAGGGATTGGAGTCGATCTTAGGAGGCGCAAATGCCATGATGCCAATTACGGACCTGACGGAGGCCGAAACCGTTCGCTTGGAGGAATTCCTATCCATCCAAGTTCCAAAATTGAGATCAGCTCCCGGGGTCACTAATCTGGTAGTCCACCATATCGATGTTGGTAATGCCAGACCCATCAAACAACGATGGTATCCATTCACTCCCGTTATGAGGGAAGCGATGGATCAGGAAGTGGACCGTATGCTGGAGGCGGATGTCATCGAGCCTTCCACCAGCGAATGGAGTACCCCTATCGTAATGGCTGCCAAACCGAATGGCACCTTCCGGTTCTGCTTGGATTTCCGTAAGGTGAACGAGGTCTCGAAAAAAGACGCATACCCAATGCCGTACATGAGCCATATATTGGATTGTTTAAGGTCGGCCAAGTACATTTCTACCCTAGACCTGAGTCAGGCCTTCCATCAGATCCCGCTGGACCGGGAGTCTCGAGAAATCACAGCATTTACAGTTCCCCATAGGGGACTGTTCCAGTTCAAGAGGATGCCGTACGGGCTGACCACCGCTCCCGCTACATTTCAGAGATTATTAGACCGGGTTATTAGTCCCGATATGCAACCTCACGCGTTTGCCTATCCGGACGATATCGTCATTGCCACCGACACGTTTGAGGAACATCTGGAATGGCTGAGACGGGTCTTCGAGAAGATCATGGCGGCGGGATTGCTGATCAACCCCGAGAAATGTGAATTCTGTCGAAAAGAATTGAAGTACTTAGGCTTCTTGATAAACCGCGAGGGTATGTTGGTTGATCCGGATAAAACATCAGCTATCCTGGAGATTCCGGCCCCGAGTACGGTTAGACAAGTCCGACGGTTCCTGGGAGCTACTTCATGGTACCGACAATTTATTCCCGAGTACGCGAAAGTAGCGGAGCCTATCACCAAGCTCACGCGTAAGCGACAAGAATGGTTCTGGGGCGAGGAGCAACAGAGAGCTTTCGACCATCTTAAGAAAGCATTAACTGAGGCGCCGGTATTGGCGCGCCCCGACTATACTAAAAGGTTCACGCTGCAGACGGACGCAAGCTTAACCGGGTTGGGAGCGGTGCTCACTCAAGAACCCGATGGGGCAGAACATCCGATTGCCTACGCGAGCCGTAGCTTGACCAGTGCGGAACGTAACTACGACGTACGGGAGTTGGAGTGCCTGGCGATCCTATGGTCAGTTGAAAAATTTAAACCCTATCTGAATGGGTATCGTTTCACAGTTATCACCGATCACGCGAGTTTGAAGTGGTTGCTGTCCCAGAAGGAACCCAAGGGGAGAGTAGCCCGATGGACATGGAAACTGATGAATTCAGACTTCGATGTGTTACATCGGAAGGGCTCACAAAATCAATTGCCCGATGCTCTGTCCCGAATGTTTGAGTCTACTCCTTCTGGAGACGATACCGAAGAAGATGACTGGCCTAACGTGGCAGGGTTGCCACCTCGAGCTTCTGTTAATATGTTACTCACGTTGCCTACGGGGGAGAGAGATCCTTGGTATGAGGCACGAGTCAAGGACGTACGGGAGAATCCAGCACGCTATCACGACTGGAAATTCCGGGATGAGAAGTTATTCCTGCGGCGGAGAATGTCTCGTCTCGACTCGCCGGACACCGTCTGGAAACTAGTGGTCCCGCAACACCAGAGACCAGCTATTCTCTATGAGAACCACGATGTCCCGCAGGCGGGTCATCTTGGGATTGATAAGACCTTCAAGACAATAGTAAATTCATATTACTGGCCTGGCTTGTATCGAGACGTCGCTAGATACGTCCAACACTGTGACACCTGTCAGCGTACGAAGTCTCGACAGGGGCCACCGATGGGATGAATGGGCCGTCGGGTTGTGGAAGAACCTTGGACCGTCGTGGCAGCAGACATTATGGGACCCTTTCCACCCAGTCGATCTGGGTTTGCCTACGTTCTGGTAATCCAGGACCTATTTACCAAATGGGTGGAGTGCTGTCCGTTAAGGAAGGCTACGGGTAAGAAGATCCGGGAAGCCTTAGAAGAACTGGTGTTTTCCCGGTGGGGGGTTCCGGAGGTGCTCCTGACAGATAACGGGACGGAGTTTGTCAACATCAACTTACGACAGGTAGTGGCCGAGTATGGTATTTTCCATACTACTACCCCACCGTACCATCCTCAGGCCAACCCCGTGGAACGGGTGAACCGGGTCCTCAAGACCATGATAGTGGCGTTCCTGGAGAACGACCACCGAGAATGGGACCTGCATTTGGCCGAGTTTCGTTTTGCGTACAACACCACTTACCACTCCTCTATAGACACGAGTCCTGCGTTTTTGAATTTCAGCAGGATGCCGCGGCCTCACCGGTTCGTTCAGAGGATCCCAGGGGAAAAGGAGGTGAGGGCCACCGACCCCCATGAGTGGTCGGCCCGGATGGACCAATTGCAACCTCTCAGAGACAAGGTACAACATGATCTCGAGGAAGCCTATCGGAGGCAGTCTCTGCAATACAACAAGCATCGTAGTCCCGCCACCTTCAAGGTAGGGGATGAAGTACTGCGCCGACAGCGGGTGCTGTCCTCAGCGTCGCAGAACGTGGCGGCCAAACTGGCTCCCAAATTTCAGGGGCCATATCGTATCAGTCGAGTTCTGTCACCTAGGGTTTACGAGCTGAGAGATCGTGGGGGGGGGGGGGGTATAATTCGGAAAGTTTTAATTGATGACCTGAAGCCTTACCGGTCCCGTACCTCCTCTGTTATTTTAGATGGAACCCCTGCAGCAGCTCCGTCTCCTGGTGGAGGATTTCGAGGGGCGTTGTGTGGGTCTCGCGCCAACGGGAGGCGAGGACCTGTGGCGCTGGGTTCGGGAGTGCCGGGTTCTCTCGAACCTGGTAGCCCCGAACCTTGAGACCGGGGCCTCTCCACCCCCTCTCCCGAAAGAGGAGGTGGAGAGGGCGCTGGGGGTGCTCAAGAAGGTTCGGTGGTGGCTGGCGGTGGAGTTGGCACCGATCGGTTTCACCGCTGGCTACGTCGCCGGCAGGGGGCGCGGGGCAGCGGTTAAGGGAGGGGGATCGGAGACCCTCTCGAGGCCGGGCCCTGTCCCTCTGGGGGAGCACCACCAGCGGGTAGTTAGACGTCCGCCTCCCGTGGACGGGGGCCCGCAAAGGACGTGTCGCCGGTGCGGGCTGAGAGGCCACCAGATGGTGGTGTGCCGGGAACCGCTTTCCGCCATGCGGCGGTGCTTTTCCTGCGGCCGCCAGGGGGTGACGGTCCGGACGTGTCCCGTATGCGGACCAATGTACTCATCACCCCAGGGTCAGGCGGATCGGGACCCAATGAGGGGCTGGGCCAAGATGGCCGCGGAATATAAACGGAAACGCCAAGATGGGAATGAATAAAGAGTCCCGGTTTCGGGAAAAAAAAAAAGGGGGGTCTATGATGGCTGAGTTGGTTATTGGGTAGGGACGCCCCACTTCCTTGCATGTCTTTCCTGGATCCTGGGGTA
Source organism: Cylloceria caligata (assembly GCA_963942595.1). Taxonomy (NCBI): domain Eukaryota; kingdom Metazoa; phylum Arthropoda; class Insecta; order Hymenoptera; family Ichneumonidae; genus Cylloceria; species Cylloceria caligata. The sequence goes on along the minus strand of OZ012705.1, from coordinate 28,347,424 downwards.
TAGGAGTCCACGGTGGGGGTGTGGGGATAGCGGCGCTAACCGAGGAGAGCGGGAATCAGGAGCCGTTCGCCATTTGAATAAACCCGTGCAAGCCTGTGAGATCGTGGGGTACCGGGGTCGGACGGGTGACCAGAATTTAATTCCCCAAAGACCAAAGGAGGGAAGGATGAGTTTTCCGGCCGAGGGCGGCCGTGTCTAAGGGGGGGAGTGTTGTAACGTGGTAGAATATCCGAGCTACGTCCTCCTCGCTCAACGGTTACCAGCACGATCGCTCAGGGCTGCAGGGGATGATTTGCGTATTTTATTTATTCTTTATTTTATTTTTTTTTTCCTTGTCTTATCTCTTTTTATACATAATGCGATTGATACGACCGGAGGGACGATGGGAGAGTACCGAGAGGAGGGGAGCTTCGGGATTCGGCCTTCTTCTCTGGACCGACATTTCACACCTTTCCCGGTCGGGATGTATCATTGTCCCGCTCGACGTATTGAAGGATACGCGGCTTGCTATTCTCAGCCGCCGTCGGCCCACGGCAACGTATATATCTCGGGATCATCTGCGGGACTACGCAACGCTGGTATTGTCCGTCGCTAATTTATACATCGGCCAGCTGAGGCGCTAGCCGCGGTCAGCGTGCGACACCGGTTCCCCCAATTAACCGAGTTTAGCGGGTTAAGTGGGGATCATAAGCTACGGGCACGCGTGCCGGCAGGACCTCGAGGCTTTTTCCCGGGGACTGGCTAGCGAGCAGGACGTAGCGTAGATTACATCTTGGTCCCGTTCTATCTTTGTACCTGTCGGAATCTTTGGTCGAGCCGTTAGTACCGCAAAACACCTCATTGGCAACAAAGGATCATCGCGTTGATAAAAAAATACGACGAGACGACTTGGGAATTATCTTGAACTTTGACATTGGACTGCACGGCAGCTTCGTCCCGGTGAGCTCTTTTTCCTTCCACGGTCTTTCGCTACTGTTTTATTATTCTGTTACCCGATTTATTGGACGTTATTTATCGAAATTGGTCACCCCTGCGGCTCTCGTACCCTACGTGCAGAGTATTAATTTGTATCGGGAACTGCAGCGTCGGTAGCATGTAACCTTGAGATCGTGTAGCGGATAAAAACCGGGGGAAAAGTCATTACATCAATCCATGAATTTTGTTAACGGTTAAACCGTGCGCGCGTTAGGCCGTTATCCCGGAGTGTTTTGAATTTGTTAATTGGTTATGTGTGGGATCTGAACGGAATAGACCGTGTCACCGGTTTTGACCAGATTATAGACGTTGATTCGGATGAGTTAATTTAAGCTTTCCTGCGCCTCGATTTAGAAGGTCGTGCGCGTGCTAGTACGTCGTCCCGTTGGGAACTTGGTATTAGAGGGACTTGCACGTTATAGACCGCGTCGCGTACCGTTCGCATTAATCGGCGTTTCTCTGTTGTATTTAGTGTTTATTATTTATTATCTATTATTTATTGGTTATATATTTTATTATTTATTATTTATTATTTATTGGTTATATATTTTATTATTTATTATTTATTATTTATTGGTTATATATTTTATTATTTATTATTTATTATTTATTGGTTATATATTTTATTATTTATTATTTATTATTTATTGGTTATATATTTTATTCAACACACGAGGTACAGGTCGGGAATAATAGTCTCACATTAATTATTTTATTATTGTAATTATTCTTTATTATTATCGAATTACTAGACGTTATTTATCCGGCATCTGATATTTTGCGCACCGCAGCAAACCCCGGCGGTTTGACTTTCACACGGCAGATTGTATTCGGAATAGTAGTAGCCAGCCGTGGGTCGCTTCGCGTACGTGACCTCTCGACGTCCCGTTGTTTTGGTTTCGGTTTTGTTTGCAAGTATGTGGGATTAGCTCGAGATAGGCCGTATCGCAGACCGTGAACAGGGACCACCGAGCATTGGAAATTTATCGAGGAATATTATAAGAGAATAGAGGCAAGCGAGATCGGCTATATGACCTATACAGTGTATGAGAGTGAGTGAGAGCGTGGGATAACTGCTGCCGTTGAAGTAAAGATTAAAACTAGGAAACCTAACTAAAGTTAGAAAATTGTTAACACAAGAGACTGATTTTACGGGACATTTTATTTGAATTCGAAATTGTTGTTTATTGGAAATGATCATCAGGTTGCCAGAAATAAAGAAGTTTGTAAGTCCCGTACTTGCTGTGGTTGTTTGAATTATTTACGGTAGTTATTTTATTTATTTATGTAATATTTATTTAGCTAAATATTGCTTATTGCTTGAGTTTGGTATTTATTAACAATGCCTTATTATTGGACTCGGTTCAGTAATTCTAAGGAATTATCTTAATTAATTGACTTTATTCATATGTTATCTTGGACTAATAAGTGACTTGACAGTCCGAACCACCCACTCTGCCTGGAACAGCTGTAGCTAGCCTGGGTTGAGTCTGGCCTACCATCTCGTTATTTTTCCTTCCGGCGCGTAAGCGCCTGGCGCCCAACTCGTAAGAGAAAATAAAAGGAAGGAAAAATAGCTTGGGCCAGCTATAGGTAACGTGGTGCGTTGAGGCACAAATTTACCGTTACAACATGTATGAGACAAGCTACGCAGGCAGCACTGCGTAGCACAATACAACATATACTGAGGATGCACAATTGAGCAGAAAATATTCACAGTATTTTGCCAGCAGGTTTACTGGGGGAAACTGCAGTGAATATGAGGTACATGCGTAATTGTATTAATCAAGCAGGCAAAGCAGAGTGAGGAAAAACGTGGTGCAGCCCGCGCTGCAGAGCACGCCACAGTGTGATGTACCGATATTTATGAATCTCCTCACTGTCAGTGAATTATGGTAAATTATGACGGTGTTTTCTTACCTTAATTTGAGTCCTGTTGAGCACGATAGCTGAGTAGATCCAGTGAAGAGCGATGAAGAATATCCACGAGAAGCAGAGCTGAGTGCGCTGTTCCATGCGGTCTTCACGTAAAAGTGTCTCTTTTTCCAACATGGCTGCGGGATATAAAAGCGTCGTTGGGCGCTGAAGTCAGTTGAGCGAAATAGCCGTCGAGCGAAACCGAAATCAAGCGAGAGAGACATCCTCTCGCTCGACGTGGCATGCCAACGAGGCACGACCTCGGCTCCGCGAAGCCCCGCCTCGGCTATCTCCGCCCAACCAAACGCTGCGTGCTTGAGCACAGCAACAGGTCGACGCACGGCGAATATCGATCGCCGTGCGCCAGCTGATTATCCAACACTTATCTTTCATGAAATCGTAAAGTTTTGTGATCAGGTCTCCGAGTCTTTCGAGTGCCTGATTCTTCACGTCTGCTGTTTGAGTCGGTACGCCCTCGCCACTGACAACAGCATCCTGATGTTCTCCAAGAACCATTGGTTCTGGTTCCTGCCTTGTCGCTTTTGATACTGCGGGAGCCAAGTTACCCACTCCCGTAGTACTGCGGTCGTTCGATGACGACGTCTCGGGGCCTGCTTGCAACCCCTCGCCAGACGCCGGTACTGGGGTTCCGTGCCCCTGCACCCTAATCGGTACATCCTTTGATGGACTTCCCATGGTGATTTGTTGTCGAGGTTTCTTCCCCGTGTCTGTTTGGTCCACGGGAGGTATTTTAATTGCCTCCTACCCTCTATATCCATATAGATATATCTACATCCATATCCATATCTATATCCACATAGATATATCTAATGTATATCCATATGTATCAGGAGTACAAATTTAAAATGCGGGATTTTTTTCTATTTTTGAACGTTTATTCTGAAAAAATGGTAACAAATGAATTATTCAAAGTATTGTCCATCGCTAGCCACAACTTTTTCCCATCTTTCTGGCAATTTACGGATACCGTCGCGAAAAAATTCGGCCGGCTTGGCTGCTATCCAGTCATCAACCCATTTTTGGGCTTCTTCGTAAGAATGGAAGCGCTGGTCAGCTAGGCCATGTGTCATCGATCGGAAAAGGTGGTAATCGGAAGGAGCAATATCTGGGCTATACGGCGGGTAGGGTAAGACTTCCCATTTCAGCGTTTGTAGGTATGTTTTGACCGGCGCTGCAACATGTGGCCGAGCGTTGTCATGTTGCAAAATTACTTTGTCGTGTCTTTGCTCGTATTGTGGCCGTTTTTCTTTGAGTGCGCGGCTCAAACGCATCAATTGAGTTCGGTATAGTGCTCCTGTGATGGTTTCGTTCGATTTCAATAGCTCATAATACACCACACCCAGCTGGTGCCACCAAATACAGAGCATGAGCTTGGCGCCGTGAATATTTGGTTTGGCCGTCGATGATGATGCATGGCCGGGGTAACCATATGATTTTTTGCGCTTCGGGTTATCGTAATGGATCCACTTTTCATCACCAGTGACAATGCGATGCAAAAAACCCTTCCGTTTTTGCCGTTCGAGCAGCAGTTCGCATGCAAAAAAAACGGCGCTCGACGTCTCTCGGCTTCAGCTCATACGGCACCCAATGTCCTTGCTTTTGGATCATTCCGAGGGCTTTTATACGATGGGAAATGGCTTGTTGTGTCACTCCCAATGAATCTGCGAGCTCTTGTTGAGTTTGACACGAGTCTTCATTGAGTATTGCCTCCAATTCAGCATTCTCAAACTTTTTCACTTGGCCCGGCCGCTCTTTGTCCTCAACGTCAAAATCACCACTTCTAAACCGCACAAACCATCTCTCGCACGTTGAAACCGATGGAACATGACTCGGATAAGCCTCGGAGACCAATCGATGTGCTTCAGCAGCACTTTTCTTCAAATTAACGAAGTAAATTAAAACTTCCCGCAAATGCTGTTTTGTTGGCACGAAACTCGACATATTGAGAGCTCAAAAAAACTATGAATTTGACACTGCGACAAATTGACACATACTGAAAATTAAAGCTATAAGACGTAGCTTTGACATGAACATAGTCACAGTACTGCCTGATGCGTATAGCGTTAGTAACGCCATCTGTTATCAAACCCGCATTTTCAATTTGTACCCCTGATATATAGATATATCTATATCCATACCTATATCCATACAGAGAGCCTCCCCCTATCCGCCACCTGGGGACGCGCCGCGTGGAGGTTTCAGACGTCCCCCCGAGGGCGCGCGCGCGCGCGCGCGTGTGTGTGTGTGTGTGTTATATATGCATATTTTGTAATATATATATATTCTTGAAAAATGTGTTTTTTCCCCCGAAAATAAACGAAATTACATAAATATGTGTATAAATGTAACAAGCGTAATAAAATATTTATACGTATGTATCTGAACGTATTCTATTAAAAAATGTAATGTTAAAAATAAAGCAAATGCGGGTGGTATAAATATGCGTATACGTTTAACGATTTTTAATAAAAACTAAAATTCGTACGTAATTCAGGAAATGCTGTTGGTATTAATGTGTGTATAAGTTTATAGATTTTTTTATAAAAACTAAAATTCATGTGTATTTACGGTATTGTTATTGTTGTTGTTTTACATTCACTATCCCAACCACCTTCATAGCGTTAATTAACTAACAACACATGCAGCATGTAAGCTAAATTGTGTGCATGTGTCGCGGTGGCGCACTCTCGCTCATAAGCTTATGAGCTCTCGAGTGCGTGCCTGTATAAGCTCCTCTCCCTGCGCAGGCTCTTTTATAGGCCTCCCCTTGCCTCAGTCCCCTCTGCCTACTTTTCCTTCGTAGTTTTAAAATTTAACGCATTTCCTGCTTTCGAAGCTAGCCGTCGCCCCGCTCACCGCTTTCCCCTCGCCGCCCAGCAAGGCCAGCTGGTCGCTAACCTGCTGTTTATGTCAGCGACGGAATTCCGGAGGTGTGATGTAGCTGCTTTTTCATACTCGGGCGCGATGACCTAGTGCCCGCAAACCTCGGTACGCTTGTACTTACAATTAGTCAAATTTCGCAGGTGTTTCTGCGTATCCCTCGGCTCTTTATACCGTTCGACATAATAAAGTGGGCTAGAGAGTGTAACTATGCTACAATACACTTGGATATGGTGGTTTATCTACGTACGGATGAAATGTGGGATGTGTATGAGGAGATGGTGAAAATTGTCCATCGTACTTTTTACGAATGGGATCGTGAAACTTTTAGTATCGCCATGGAGGACCTGTACACGGGTACGAGGTGCGTGGTCGTGCATCATGGGCATGCAGATCGCGGTGAGTTGATCCATGCATACGATTTCGGATACTCGGAGGTGCTCGTAATCGATAATACCCTCACCGGGAAAATACTTGCATTATGCATGAGGTGTCGTCTGCATGGATTGGATCGGGTGGACGACTCTGGCCTGATACCACTCCTGGAGTCGATGTGTGGTTCCTTCGAATCATTACACGGGGTGGTGGTGAGGATGAGTGCCGCTCGCCCAGTGTGCGACTAACGACGGTGGACAATGTGGACGTGGTGGGGTATGTGTTCAGGGTTCTCGGTGCGGATATAGCCATCGGGTACGATGGCGGCGACGTGGACAAAGGCTTCGAGGACCCCGAGTCTCCTGAAACGGACGGTGCTCGGGTGTGAAAGAGTGTGTGCGCGCGCGCGCGCGTGTGCGTGCGATAGTGAGAGAGAGAGAGAGACAGGAGTCAAAATCGCCGTAGAACGAAGTCTATTCGAGCTTAGTCATACCTGTGACTTCTATATACCGCGCACAGAGTACCAATTTGTATCGGGACCGACTGCGTCGTGTATTATCGAGATCGTTTGGCGGTTACAGCCGGGAAGAAGTCACTTTGTTCTTTTTTTTTGTTACTGTTCCGTAGTCGTTTGCTGTAAAACCGCGCGCGCGTTAGTACATTATCCCGTGATACGATTGTGTGAGAAAGATTCGAATGTTATAGTCAATGTCGCGGATTTTCCAGGAAGAATTGACCCTTATTGATTCACATTATTTTATTTGTGGTATTTTATCTTATTTATTTTTCTTATTATATTGAGTTATATTTCATCTCATGTCGTCCCGTATTCTGTACTTGATCGCGACGGATTAGTATGATTCGAAGCGTATCTTGCTGTGATAAATAGTTCGTTACTTTTGTTAATTTTTCTTTGAATAATTTATGGGTGATTATTAGTTTTTTGGACGTTAATTATTTTGTTATTATTATTTCTTTTTTTTTGTATTCATTTACTTTATTGTATTTAATTAGTATCCGTTATTTATCGATTCGTCGGTGACTAATTCTCGGTTTGGTCTTTATACGTCAGGAGATTTTCAAGTGGGAAGAACTGAACCATTAGAAGCTTCGCGTACGTGAACATCAGGCGTCCCATGATTGTTGAGTTATGGTGTGTGTGTGGGATTGCTCTGCCATAGGCCGTATCGCGAGCTGGATGTTCGAGGAGACTATGTATTTCGCTTTGTCTGATCTTGTTTTGTCGGTCCCTGCGAATATTTGAAATCTGAGTTAAACTGTGTTGCGAAGTGAGCATAGATGAAGGATAAGAGTGTCAGAGGGACAGTGCGAACGGCGTGATAATGTGTACTTCCCGGGATAATTAAGTTTATGAAATGTTAACCGTTGGTTTCTGTATGCACATATTTTTCCTTTTTCCAGTTTTTTCTTTTGCAACTCTGTTGGCACTTCTTTTCTATTTAATTTCATGGTACCAAATGTGTCTGTTTTGTGCTGTAGAAGAATTTTATCTTATCGTTTTGTTTTGGTTTATTTATCGCTTCTATTTTATTTATATTTATTGACTTTAGTGAATAATTTATGAATTAATTGAATGTTTGGAATTTATGGACTTGTGACTACCTTGACAGTCCGATCCACCCACTCTGCCTTGAATAGATGTAGCTAGCCTGGGCTGACTCTGGTCAACCACCTCGTTACTTTTCCTTCCGGCTCGTAAGCGCCTGGCGCCCAGCTCGAATGAGTAAAATAAAAGGGATGAAAAATAGCTCGGACCAGCTATAGGTAACGTATTGCGTTTAGGTGCAAATTTACGTTACAACATGGAGTTATCGCGTGAACTAAAACTAAGCAAAAAAAATTGTATCGAGAAAATGGCGTCTTGTATAGTTCACGCGATAGAGGGACCACCTGTACACTGTATGTATCTCCCTCTCGTTCTTCATAACACGAAGAGGGGCCCTCTGTGTCGGTTTATATGCAGGGGCTTTTTTCTGCAAGAAATTATTTTTTTAATTAAAAATTAATATTGAATGCTTTCAAATTACGGTTTTCAATTATTTTATATTGTTTTGCTTACCAAACTCCGCTGCTTCGCTGCTAATCGACATCGGCACGTATTCCATGATCTGCTGTGTTAATGAAACAAGGTCAAGAGCTGGCTATGTGAACTTGGCACCCGACTTTGGAAAACCCAAATTTTTTAAAATTATTCTTATAGAGTTTTGTTTGTAGTTGATTGTAGTAAAATTTTTTTCGTTTGTAGTAGCCCCAAAAAAAAGTTATAGGATTCTGGAAAAAGCGCTGCACCCGAATTTTGCAGTTCATTCCTATAGAGAATCGTTTGTAGTTGATTGTAGTGAAAGAATTTCCGTTTGTAGTTGAAAGGAAAAAAAGTTATAAACATTTTTTTTTTGTTAATAATTTTTTTTTTATCAACAAAAAAAAGTTACTGTAACCGAAAAAAATGGTACTACGAATGACTACAAACGAAACCCTATGAGAATGAAAAAAAAAAATTCCGATTTTCCAAAGTCGGGTACCAAGTTCACATAGCTCATATGTCAGCCATAGACACATCTTCCTTACGACGTTGTTAGGAATGAATATTCAAATGCAGTGACTGAATATTACCAAACCTATTCGAATTTTAGTGCCAGAGGGATCCGTATAAATAAAATAGAAGGAAAGAAGTAACAAACATTTTTTGTTATTAATTTTTTTTTATAGACAAAAAAAACTACAAATGAATAAAATTTCATCACAAGCGACAACAAAAAAAAAAGAACTTACTACAAGCGAAAAAAAAAATACTACAAACGAAACTAAGTTACTACAAACGAAAAAAACGGCACTACAAATGACTAGAAGGTAAACAGAGTTACTACAAACGAATAAAACGGCACTACAAACGACTAGAAGGTAAACAGAGTTACTACAAACGAAAAAAAATTACTACAAACGAAACTAAGTCACTACAAACGAAAAAAACGGCACTAGAAACGAAAGATCGCTACTATAAACGAAACTAAGTTACTACAAACAAAAAAAACGGCACGACAAACGACAAGAAGGTAAACGGAGTTACTGCAAACGAAAAAAAATTACTACAAACGAAACTAAGTTACTACAAACGAAAAAAACGGCACTACAAACGAAAGATCGCTACTACAAACGAAATTAAGCGACTATAAACGAAAAAAACAGCACTACAAACGACTAGAAGGTAAACGGAGTTACTAAAAACGAAAAATGGATTACAACAAACGAAACTAACAAGGAAAGGTACTTTGGTGTCCCCCTCCGATTTTAATGCAACTCACGTATGTTGTAGAGCATCGAAAACTAAAAGACACGTATTTTTTTTATCGGCGGAAAAACATTTTTAAGGGGTGAAATCGCCCTCCAAAGTTAGGGGTGATTATGCAGTTTCACCCCTGAAAATGAATTTTTTTCTTCAACTTCACGTGGAATTTTTATTGTCTTCAATGAGGAGTATTTTGGTTTTTGTTGTATTAAAATCGGTTGACGCCTTCTGGGTGAAACTGCAAAATCACCCCTCGACATGCTATTTTTGAAGGGCGATTTCACCCCTTAAAATTGTTTTTCCGCCGATGAAAAAAAATACGTGTCTTTTAGTTTTCGATGCTCTACAACATACGTGAGTTGCATTAAAATCGGAGGGGGACACCAAAGTACCTTTCCTTGTAAGTTAATACAAATGAAAAAAAAGGCACTACAAACAACTAGAAGGTGAACGAAGTTACTACAAACGAAAAAAAAATTACTACAAACGAAACTAAGTTACTACAAACAAAAAAAACGGCACTACAAACGAAAGATCGCTACTACAAACGAAATTAAGCTACTAGAAACGAAAAAAACAGCACTACAAACGAAAGATCGCTACTACAAACGAAATTAAGCTACTAGAAACGGAAAAAACAGCACTACAAATGACTAGAAGGTGAACGGAGTTACTACAAACGAAAAAAACGGCACTACAAACGAAAGATCGCTACTACAAACGGAATTAAGCTACTACAAACGAAAAAAAAAGCACTACAAACGACTAGAAGGTAAACGGAGTTACTGCAAACGAAAAAAAAATTACTACAAACAAAACTAAGTTACTAGAAACGAAAAAAACGGCACTACAAACGACTAGAAGGTGAACGAAGTTACTACAAACGAACAAAAATTTACTACGAAAGAAACTAAGTTACTACAAAAGAAAAACACGGCACTAAAACGAAAGATCGCTACTACAAACGAAATTAAGCTCCTACAAACGAAAAAAACAGCACTTCAAACGACTAGAAGGTAAACGGAGTTACTACAAACGAAAAAAAAATTACTACACACGAAACTAAGTTACGACAAACGAAAAAAACGGCACTAGTAACGAAAGATCGCTACTACAAACGAAATTAAGCTACTAGAAACGAAAAAAACAGCACTACAAACGAAAGATCGCTACTACAAACGAAATTAAGCTACTAGAAACGGAAAAAACAGCACTACAAATGACTAGAAGGTGAACGGAGTTACTACAAACGAAAAAAAAACTACTGAAACCGAAACTAAGTTACTACAAACGAAAAAAACGGCACTACAAACGAAAGATCGCTACTACAAACGGAATTAAGCTACTACAAACGAAAAAAAAAGCACTACAAACGACTAGAAGGTAAACGGAGTTACTGCAAACGAAAAAAAAATTACTACAAACAAAACTAAGTTACTAGAAACGAAAAAAACGGCACTACAAACGACTAGAAGGTGAACGAAGTTACTACAAACGAACAAAAATTTACTACGAAAGAAACTAAGTTACTACAAAAGAAAAACACGGCACTAAAACGAAAGATCGCTACTACAAACGAAATTAAGCTCCTACAAACGAAAAAAACAGCACTTCAAACGACTAGAAGGTAAACGGAGTTACTACAAACGAAAAAAAAATTACTACACACGAAACTAAGTTACGACAAACGAAAAAAACGGCACTAGTAACGACTAGAAGGTAAACAGAGATACTACAAACAAACAAAAATTTACTACAAACGAAACTAAGTTACTACAAATGTAAAAAACGGCACTACAAACGAAAGATCGCTACTACAAACAAAACTAAGCTACTGCAAACGAAAAAAACAGCACTACAAACGACCAGAAGCTAAACGGAGTTACTACAAACGAAAAAAACAGCACTACAAATGAATGATCGCTACTACAAACGAAATTAAGCTCCTACAAACGAAAAAAACAGCACTACAAACGACTAGAAGGTGAACGCAGTTACTACAAACGAAAAAAAAATTACTACAAATGAAACTAAGTTACTACAAACGAAAAAAACAATAAAACAAACGACAGATCGCTACTACAAACGAAAAAAACAGTGAAACAAACTAAAGATCGCTACTACAAACGAAAAAAACAGCACTACGAACCACTAGAAGATAACGGAGATACTACAAACGAAAAAAAAATTACTACATACAAATGAAACTAAGTTACTACATTACTTTTTCACGATTTCTTTAGAAGTTAAAAATCGTCAGGTCTGGTTTCCTCATTAATTCTTAATGAATGAGTGGGGCAATCAGAGTTGACAAAAATAATTAATGATTCGATTGTTAGAGATCTTTCTGAGATCGATAACACAAGGATCTAAGGTGGCGCTGACTCTAACTGGGTTGCGAACCGCCAGAAATTTTCCATCAAAAAATTTGGTCAAATCATTTGTCGCTTAGACTTATCACTCTTAAGAAACATATGACCGCGTATAAAAAAGGATTAATTAATTAATCTGCAACAAAGGTTTATTATTTGACATTAAAAATAGAGATCGTGAATTGATGTTGCTAGAGCCGCTGTGGCGTAATTGGTAACGTACCAGGCTAGAATTCTGGAGTTCCCGGTTCGAACCCGGGCTGTGGTAATATTTTTTCACGATTTCTTTAGAAGTTAAAAATCGTCAGGTCTGGTTGCCTCATTAATTCTTAATGAATGAGTGAGGCAATCAGAGTTGACAAAAATAATTAATGGTTCGATTGTTAGAGATCTTTCTGAGATCGATAACACAGGGATCTAAGGTGGCGCTGGCTCTAACCGGGTTGCGAACCGCTAGAAATTTTCCATCAAAAAAATTTGGTCAAATCATTTGTCGCTTAGATTTATCACTCTTAAGAAACATATGACCGCGTATAAAAAAAGATTAATTAATTAATCTGCAACAAAGGGAAACTAAGTTACGACAAACGAAAAAAACGGCACTACAAACGAAAGATCGCTACTACAAACGAAATTGAGCTACTACAAACAAAAAAAAACAGCACTACAAACGACCAGAAGGTAAATGGAGTTACTACAAACGGAAAAAAATGTACTACAAACGAAACTAACAAGGAAAGATACTTTGGTGTCCCCCTCCGATTTTAATGCAACTCACGTATGTTGTAGAGCATCGAAAACTAAAAGACACGTATTTTTTTATCAGCGGAAAAACATTTTTAAGGGGTGAAATCGCCCTTCAAAATTAGCATGTCGAGGGGTGATTTTGCAGTTTCACCCAGAAGGCGTCAACCGATTTTAATGAAACGAAAACCAAAATACTCCCCATTGAAGACAATCAAAATTCCATGCTAAGTTGAAGAAAAAAATTCATTTGCAGGGGTGAACAACCCGCTGATTTTTCAATTTTCCACCCTACACAAAAAACGAATCAAACAAATTAAACAGAACATGTACCATTTGGAAGGGCAAGTTAAAATGAAGTTGACGTATTTTTGCACATTAACAGGGAAATGAGTTTACGGCGGTAAACTACCCCTTATCCATTGGTACGTATATTTGTGCGTACATTCTTGTTTCTCGTTATTTAAATGTTAAAGAGCTGCTTGCTTTCACTCTTTGTGCTGATTTTGTGTTTATCAATAATTTATCGTCATATGTCATCGACCTTTCGATTAGATAGTATTTCGATTCAGCGCAAATTTTGGAATAAGTCGATGATGCAACAGTCGTTCCATCTATAGAACATTGTCAATTATTCCAACGAAATGAATTTGATCTTTTTTTTTTGAGTAATCTAATCATACGCCAATATGATAAAAATACTTTCGGCGCAGTAAAAGGTGTTTTCTACATAGGCGGCTATCTGGGACTGCGTATTATCTGCTGATATCGCATGTGGTGATATCGACTGTCGTCCTTTTTACGTCCCGTGTCTAATGGATAAGGGGTAGTTTACCCCCGTAAATTAATTTTCCTGTGAATGTGCAAAAATACGTCAACTTTATTTTAACTTGCCCTTCCAAATGGTACATGTTCTGTTTAATTTGGTTGATTAGTTTTTTGTGTAGGGTGGAAAATTAAAAAATCAGGGGGTTGTTCACCCCTGCAAATGAATTTTTTTCTTCAACTTCACGTAGAATTTTAATTGTCTTCAATGAGGAGTATTTTGGTTTTTGTTTTATTAAAATCGGTTGACGCCTTCTGGGCGAAACTGCATAATCACCCCTCGACATGCTAATTTTGAAAGACGAATTCACCCCTTAAAAATGTATTTCCGCAGATAAAAAAAAATACGTGTCTTTTAGTTTTCGATGCTCTACAACATACGTGAATTGCATTAAAATCAGAGGGGGACACCAAAGTATCTTTCCTTGTAAGTTACTACAACCGGAAAAAACAACACTACAAACGACTAGAAGGTGAACGAAGTCACTACAAATGAAAAAAACGGCACTACAAACGAAAGATCGCTACTACAAACGAAAATAAGCTACTATAAACGAAAAAAAACAGCACTACGAACGACTAGAAGGTAAACGGAGTTACTGCAAACGAAAAAAAATTACTACAAACGAAACTAAGATACTACAAACGAAAAAAACGGCACTACAAACGACTAGAAGGTGTACGAAGTTACTACAAACGAGAAAAAATTTACTACAAACAAAATTAAGTTACTACAAAAGAAAAAAACCGCAATAAAAACAAAAGATCGCTACTACAAACAAAATTGAGCTCCTACATACGAAAAAACAGCACTACAAACGACTAGAAGGTGAACGGAATTACTACAAACGGAACTAAGTCACTACAAACGAAAAAACGGCACTACAAACGACTAGAAGGTAAACAGAAATACTACAAACGAAAAAAAAATTACTACAAACGAAACTAAGTTACTACAAACAAAAAAAACGGCACTACAAACGACTAGAAGGTGAACGAAGTTACTACAAACAAAAAAAACTTTACTACAACCGAAATTAAGTTACTACAAACGAAAAAAAAAAACACTACAAACGAAAGATCGCTACTACAAACGAAACTAAGCTACTACAAACGAAAAAAACAGCACTACAAACAACCAGAAGCTAAACGGAGTAACTACAAAAAAAAAAAATTACTGCAAACGAAAAAAACAGCACTACAAATGAATGATCGCTACTAAAAACGTAATTAAGCTCCTACAAACAAAAAAAACAGCACTACAAACGACTAGAAGGTAAACGGAGTTACTACAAACGAAAAAAAAATTACTACGAACGAAACTAAGTTACTACAAACGGAAAAAACCGCACTACAAACAAAAATGTGCTACTACACACGGAATTGAGCTCCTACAAACGAAGAAAACAGCACTACGAGCGACCAGAAGGTAAACGGAGTTTGTACAAGCAAGAAAAAATTACTACAAACGAAACTAAGTTACTACAAACGAAAAAAACCGCACTACAAGCGAAAATGTACTACTACAAACGAAATTAAGCTCCTACAAACAAAAAAAACAGCACTACAAACGAGTAGAAGGTAAACGCAGTTACTACAAACAAAAAAAAAATTACTACAAACAAAACTAAGTTACCACAAACGAAAATAACGTCACTACAAACGACTGGAAGGTAAACAAAGTTACTACAAACGAAAAAAACGGCACTACAAACGACTAGAATGTGAACGAAATTACTACAAATGAAAAAAATTACTACAAACGAAACTAAGTTACTACAAACAAAAAAAACCGTACGGCAAACGAAAGATCGTTACTACAAACAAAACTAAACTACTACAAATAAAAAGAACAGCACTACAAACGACTAGAAGGTGAACGGAGTTACTACAAATAAAAAAAAAAATACTACAAACGAAACTAAGTTACTACAAACGAAAAAAACGGCACTACAAACGACTAGAATGTGAACAAAGTTACTACAAATGAAAAAAAAATTACTACAAACGAAACTAAGTTACTACAAACGAAAAAAACCGTACGGCAAACGAAAGATCGTTACTACAAACAAAACTAAACTACTACAAATAAGAAGAACAGCACTACAAACGACTAGAAGGTGAACGGAGTTACTACAAATAGAGAAAAAAATACTACAAACGAAACTAAGTTACTACAAACGAAAAAAACCGCACTACAAACGAAAGATCGCTACTACAAACGAAAAAAAACAGTACTACAAATGACTAGAAGGTAAACGGAGTTACTACAAACGAAAAAAAAACTACTACAAACAAAACTAAGTTACTACAAACGAAAAAAACGGCACTACAAACGAAAGATCGCTACTACAAACAACATTAAGCTACTACAAACGAAAAAAACAGCACAACAAATGACCAGAAAGTAAATGGAGTTACTACAAACGAAAAAAAATTTTCTACAATCAAAACTAAGTGACTAGAAACGGAAAAATCGGCACTACAAACGACTAGAAGGTAAACGAATTTATTACAAACGAAAAAAAAATTACTACAAACAAAACTAAGGCACTACAAACGAAAAAAACGGCACTACAAACGAAAAATCACTACTACAAACGAAATTAAGCTACTACAAACGAAAAAAAATGCACTGCAAACGACTAGAAGGTAAACAGAGTTACTACAAACGAAAAAAAATCTACTACAAACAAAACTAAGTTACGACAAACGAAAAAAACCGCACTACAAAAGAAAGATCGCTACTACAAACAAAATTAAGCCACTACGAACAAAAAAAAAACAGCACTACAAACGACTAGAAGGTGAACGCAGTTACTACAAACGAAAGAAAAATTACTACAAACAAAACAAGTTTACTATAACCGAAAAAAACAGCACTACAAACGAAAGATCGCTACTACAAACAAAACAAAGCTACTACAAACGCTACTACAAACGAAACAAAGCTACTACAAACGAAAAAAACAGCACTACAAACGACTAGAAAGTGAATGGAATTACTACAAACGAAAAAAAATTACTCTAAACGAAACTAAGTTTTACAAACGAAAAAACCTGCACTACAAACGAAAGATCGCTACTACAAACGAAATTAACCTACTACAAACGAAAAAAACAGCACTACAAACGACTAGAAGGTAAACGGAGTTACTACAAACGAAAAAAAAATTTCCACAAACGAAACTAAGTTACTACAAACGAAAAAAACCGCACTACAAACGAAAGTGTGCTACTACAAACGGAATTAAGCTTCTACAAACGGAGAAAACAGCACTGAAAACGACGAGAAGGTAAACGCAGTTACTACAAACGAAAAAAAAATTACTACAAACGAAACTCAGTTACTACAAACGAAGAAAACAGCACTACAAACAAAAGATCGCTACTACAAACGGAAAAAACAGTACTACAAACGACTAGAAAGTAAACGGAGTTACTACAAACAAAAAAAAAATTACTACAAACGAAACTAAATTACTACAAACGAAATAAACGGCACTACAAACGACTAGAAGGTGAACGAAATCACTACAAACGAAGAAAAATTTACTACAAACCAAACTAAGTGACTACAAAGAAAAAAACGGCACTAAAAACAAAAGATCGCTACTACAAACAAATTGAGCTCCTACAAACGAAAAAACCGGCACTACAAATGACTAGAAGGTAAACGAAGTTACTACAAACGAAAAAAAAATTACTACAAACAAAACTAAGGTACTACAAACGAAAAAAACGGCACTACAAACGAAAGATCACTATTACAAACGAAAATAAGCTACTACAAACAAAACAAAATGCACTACAAACGACTAGAAGGTAAACGGAATTACTACAAACGAAAAAAATCTACTACAAATGAAACTAAGTTACTACAAACGAAAAAAACAACACTACAAACGACTAAAAGGTGAACGAAGTAACTACAAACGAAAAAAAAATTCACTACAAACGAAACTAAGTTACTACAAGAGAAAAAAACGGCACTACAAACGAAAGATCGCTACTACAAACGAAATTAAGCTCCTACAAACGAAAAAAACAGCACTACAAATGACTAGAAGGTAAACGGAGTTACTACAAACGAAAAAAAAATTACTACAAACGAAACTAAGTTACTTCAAACGAAAAAAACGGCACTACAAACGGAAGATCACTGTTACAAACGAAATTAGGCTACTACAAACAAAATAAAATGCACTACAAACAACTAGAAGGTAAACGGAGTTAATACAACCGAAAAAAAATCTACTACGAACGAAACTAAGTTACTACAAACGAAAAAAACGGCACTACAAAAGAAAGATCGCTACTACAATCAACATTAAGCTACTACAAACGAAAAAAACAGCACTACAAACGACCAGAAGGTAAACGGAGTTACTACAAACGGAAAAAAATTGGTACAACCGAAACTAAATTACTACAAACGAAATAAACGGCACTACAAACGACATAAAGGTGAACGAAGTTACTACAAACAAAAAAAAATTACTACAAACGAAACTAAGTTACTACAAACGAAAAAAACAGCACTACAAACTACAGATTGCTACTACAAACAAAACTAAACTACTACAAATAATAAAAACAGCACTACAAACGACTCAAAGGTGAACGGAGTTACTACAAATAAAGAAAAAAATACTACAAACAAAACTAAGTTACTACAAACGAAAAAAACGGCACTACAAAAGAAAGATCGCTACTACAAACAAAATTAAGCCACTACAAACAAAAAAAACAGCACTACAAACGACTAGAAGGTGAACGCAGTTACTACGAACGAAAGGAAAATTACTACAAACAAAACAAAGTTACTATAACCGAAAAAAACAGCACTACAAACGAAAGATCGCTACTACAAACGAAACAAAGCTACTAAAAACGCTACTACAAACGAAAAAAACAGCACTACAAACGACTAGAAAGTAAATGGAATTACTACAAACGAAAAAAAATTACTACAAACGAAACTAAGTTTTACAAACAAAAAAACCTGCACTACAAACGAAAGATCGCTACTACAAACGAAATTAACCTACTACAAACGAAAAAACAGCACTACAAACACCTAGAAGGTAAACGGAGTTACTACAAACGAAAAAAAAATTTCTACAAACGAAACTAAGTTACTACAAACGAAAAAAACCGCACTACAAACGAAAGTGTGCTACTACAAACGGAATTAAGCTTCTACAAACGAAAAAAACAGCACTGAAAACGACAAGAAGGTAAACGCAGTTACTACAAACGAAAAAAAAATTACTACAAACGAAACTCAGTTACTACAAACGAAGAAAACAGCACTACAAACGAAAGATTTCTACTACAAACGGAAAAAACAGTACTACAAACGACTAGAAAGTAAACGGAGTTACTACAAACAAAAAAAAAATACTACAAACGAAACTAAATTACTACAAACGAAATAAACGGCACTACAAACGACTAGAAGGTGAACGAAATCACTACAAACGAAAAAAAATTTACTACAAACCAAACTAAGTGACTACAAAAAAAAAACGGCACTAAAAACGAAAGATCGCTACTACAAACAAATTAAGCTCCTACAAACGAAAAAAACAGCACTAAAAACGAAAGATCACTACTACACACGAAACTAAGTTACTACAAACGAAAAATAACGGCACTACAAACAAACGATCGCTACTACAAACGAAACTAAGCTACTACAAACGACCAGAAGCTAAACGGAGTTACAACAAACGAAAAAAAAATTACTACAAACGAAAAAAACAGCACTACAAATGAATGATCGCTACTACAAACGAAATTAGGCTCCTATAAACGGAAAAAACAGCACTCCAAACGACGAGAAGGTAAACGGAGTTACTACAAACAAACAAAAATTACAACAAACGAAACTAAGTTACTACAAACGAAAGATCGCTACTACAAATAAAACTAAGCTACTACAAACGAAAAAAACAGCACTACAAACGGAAGATCACTACTACACACGAAACTAAGTTACTACAAACGAAAATAACGTCACTACAAACGACTAGAAGGTGAACGAAGTTACTACAAACGAAAAAAAAATTACTACAAACGAAACTAAGTTACTACAAACGAAAAAAACGTCACTACAAACGACTAGAATGTGAACGAAGTTACTACAAACGAAAAAAAAATTACTACAAACGAAACTAAGTTACTACTAACAAAAAAAACTGTACTGCAAACGAAAGATCGCTACTACAAACTAAACTAAACTACTACAAATAAAAAGAACAGCACTACAAATGACTAGAAGGTGAACGGAGTTACTACAAATGAAGAAAAAAATACTGCAAACAAAACTAAGTTACCACAAACGAAAAAAACCGCACTACAAACGAAAGATCGCTACTACAAACGAAATTAAGCTACTACAAACGAAAAAAACAGCACTACAAACGACCAAAAGGTAAATGGAGTTACTACGATCGAAAAAAATTTTACTACAAACGAAACCAAGTGACTAGTAACGGAAAAACCGGCACTACAAACGACTAGAAGGTAAACAAAGTAACTACAAACCAAAAAAAAATTACTACAAACAAAACTAAGGCACTACAAACGAAAAAAACGGCACTACAAACGAAAGATCACTATTACAAACGAAAATAAGCTACTACAAACAAAAAAAAATGCATCACAAATGACCAGAAGGTAAACGAAATTACTACAAACGAAAAAAAATCTACTACAAGGGAAACTAAGTTACTACAAACGAAAAAAACGGCACTACAAAAGAAAGATCGCTACTACAAACGAAAATAAGCCACTACAAACATTAAAAACAGCACTACAACTGACTAGAAAGTAAACGCAGTTACTACAAACGAAAAAAAAATTACAACAAACGAAACAAAGTTACTATAACCGAAAAAAACAGCACTACAAACGAGAGATCGCTACTACAAACAAAACAAAGCTACTACAAACGTAAAAAACCGCACTCCAAATGACTAGAAAGTAAATGGAATTACTAGAAACGAAAAAAAAATACTACAAACGAAACTAAGTTACTACAAACGAAAAAACCGGCAGTACAAACGAAAGATCGCTACTACAAACAAAATTAACCTACTACAAACAAAAAAAACAGCACTACAAATGACTAGAAGGTAAACGGAGTTACTACAACCGAAAAAAAATCTACTACAAACAAAACTAAGTTACTACAAACGAAAAAAAACGGCACTACAAAGGAAAGATCGCTACTACAAACGAAATTAAGCTACTACAAACAGAAAAAACAGCACTACAAACGACTAGAAGGTAAACGCAGTTATTACAAACGAAAAAAAAATTACTACAAACGAAACCAAGTGACTACAACCAAAAAGAACAGCACTAATAACGAAAGATCGCCACTACAAACGTAACAAAGCTACTACGAACGGAAAAAACAGCACTACAAACGACTAGAAAGTAAATGGAGTTTTACAAACGAAAAAAAATTACTACAAACGAAACTAAGTTACTACGAACGAAAAAAACCGCACTACAAAAGAAAAATCGCTACTACAAACGAAATTAAGCTACTACAAACAAAAAAAACAGCACTACAAACGACTGGAAGGTAAACGAAGTTACTACAAACAAAAAAAAATTACTACAAACGGAACTAAGTTACTACAAACGAAAAAAGCGGCACTACAAACGGAAGATCGCTACTACGAACGAAACTAAGCTACTGCAAATGAAAAGAACAACACTACAAACGACTAAAAGGTAAATGGACTTACCACAAACGAAAAAAACGGCACTACAAATGAAAGATCACTACTTCAAACGAAATTAACCTACTACAAACGAAAAAAACAGCACTACAAACGACTAGAAGGTAAACGAAGTTACTACAAACGAAAAAAAAATTTACTACAAACGAAACTAAGTTACTAGAAACGAAAAAAATGGCACTACAAACGAAAGATCGCTACTACAAACGAAACAAAGCTACTACAAACGAAAAAAACAGCACTACAAACGACTAGAAAGTAAATGGAGTTACGACAAACGAAAAAAAATTACTACAAACGAAACTAAACTACTACAAACGAAAAAAACGGCACTACAATCGACTAGAAGGTGAACGAAGTTACTACAAACGAAAAAAAAATTACTACAAACGAAACTAAGATACTACAAGAGAAAAAAACGACACTACAAACGAAAGATCGCTACTACAAACGAAATTAAGCTCCTACAAACGAAAAAAACAGCACTACAAACGACTAGAAAGTAAACGGAGTTGCTACAAACGAAAAAAACAGCACTACAAACGACCAGAAGAAAAATGGAGTTACTATAAACGAAAAAAATTTACGACAAACGAAACTAAGTTACTATAAACGAAAAAAACGGCACTACAAACGACTAGAAGGTGAATGAAATTACTAAAAACAAAAAAAAATTTACTACAAACGAAACTAAGTTACTACAAACGGTAATAACGGCACTACAACGACTAGAAGGTAGACGAAGTTACTACAAACGAAAAAAACGGCATTACAAACGGAAGATCGCTACTACGAGCGAAAATAAGCTACTACAAACGAAAAAAAGCACTACAAACGACTAGAAGGTAAACGGAGTTACTGCAAACGAAACAAAAATTACTACAAACGAAACTAAGTTACTCCAAACGAAAAAAACGGCACCAAAACGACTAGAAGGTGAACGAAGTTACTACAAACGAAAAAAAATTTACTACAAACAAAACTAAGTTACTACAAAAGGAAAAAACGGCACTAAAAACGAAAGATCGCTACTACAAACAAAATTAAGCTCCTACAAACGAAAAAAACCGCACTACAAACGACTAGAAGGTCAACGGAGTTTCTACAAACAAAAAAAAATACTACAAACGAAACTAAGTTACTACAAAAAAAAAAACGGCACTACAAACGAAAGATCGCTACTACAAACAAAACTAAGCTACTACAAACGAAAAAAACAGCATTACAAATGACCAGAAGCTAAACGGAGTTACTACAAACAAACAAAAATTACTACAAACGAAAAAAAAAGCACTACAAATAAATGATCGCTACTACAAACGCAATTAAGCTCTTACAAACCAAAAATACCGCACTACAAACGACTAGAAGGTGAACGAACTTACTACAAACAAAAAAAAACTTACTACAAACGAAATTAAGTTACTACAAACGAAAAAAACAGCACTACAAACGAAAGATTGCTACTACAAACGAAACTAAGCTACTACAAACAAAAAAAACAGCATCACAAATGACCAGAAGCTTAACGGAGTTATTACAAACGAACAAAATTACTACAAACGAAAAAAACAGCACAACAAATGAATGATCGCTGCTACAAACGAAATTAAGCTCCTACAAACCAAAAAAACGGCACTACAAATGACTAGAAGGTGAACGGAGTTACCACAAACGAAAAAAAAATTACTACAAACAAAACTAAGGCACTACAAACGAAAGAAATGGCACTACAAACAGAAGATCACTACTACAAACGAAATTGAGCGACGACAAACGAAAAAAAATGCACTACAAACGACTAGAAGGTAAACGGAGTTACTACAAACGAAAAAAAATCTACTACAAACGAAACTAAGTTACTACAAACGAAAAAAAACG
The DNA here is from genome assembly GCA_963942595.1 of Cylloceria caligata. NCBI lineage: Eukaryota > Metazoa > Arthropoda > Insecta > Hymenoptera > Ichneumonidae > Cylloceria > Cylloceria caligata. The sequence continues at coordinate 28,324,367 of OZ012705.1, read as the reverse complement.
GCACTACAAACGAAAGATCACTACTACAAACAAAACTAAGTTACTACAAACGAAAATAACGTCACTACTAACGACTAGAAGGTAAACGAAGTTACTACAAACAAAAAAAAATTACTACAAATGGAACTAAGTTACTACAAACGAAAAAAACGGCACTACAAACGACGAGAATGTTAACAAAGTCACGACAAACGAAAAAAAAATTACTACAAACAAAACTAAGTTACTACAAACGAAAAAAACGGCACTACAAACGAAAGTTCACTATTACAAACGAAATTAAGCTACTACAAACAAAATAAAATGCACTACAAACGACTAGAAGGTAAACGGAGTTACTACAAACGAAAAAAAATCTACTACAAACGAAACTAAGTTACTACAAACGAAAAAAACGGCACTACAAAAGAAAGATCGCTACTACAAACAACATTAACCTACTACAAACGAAAAAAACAGCACTACAAACGACCAGAAGGTAAACGGAGTTACTACAAACGGAAAAAAAATTGGTACAACCGAAACTAAATTACTACAAACGAAATAAACGGCACTACAAACGACTAGAAAGTGAACGAAGTTACTACAAACGAAAAAAAATTACTGGAAATGAAACTAAGTTACTACAAACGAAAAAAACGGCACTACAAACGAAAGATCGCTACTACAAACAAAACAAAGCTACTACAAACGACTAGAAAGTGAATGGAATTACTACAAACGAAAAAAAATTGCTACAAACGAATCTAAGTTACTAGAAACGAAAAAAACGGCACTACAAACGAAAGATCGCTACTACAAACGAAACAAAGCTACTACAAACGAAAAAAACAGCACTACAAACGAAAGATCGCTACTACAAACAAAATTAACCTACTACAAACGAAAAAAACAGCACTACAAACGACTAGAAGGTTAACGGAGTTACTACAAACGAAAAAAAAATTTCTACAAACGAAACTAAGTTACTACAAACAAAAAAACCGCACTACAAACGAAAGTGTGCTACTACAAACGGAATTAAGCTTCTACAAACGAAAAAAACAGCACTGAAAATGACGAAAAGGTAAACGCAGTTACTACAAACGAAAAAAAAATTACTACAAACGAAACTCAGTTACTACAAACGAAGAAAACAGCACTACAAACGAAAGATCGCTACTACAAACGGAAAAAACAGTACTACAAACGACTAGAAAGTGAACAAAGTTACTACGAACAAAAAAAAAATTACTACAAATGAAACTAAATCACTACAAACGAAATAAACGGCACTACAAACGACTAGAAGGTGAACGAAATCACTACAAACGAAGAAAAATTTACTACAAACCAAACTAAGTGACTACAAAGAAAAAAACGGCACTTAAAACAAAAGATCGCTACTACCAACAAATTAAGCTCCTACAAACGAAAAAAACAGCACTACAAACAACTAGAAGGTAAACGGAGTTGCTATAAACAAAAAAAATTTCTACAAACGAAACAAAATTACCACAAACGAAAAAAACGGCACTACAAACGACTAGAAGGTAAACAGAGATACTACAAACGAAAAAAAATTTACTACAAACGAAACTAAGTTACTAGAAACGAAAAAAACGGCACTGCAAACGACTAGAAGGTGAATGAAGTTACTACAAACAAAAAAAAATTTACTACAAATGAAACTAAGTTACTACAAATGAAACTAAGTTACTACAAACGAAAAAAACGGCACTACAAACGAACGATCGCTACTACGAACGAAACTAAGCTACTACAAACGAAAGAAACAGCACTACAGACGACCAGAAGCTAAACGGAGTTACAACAAACGAAAAAAAAATTACTACAAACGAAAAAAACAGCACTACAAATGAATGATCGCTACTACAAACGAAATTAGGCTCCTATAAACGGAAAAAACAGCACTACAAATGACGAGAAGGTAAACGGAGTTACTACAAACAAACAAAAATTACTACAAACAAAACTAAGTTACTACAAACGAAAGATCGCTACGACAAATAAAACTAAGCTACTACAAACGAAAAAAACAGCACTACCAACAAAAGATCACAACTACAAACGAAACTAAGTTACTACAAACGAAAATAACGTCACTACAAACGACTAGAAGGTGAACAAAATTACTACAAACGAAAAAAAAATTACTACAAACAAAACTAAGTTACTACAAACGAAAAAAACGTCACTACAAACGACTAGAATGTGAACGAAGTTACTACAAACGAAAAAAAAATTACTACAAACGAAACTAAGTCACTACTAACAAAAAAAACCGTACTGCAAACGAAAGATCGCTACTACAAACAAAACTAAACTACTACAAATAAAAAGAACAGCACTACAAACGACTAGAAGGTGAACGGACTTACTACAAATGAAGAAAAAAATACTGCAAACGAAACTAAGGCACTACAAACGAAAGAAACGGCACTACAAACAGAAGATCACTACTACAAACGAAATTGAGCGACGACAAACGAAAAAAAATGCACTACAAACGACTAGAAGGTAAACGGAGTTACTACAAACGAAAAAAAATCTACTACAAACAAAACTAAGTTACTACAAACGAAAAAAAACGGCACTACAAACGAAAGATCACTACTACAAACAAAACTAAGTTACTACAAACGAAAATAACGTCACTACTAACGACTAGAAGGTAAACGAAGTTACTACAAACAAAAAAAAATTACTACAAATGAAACTAAGTTACTACAAACGAAAAAAACGGCACTACAAACAACGAGAATGTTAACAAAGTCACGACAAACGAAAAAAAAATTACTACAAACAAAACTAAGTTGTTACAAACGAAAAAAACGGCACTACAAACGAAAGTTCACTATTACAAACGAAATTAAGCTACTACAAACAAAATAAAATGCACTACAAACGACTAGAAGGTAAACGGAGTTACTACAAACGAAAAAAAATCTACTACAAACGAAACTAAGTTACTACAAACGAAAAAAACGGCACTACAAAAGAAAGATCGCTACTGCAAACAACATTAAGCTACTACAAACGAAAAAAACAGCACTACAAACGACCAGAAGGTAAACGGAGTTACTACAAACGAAAAAAAAATTGGTACAACCGAAACTAAATTACTACAAACGAAATAAACGGCACTACAAACGACTAGAAGGTGAACGAAGTTACTACAAACGAAAAAAAATTACTACAAACAAAAAAAAATTACTACAAACGAAACTAAGTTACTACAAACGAAAAAAACGTTACTACAAACGACTAGAAGGTGAACGAAGTTACTACAAACAAAAAAAAAATTACTGGAAATGAAACTAAGTTACTACAAACGAAAAAAACGGCACTACAAACGAAAGATCGCTACTACAAACAAAACAAAGCTACTACAAACGACTAGAAAGTGAATGGAATTACTACAAACGAAAAAAAATTGCTACAAACGAAACTAAGTTACTAGAAACGAAAAAAACGGCACTACAAACGAAAGATCGCTACTACAAACAAAACAAAGCTACTACAAACGAAAAAAACAGCACTACAAACGAAAGATCGCTACTACAAACGAAATTAACCTACTACAAACGAAAAAAACAGCACTACAAACGACTAGAAGGTAAACGGAGTTACTACAAACGAAAAAAAAATTTCTACAAACGAAACTAAGTTACTACAAACGAAAAAAACCGCACTACAAACGGAATTAAGCTTCTACAAACGAAAAAAACAGCACTGAAAACGACGAAAAGGTAAACGCAGTTACTACAAACGAAAAAAAAATTACTACAAACGAAACTCAGTTACTACAAACGAAGAAAACAGCACTACAAACGAAAGATCGCTACTACAAACGGAAAAAACAGTACTACAAACGACTAGAAAGTAAACAAAGTTACTACAAACAAAAAAAAAATTACTACAAATGAAACTAAATTACTACAAACGAAATAAACGGCACTAGAAACGACTAGAAGGTGAACGAAATAACTACAAACGAAGAAAAATTTACTACAAACCAAACTAAGTGACTACAAAGAAAAAAACGGCACTAAAAACAAAAGATCGCTACTACAAACAAATGAAGCTCCTACAAACGAAAAAAACAGCACTACAAACGACTAGAAGGTAAACGGAGTTGCTATAAACAAAAAAAATTTCTACAAGCGAAACAAAATTACCACAAACGAAAAAAACGGCACTACAAACGACTAGAAGGTAAACAGAGATACTACAAACGAAAAAAAATTTACTACAAACGAAACTAAGTTACTAGAAACGAAAAAAACGGCACTACAAACGACTAGAAGGTGAACGAAGTTACTACAAACAAAAAAAAATTTACTACAAATGAAAATAAGTTACTACAAACGAAAAAAACGGCACTACAAACGAACGATCGCTACTACAAACGAAACTAAGCTACTAAAAACGAAAGAAACAGCACTACAAACGACCAGAAGCTAAACGGAGTTACAACAAACGAAAAAAAAATTACTACAAACGAAAAAAACAGCACTACAAATGAATGATCGCTACTACAAACGAAATTAGGCTCCTATAAGCGGAAAAAACAGCACTACAAACGACGAGAAGGTAAACGGAGTTACTACAAACAAACAAAAATTACTACAAACAAAACTAAGTTACTACAAACGAAAGATCGCTACGACAAATAAAACTAAGCTACTACAAACGAAAAAAACAGCACTACAAACAAAAGATCACTACTACAAACGAAACTAAGTTACTACAAACGAAAATAACGTCACTACAAACGAAAAAAACGTCACTACAAACGACTAGAATGTGAACGAAGTTACTACAAACGAAAAAAAAATTACTACAAAGGAAACTAAGTCACTACTAACAAAAAAAACCGTACTGCAAACGAAAGACCGCTACTACAAACAAAACTAAACTACTACAAATAAAAAGAACAGCACTACAAACGACTAGAAGGTGAACGGACTTACTACAAATAAAGAAAAAAATACTGCAAACGAAACTAAGTTACTACAAACGAAAAAAACAGCACTACAAACGAAAGATCGCTACTACAAACGAAATTAAGCTACTACAAACGAAAAAAACAGCACTACAAATGACTAGAAGGTAAACGGAGTTACTACAAACGAAAAAAAAACTACTACAAACAAAACTAAGTTACTACAAACGAAAAAAACGGCACAACAAACGAAAGATCGCTACTACAAACAAAATTAAGCTACTACAAACAAAAAAAACAGCACTACAAACGACCAGAAGGTAAATGGAGTTACTACAATCGAAAAAAATTTTACTACAAACGAAACCAAGTGACTAGTAACGGAAATACCGGCACTACAAACGACTAGAAGGTAAACGAAGTTACTACAAACGAAAAAAAAATTACTACAAACAAAACTAAGGTACTACAAACGAAAAAAACGGCACTACAAACGAAAGATCACTATTACAAACGAAAATAAGCTACTACAAACAAAACAAAATGCACTACAAACGACTAGAAGGTAAACGGAATTACTACAAACGAAAAAAAATCTACTACAAATGAAACTAAGTTACTACAAACGAAAAAATCGGCACTACAAAAGAAAGATCGCTACTACAAACGAAAATAAGCCACTACTAACATTAAAAACAGCACTACAAACGACTAGGAGGTGAACGCAGTTACTACAAACGAAAAAAAAATTACAACAAACGAAACAAAGTTACTATAACCGAAAAAAACAGCACTACAAATGAGAGATCGCTACTACAAACAAAACAAAGCTACTACAAACGAAAAAAACCGCACTCCAAACGACTAAAAAGTAAATGGAATTACTACAAACGAAAAAAAAATACTACAAACGAAACTAAGTTACTACAAACGAAAAAACCGGCGGTACAAACGAAAGATCGCTACTACAAACAAAATTAACCTACTACAAACGAAAAAAACAGCACTACAAACGACTAGAAGGTGAACGAAGTAACTACAAACGAAAAAAAATTCACTACAAACGAAACTAAGTTACTACAAGAGAAAAAAACGGCACTACAAACGAAAGATCGCTACTACAAACGAAATTAAGCTCCTACAAACGAAAAAAACAGCACTACAAACGACTAGAAGGTAAACAGAGTTACTACAAACGAAAAAAAAATTACTACAAACGAAACTAAGTTACTTCAAACGAAAAAAACGGCACTACAAACGAAAGATCACTATTACAAACGAAATTAAGCTACTACAAACAAAATAAAATGCACTACAAACGACTAGAAGGTAAACGGAGTTAATACAACCGAAAAAAAATCTACTACAAACAAAACTAAGTTACTACAAACGAAAAAAACGGCACTACAAAAGAAAGATCGCTACTACAAACAACATTAAGCTACTACAAACGAAAAAAACAGCACTACAAACGACCAGAAGGTAAACGGAGTTACTACAAACGAAAAAAAATTGGTAAAACCGGAACTAAATTACTACAAACGAAATAAACGGCACTACAAACGACTAGAAGGTGGACGAAGTTACTACAAACAAAAAAAAATTACTACAAACGAAACTAAGTTACTACAAACGAAAAAAAACGGCACTACAAACGAAAGATCACTACTACAAACAAAACTAAGTTACTACAAACGAAAATAACGTCACTACTAACGACTAGAAGGTAAACGAAGTTACTACAAACAAAAAAAAATTACTACAATTGAAACTAAGTTACTACAAACGAAAAAAACGGCACTACAAACGACGAGAATGTTAACAAAGTCACGACAAACGAAAAAAAAATTACTACAAACAAAACTAAGTTACTACAAACGAAAAAAACGGCACTACAAACGAAAGTTCACTATTACAAACGAAATTAAGCTACTACAAACAAAATAAAATGCACTACAAACGACTAGAAGGTAAACGGAGTTACTACAAACGAAAAAAAATCTACTACAAACGAAACTAAGTTACTACAAACGAAAAAAACGGCACTACAAAAGAAAAATCGCTACTACAAACAACATTAAGCTACTACAAACGAAAAAAACAGCACTACAAACGACCAGAAGGTAAACGGAGTTACTACAAACGAAAAAAAAATTGGTACAACCGAAACTAAATTACTACAAACGAAATAAACGGCACTACAAACGACTAGAAGGTGAACGAAGTTACTACAAACGAAAAAAAATTACTGGAAATGAAACTAAGTTACTACAAACGAAAAAAACGGCACTACAAACGAAAGATCGCTACTACAAACAAAACAAAGCTACTACAAACGACTAGAAAGTGAATGGAATTACTACAAACGAAAAAAAATTGCTACAAACGAATCTAAGTTACTAGAAACGAAAAAAACGGCACTACAAACGAAAGATCGCTACTACAAACGAAACAAAGCTACTACAAACGAAAAAAACAGCACTACAAACGAAAGATCGCTACTACAAACAAAATTAACCTACTACAAACGAAAAAAACAGCACTACAAACGACTAGAAGGTTAACGGAGTTACTACAAACGAAAAAAAAATTTCTACAAACGAAACTAAGTTACTACAAACAAAAAAACCGCACTACAAACGAAAGTGTGCTACTACAAACGGAATTAAGCTTCTACAAACGAAAAAAACAGCACTGAAAATGACGAAAAGGTAAACGCAGTTACTACAAACGAAAAAAAAATTACTACAAACGAAACTCAGTTACTACAAACGAAGAAAACAGCACTACAAACGAAAGATCGCTACTACAAACGGAAAAAACAGTACTACAAACGACTAGAAAGTAAACAAAGTTACTACGAACAAAAAAAAAATTACTACAAATGAAACTAAATTACTACAAACGAAATAAACGGCACTACAAACGACTAGAAGGTGAACGAAATCACTACAAACGAAGAAAAATTTACTACAAACCAAACTAAGTGACTACAAAGAAAAAAACGGCACTTAAAACAAAAGATCGCTACTACCAACAAATTAAGCTCCTACAAACGAAAAAAACAGCACTACAAACGACTAGAAGGTAAACGGAGTTGCTATAAACAAAAAAAATTTCTACAAACGAAACAAAATTACCACAAACGAAAAAAACGGCACTACAAACGACTAGAAGGTAAACAGAGATACTACAAACGAAAAAAAATTTACTACAAACGAAACTAAGTTACTAGAAACGAAAAAAACGGCACTGCAAACGACTAGAAGGTGAATGAAGTTACTACAAACAAAAAAAAATTTACTACAAATGAAACTAAGTTACTACAAATGAAACTAAGTTACTACAAACGAAAAAAACGGCACTACAAACGAACGATCGCTACTACGAACGAAACTAAGCTACTACAAACGAAAGAAACAGCACTACAGACGACCAGAAGCTAAACGGAGTTACAACAAACGAAAAAAAAATTACTACAAACGAAAAAAACAGCACTACAAATGAATGATCGCTACTACAAACGAAATTAGGCTCCTATAAACGGAAAAAACAGCACTACAAACGACGAGAAGGTAAACGGAGTTACTACAAACAAACAAAAATTACTACAAACAAAACTAAGTTACTACAAACGAAAGATCGCTACGACAAATAAAACTAAGCTACTACAAACGAAAAAAACAGCACTACAAACAAAAGATCACAACTACAAACGAAACTAAGTTACTACAAACGAAAATAACGTCACTACAAACGACTAGAAGGTGAACAAAATTACTACAAACGAAAAAAAAATTACTACAAACAAAACTAAGTTACTACAAACGAAAAAAACGTCACTACAAACGACTAGAATGTGAACGAAGTTACTACAAACGAAAAAAAAATTACTACAAACGAAACTAAGTCACTACTAACAAAAAAAACCGTACTGCAAACGAAAGATCGCTACTACAAACAAAACTAAACTACTACAAATAAAAAGAACAGCACTACAAACGACTAGAAGGTGAACGGACTTACTACAAATGAAGAAAAAAATACTGCAAACGAAACTAAGGCACTACAAACGAAAGAAACGGCACTACAAACAGAAGATCACTACTACAAACGAAATTGAGCGACGACAAACGAAAAAAAATGCACTACAAACGACTAGAAGGTAAACGGAGTTACTACAAACGAAAAAAAATCTACTACAAACGAAACTAAGTTACTACAAACGAAAAAAAACGGCACTACAAACGAAAGATCACTACTACAAACAAAACTAAGTTACTACAAACGAAAATAACGTCACTACTAACGACTAGAAGGTAAACGAAGTTACTACAAACAAAAAAAAATTACTACAAATGAAACTAAGTTACTACAAACGAAAAAAACGGCACTACAAACAACGAGAATGTTAACAAAGTCACGACAAACGAAAAAAAAATTACTACAAACAAAACTAAGTTGTTACAAACGAAAAAAACGGCACTACAAACGAAAGTTCACTATTACAAACGAAATTAAGCTACTACAAACAAAATAAAATGCACTACAAACGACTAGAAGGTAAACGGAGTTACTACAAACGAAAAAAAATCTACTACAAACGAAACTAAGTTACTACAAACGAAAAAAACGGCACTACAAAAGAAAGATCGCTACTGCAAACAACATTAAGCTACTACAAACAAAAAAAACAGCACTACAAACGACCAGAAGGTAAACGGAGTTACTACAAACGAAAAAAAAATTGGTACAACCGAAACTAAATTACTACAAACGAAATAAACGGCACTACAAACGACTAGAAGGTGAACGAAGTTACTACAAACGAAAAAAAATTACTACAAACAAAAAAAAATTACTACAAACGAAACTAAGTTACTACAAACGAAAAAAACGTTACTACAAACGACTAGAAGGTGAACGAAGTTACTACAAACAAAAAAAAAATTACTGGAAATGAAACTAAGTTACTACAAACGAAAAAAACGGCACTACAAACGAAAGATCGCTACTACAAACAAAACAAAGCTACTACAAACGACTAGAAAGTGAATGGAATTACTACAAACGAAAAAAAATTGCTACAAACGAAACTAAGTTACTAGAAACGAAAAAAACGGCACTACAAACGAAAGATCGCTACTACAAACAAAACAAAGCTACTACAAACGAAAAAAACAGCACTACAAACGAAAGATCGCTACTACAAACGAAATTAACCTACTACAAACGAAAAAAACAGCACTACAAACGACTAGAAGGTAAACGGAGTTACTACAAACGAAAAAAAAATTTCTACAAACGAAACTAAGTTACTACAAACGAAAAAAACCGCACTACAAACGGAATTAAGCTTCTACAAACGAAAAAAACAGCACTGAAAACGACGAAAAGGTAAACGCAGTTACTACAAACGAAAAAAAAATTACTACAAACGAAACTCAGTTACTACAAACGAAGAAAACAGCACTACAAACGAAAGATCGCTACTACAAACGGAAAAAACAGTACTACAAACGACTAGAAAGTAAACAAAGTTACTACAAACAAAAAAAAAATTACTACAAATGAAACTAAATTACTACAAACGAAATAAACGGCACTAGAAACGACTAGAAGGTGAACGAAATAACTACAAACGAAGAAAAATTTACTACAAACCAAACTAAGTGACTACAAAGAAAAAAACGGCACTAAAAACAAAAGATCGCTACTACAAACAAATGAAGCTCCTACAAACGAAAAAAACAGCACTACAAACGACTAGAAGGTAAACGGAGTTGCTATAAACAAAAAAAATTTCTACAAGCGAAACAAAATTACCACAAACGAAAAAAACGGCACTACAAACGACTAGAAGGTAAACAGAGATACTACAAACGAAAAAAAATTTACTACAAACGAAACTAAGTTACTAGAAACGAAAAAGACGGCACTACAAACGACTAGAAGGTGAACGAAGTTACTACAAACAAAAAAAAATTTACTACAAATGAAACTAAGTTACTACAAACGAAAAAAACGGCACTACAAACGAACGATCGCTACTACAAACGAAACTAAGCTACTAAAAACGAAAGAAACAGCACTACAAACGACCAGAAGCTAAACGGAGTTACAACAAACGAAAAAAAATCTACTACAAACGAAAAAAACAGCACTACAAATGAATGATCGCTACTACAAACGGAATTATGCTCCTATAAACGGAAAAAACAGCACTACAAACGACGAGAAGGTAAACGGAGTTACTACAAACAAACAAAAATTACTACAAACAAAACTAAGTTACTACAAACGAAAGATCGCTACGACAAATAAAACTAAGCTACTACAAACGAAAAAAACAGCACTACAAACAAAAGATCACTACTACAAACGAAACTAAGTTACTACAAACGAAAATAACGTCACTACAAACGAAAAAAACGTCACTACAAACGACTAGAATGTGAACGAAGTTACTACAAACGAAAAAAAAATTACTACAAACGAAACTAAGTCACTACTAACAAAAAAAACCGTACTGCAAACGAAAGACCGCTACTACAAACAAAACTAAACTACTACAAATAAAAAGAACAGCACTACAAACGACTAGAAGGTGAACGGACTTACTACAAATAAAGAAAAAAATACTGCAAACGAAACTAAGTTACTACAAACGAAAAAAACAGCACTACAAACGAAAGATCGCTACTACAAACGAAATTAAGCTACTACAAACGGAAAAAACAGCACTACAAATGACTAGAAGGTAAACGGAGTTACTACAAACGAAAAAAAAACTACTACAAACAAAACTAAGTTACTACAAACGAAAAAAACGGCACAACAAACGAAAGATCGCTACTACAAACAAAATTAAGCTACTACAAACAAAAAAAACAGCACTACAAACGACCAGAAGGTAAATGGAGTTACTACAATCGAAAAAAATTTTACTACAAACGAAACCAAGTGACTAGTAACGGAAATACCGGCACTACAAACGACTAGAAGGTAAACGAAGTTACTACAAACGAAAAAAAAATTACTACAAACAAAACTAAGGTACTACAAACGAAAAAAACGGCACTACAAACGAAAGATCACTATTACAAACGAAAATAAGCTACTACAAACAAAACAAAATGCACTACAAACGACTAGAAGGTAAACGGAATTACTACAAACGAAAAAAAATCTACTACAAATGAAACTAAGTTACTACAAACGAAAAAATCGGCACTACAAAAGAAAGATCGCTACTACAAACGAAAATAAGCCACTACTAACATTAAAAACAGCACTACAAACGACTAGGAGGTGAACGCAGTTACTACAAACGAAAAAAAAATTACAACAAACGAAACAAAGTTACTATAACCGAAAAAAACAGCACTACAAATGAGAGATCGCTACTACAAACAAAACAAAGCTACTACAAACGAAAAAAACCGCACTCCAAACGACTAAAAAGTAAATGGAATTACTACAAACGAAAAAAAAATACTATAAACGAAACTAAGTTACTACAAACGAAAAAACCGGCGGTACAAACGAAAGATCGCTACTACAAACAAAATTAACCTACTACAAACGAAAAAAACAGCACTACAAACGACTAGAAGGTGAACGAAGTAACTACAAACGAAAAAAAATTCACTACAAACGAAACTAAGTTACTACAAGAGAAAAAAACGGCACTACAAACGAAAGATCGCTACTACAAACGAAATTAAGCTCCTACAAACGAAAAAAACAGCACTACAAACGACTAGAAGGTAAACAGAGTTACTACAAACGAAAAAAAAATTACTACAAACGAAACTAAGTTACTTCAAACGAAAAAAACGGCACTACAAACGAAAGATCACTATTACAAACGAAATTAAGCTACTACAAACAAAATAAAATGCACTACAAACGACTAGAAGGTAAACGGAGTTAATACAACCGAAAAAAAATCTACTACAAACAAAACTAAGTTACTACAAACGAAAAAAACGGCACTACAAAAGAAAGATCGCTACTACAAACAACATTAAGCTACTACAAACGAAAAAAACAGCACTACAAACGACCAGAAGGTAAACGGAGTTACTACAAACGAAAAAAAATTGGTAAAACCGGAACTAAATTACTACAAACGAAATAAACGACACTACAAACGACTAGAAGGTGGACGAAGTTACTACAAACAAAAAAAAATTACTACAAACGAAACTAAGTGACTACAAACGAAAAAAAACGGCACTACAAACGAAAGATCACTACTACAAACAAAACTAAGTTACTACAAACGAAAATAACGTCACTACTAACGACTAGAAGGTAAACGAAGTTACTACAAACAAAAAAAAATTACTACAATTGAAACTAAGTTACTACAAACGAAAAAAACGGCACTACAAACGACGAGAATGTTAACAAAGTCACGACAAACGAAAAAAAAATTACTACAAACAAAACTAAGTTACTACAAACGAAAAAAACGGCACTACAAACGGAAGTTCACTATTACAAACGAAATTAAGCTACTACAAACAAAATAAAATGCACTACAAACGACTAGAAGGTAAACGGAGTTACTACAAACGAAAAAAAATCTACTACAAACGAAACTAAGTTACTACAAACGAAAAAAACGGCACTACAAAAGAAAGATCGCTACTACAAACAACATTAAGCTACTACAAACGAAAAAAACAGCACTACAAACGACCAGAAGGTAAACGGAGTTACTACAAACGAAAAAAAAATTGGTACAACCGAAACTAAATTACTACAAACGAAATAAACGGCACTACAAACGACTAGAAGGTGAACGAAGTTACTACAAACGAAAAAAAATTACTGGAAATGAAACTAAGTTACTACAAACGAAAAAAACCGCACTACAAACGAAAGATCGCTACTACAAACAAAACAAAGCTACTACAAACGACTAGAAAGTGAATGGAATTACTACAAACGAAAAAAAATTGCTACAAACGAAACTAAGTTACTAGAAACGATAAAAACGGCACTACAAACGAAAGATCGCTACTACAAACGAAACAAAGCTACTACAAACGAAAAAAACAGCACTACAAACGAAAGATCGCTACTACAAACAAAATTAACCTACTACAAACGAAAAAAACAGCACTACAAACGACTAGAAGGTTAACGGAGTTACTACAAACGAAAAAAAAATTTCTACAAACGAAACTAAGTTACTACAAACGAAAAAAACCGCACTACAAACGAAAGTGTGCTACTACAAACGGAATTAAGCTTCTACAAACGAAAAAAACAGCACTGAAAATGACGAAAAGGTAAACGCAGTTACTACAAACGAAAAAAAAATTACTACAAACGAAACTCAGTTACTACAAACGAAGAAAACAGCACTACAAACGAAAGATCGCTACTACAAACGGAAAAAACAGTACTACAAACGACTAGAAAGTAAACAAAGTTACTACGAACAAAAAAAAAATTACTACAAATGAAACTAAATTACTACAAACGAAATAAACGGCACTACAAACGACTAGAAGGTGAACGAAATCACTACAAACGAAGAAAAATTTACTACAAACCAAACTAAGTGACTACAAAGAAAAAAACGGCACTTAAAACAAAAGATCGCTACTACCAACAAATTAAGCTCCTACAAACGAAAAAAACAGCACTACAAACGACTAGAAGGTAAACGGAGTTGCTATAAACAAAAAAAATTTCTACAAACGAAACAAAATTACCACAAACGAAAAAAACGGCACTACAAACGACTAGAAGGTAAACAGAGATACTACAAACGAAAAAAAATTTACTACAAACGAAACTAAGTTACTAGAAACGAAAAAAACGGCACTGCAAACGACTAGAAGGTGAATAAAGTTACTACAAACAAAAAAAAATTTACTACAAATGAAACTAAGTTACTACAAATGAAACTAAGTTACTACAAACGAAAAAAATGGCACTACAAACGAACGATCGCTACTACAAACGAAACTAAGCTACTACAAACGAAAGAAACAGCACTACAGACGACCAGAAGCTAAACGGAGTTACAACAAACGAAAAAAAAATTACTACAAACGAAAAAAACAGCACTACAAATGAATGATCGCTACTACAAACGAAATTAGGCTCCTATAAACGGAAAAAACAGCACTACAAATGACGAGAAGGTAAACGGAGTTACTACAAACAAACAAAAATTACTACAAACAAAACTAAGTTACTACAAACGAAAGATCGCTACGACAAATAAAACTAAGCTACTACAAACGAAAAAAACAGCATTACAAACAAAAGATCACAACTACAAACGAAACTAAGTTACTACAATCGAAAATAACGTCACTACAAACGACTAGAAGGTGAACAAAATTACTACAAACGAAAAAAAAATTACTACAAACAAAACTAAGTTACTACAAACGAAAAAAACGTCACTACAAACGACTAGAATGTGAACGAAGTTACTACAAACGAAAAAAAAATTACTACAAACGAAACTAAGTCACTACTAACAAAAAAAACCGTACTGCAAACGAAAGATCGCTACTACAAACAAAACTAAACTACTACAAATAAAAAGAACAGCACTACAAACGACTAGAAGGTGAACGGACTTACTACAAATGAAGAAAAAAATACTGCAAACGAAACTAAGGCACTACAAACGAAAGAATCGGCACTACAAACAGAAGATCACTACTACAAACGAAATTGAGCGACGACAAACGAAAAAAAATGCACTACAAACGACTAGAAGGTAAACGGAGTTACTACAAACGAAAAAAAATCTACTACAAACGAAACTAAGTTACTACAAACGAAAAAAAATGCACTACAAACGACTAGAAGGTAAACGGAGTTACTACAAACGAAAAAAAATCTACTACAAACGAAACTAAGTTACTACAAACGAAAAAAAACGGCACTACAAACGAAAGATCACTACTACAAACAAAACTAAGTTACTACAAACGAAAATAACGTCACTACTAACGACTAGAAGGTAAACGAAGTTACTACAAACAAAAAAAAATTACTACAAATGAAACTAAGTTACTACAAACGAAAAAAACGGCACTACAAACGACGAGAATGTTAACAAAGTCACGACAAACGGAAAAAAAATTACTACAAACAAAACTAAGTTGTTACAAACGAAAAAAACGGCACTACAAACGAAAGTTCACTATTACAAACGAAATTAAGCTACTACAAACAAAATAAAATGCACTACAAACGACTAGAAGGTAAACGGAGTTACTACAAACGAAAAAAAATCTACTACAAACGAAACTAAGTTACTACAAACGAAAAAAACGGCACTACAAAAGAAAGATCGCTACTGCAAACAACATTAAGCTACTACAAACGAAAAAAACAGCACTACAAACGACCAGAAGGTAAACGGAGTTACTACAAACGAAAAAAAAATTGGTACAACCAAAACTAAATTACTACAAACGAAATAAACGGCACTACAAACGACTAGAAGGTGAACGAAGTTACTACAAACGAAAAAAAATTACTACAAACAAAAAAAAATTACTACAAACGAAACTAAGTTACTACAAACGAAAAAAACGTTACTACAAACGACTAGAAGGTGAACGAAGTTACTACAAACAAAAAAAAAATTACTGGAAATGAAACTAAGTTACTACAAACGAAAAAAACGGCACTACAAACGAAAGATCGCTACTACAAACAAAACAAAGCTACTACAAACGACTAGAAAGTGAATGGAATTACTACAAACGAAAAAAAATTGCTACAAACGAAACTAAGTTACTAGAAACGAAAAAAACGGCACTACAAACGAAAGATCGCTACTACAAACGAAACAAAGCTACTACAAACGAAAAAAACAGCACTACAAACGAAAGATCGCTACTACAAACGAAATTAACCTACTACAAACGAAAAAAACAGCACTACAAACGACTAGAAGGTAAACGGAGTTACTACAAACGAAAAAAAAATTTCTACAAACGAAACTAAGTTACTACAAACGAAAAAAGCCGCACTACAAACGGAATTAAGCTTCTACAAACGAAAAAAACAGCACTGAAAACGACGAAAAGGTAAACGCAGTTACTACAAACGAGAAAAAAATTACTACAAACGAAACTCAGTTACTACAAACGAAGAAAACAGCACTACAAACGAAAGATCGCTACTACAAACGGAAAAAACAGTACTACAAACGACTAGAAAGTAAACAAAGTTACTACAAACAAAAAAAAAATTACTACAAATGAAACTAAATTACTACAAACGAAATAAATGGCACTAGAAACGACTAGAAGGTGAACGAAATAACTACAAACGAAGAAAAATTTACTACAAACCAAACTAAGTGACTACAAAGAAAAAAACAACACTAAAAACAAAAGATCGCTACTACAAACAAATGAAGCTCCTACAAACGAAAAAAACAGCACTACAAACGACTAGAAGATAAACGGAGTTGCTATAAACAAAAAAAATTTCTACAAGCGAAACAAAATTACCACAAACGAAAAAAGCGGCACTACAAACGACTAGAAGGTAAACAGAGATACTACAAACGAAAAAAAATTTACTACAAACGAAACTAAGTTACTAGAAACGAAAAAAACGGCACTACAAACGACTAGAAGGTGAACGAAGTTACTACAAACAAAAAAAAATTTACTACAAATGAAACTAAGTTACTACAAACGAAAAAAACGGCACTACAAACGAACGATCGCTACTACAAACGAAACTAAGCTACTAAAAACGAAAGAAACAGCACTACAAACGACCAGAAGCTAAACGGAGTTACAACAAACGAAAAAAAAATTACTACAAACGAAAAAAACAGCACTACAAATGAATGATCGCTACTACAAACGAAATTAGGCTCCTATAAACGGAAAAAACAGCACTACAAACGACGAGAAGGTAAACGGAGTTACTACAAACAAACAAAAATTACTACAAACAAAACTAAGTTACTACAAACGAAAGATCGCTACGACAAATAAAACTAAGCTACTACAAACGAAAAAAACAGCACTACAAACAAAAGATCACTACTACAAACGAAACTAAGTTACTACAAACGAAAATAACGTCACTACAAACGAAAAAAACGTCACTACAAACGACTAGAATGTGAACGAAGTTACTACAAACGAAAAAAAAATTACTTTAAACGAAACTAAGTCACTACTAACAAAAAAAACCGTACTGCAAACGAAAGATCGCTACTACAAACAAAACTAAACTACTACAAATAAAAAGAACAGCACTACAAACGACTAGAAGGTGAACGGACTTACTACAAATAAAGAAAAAAATACTGCAAACGAAACTAAGTTACTACAAACGAAAAAAACAGCACTACAAACGAAAGATCGCTACTACAAACGAAATTAAGCTACTACAAACGAAAAAAACAGCACTACAAATGACTAGAAGGTAAACGGAGTTACTACAAACGAAAAAAAAACTACTACAAACAAAACTAAGTTACTACAAACGAAAAAAACGGCACAACAAACGAAAGATCGCTACTACAAACAAAATTAAGCTACTACAAACAAAAAAAACAGCACTACAAACGACCAGAAGGTAAATGGAGTTACTACAATCGAAAAAAATTTTACTACAAACGAAACCAAGTGACTAGTAACGGAAAAACCGGCACTACAAACGACTAGAAGGTAAACGAAGTTACTACAAACGAAAAAAAAATTACTACAAACAAAACTAAGGTACTACAAACGAAAAAAACGGCACTACAAACGAAAGATCACTATTACAAACGAAAATAAGCTACTACAAACAAAACAAAATGCACTACAAACGACTAGAAGGTAAACGGAATTACTACAAACGAAAAAAAATCTACTACAAATGAAACTAAGTTACTACAAACGAAAAAATCGGCACTACAAAAGAAAGATCGCTACTACAAACGAAAATAAGCCACTACTAACATTAAAAACAGCACTACAAACGACTAGGAGGTGAACGCAGTTACTACAAACGAAAAAAAAATTACAACAAACGAAACAAAGTTACTATAACCGAAAAAAACAGCACTACAAATGAGAGATCGCTACTACAAACAAAACAAAGCTACTACAAACGAAAAAAACCGCACTCCAAACGACTAAAAAGTAAATGGAATTACTACAAACGAAAAAAAAATACTACAAACGAAACTAAGTTACTACAAACGAAAAAACCGGCGGTACAAACGAAAGATCGCTACTACAAACAAAATTAACCTACTACAAACGAAAAAAACAGCACTACAAACGACTAGAAGGTGAACGAAGTAACTACAAACGAAAAAAAATTCACTACAAACGAAACTAAGTTACTACAAGAGAAAAAAACGGCACTACAAACGAAAGATCGCTACTACAAACGAAATTAAGCTCCTACAAACGAAAAAAACAGCACTACAAACGACTAGAAGGTAAACAGAGATACTACAAACGAAAAAAAAATTACTACAAACGAAACTAAGTTACTTCAAACGAAAAAAACGGCACTACAAACGAAAGATCACTATTACAAACGAAATTAAGCTACTACAAACAAAATAAAATGCACTACAAACGACTAGAAGGTAAACGGAGTTAATACAACCGAAAAAAAATCTACTACAAACAAAACTAAGTTACTACAAACGAAAAAAACGGCACTACAAAAGAAAGATCGCTACTACAAACAACATTAAGCTACTACAAACGAAAAAAACAGCACTACAAACGACCAGAAGGTAAACGGAGTTACTACAAACGAAAAAAAATTGGTAAAACCGGAACTAAATTACTACAAACGAAATAAACGGCACTACAAACGACTAGAAGGTGGACGAAGTTACTACAAACAAAAAAAAATTACTACAAACGAAACTAAGTTACTACAAACGAAAAAAACAGCACTACAAACTAAAGATTGCTACTACAAACAAAACTAAACTACTACAAATGAAAAGAACAGCACTACAAACGACTCAAAGGTGAACGGAGTTACTACAAATAAAGAAAAAAATACGACAAACAAAACTAAGCCACTACAAACAAAAAAAACAGCACTACAAACGACTAGAAGGTGAACGCAGTTACTACGAACGAAAGAAAAATTACTACAAACAAAATAAAGTTACTATAACCGAAAAAAACAGCACTGCAAACGAGAGATCGCTACTACAAACGAAACAAAGCTACTAAAAACGCTACTACAAACGAAACAAAGCTACTACAAACGAAAAAAACAGCACTAGAAACGACTAGAAAGTAAATGGAATTACTAAAAAAGAAAAAAAATTACTACAAACGAAACTAAGTTTTACAAACAAAAAAACCTGCACTACAAACGAAAGATCGCTACTACAAATGAAGATAACCTACTACAAACGAAAAAAACAGCACTACAAACGACTAGAAGGTAAACGGAGTTACTACAAACGAGAAAAAATTTACTACAAACCAAACTAAGTGACTACAAAGAAAAAAACGGCACTAAAAACGAAAGATCGCTACTACAAACGAATTAAGCTCCTACAAACGAAAAAAACAGCACTACAAACGACTAGAAGGTAAACGGAGTTGCTACAAACGAAAAAAAATTTTCTACAAACGAAACAAAGTTACTACAAACGAAAAAAACGGCACTACAAACGACTAGAAGGTAAACAGAGATACTACAAACGAAATAAAATTTACTACAAACGAAACTAAGTTACTAGAAACGAAAAAAACGGCACTACAAACGACTAGAAGGTGAACGAAGTTACTACAAACAAAAAAAAATTTACTACAAATAAAACTAACAAGGAAAAGTACTTTGGTGTCCCCCTCCGATTTTAATGCAACTCACGTATGTTGTAGAGCATCGAAAACTAAAAGACACGTATTTTTTTTTATCGGCGGAAAAACATTTTTAAGGGGTGAAATCGCCCTTCAAAAATAGGGGTGATTATGCAGTTTCACCCCTAAAAATGAATTTTTTTTCTTCATCTCAACGTGGAATTTTTATTGTCTTCAATGAGGAGTATTTTGGTTTTTGTTTTATTAAAATCGGTTGACGCCTTCTGGGTGAAACTGCAAAATCACCCCTCGACATGCTATTTTTGAAGGGCGATTTTACCCCTTAAAAATGATTTTCCGCCGATAAAAAAAAAACGTGTCTTTTAGTTTTCGATGCTCTACAACATACGTGAGTTGCATTAAAATCGGAGGGGGACACCAAAGTACCTTTCCTTGTAAGTTACTACAAAAGAAAAAAACGGCACTACAAACGAACGATCGCTACTACAAACGAAACTAAGCTACTACAAACGGAAAAAATAGCACTACACACGACCTGATACTAAACGGAGTTACTACAAACGAAAAAAAAATTACTACAAACGAAACTCAGTTACTACAAATGAAAAAAACGGCACTACAAACGAACGATCGCTACTACAAACGAAACTAAGCTACTACAAACGGAAAAAATAGCACTACACACGACCTGATACTAAACGGAGTTACTACAAACGAAAAAAAAATCACTACAAACGAAACTCAGTTACTACAAATGAAAAAAACGGCACTACAAACGAACGATCGCTATTACAAACGAAACTAAGCTACTACAAACGGAAAAAATAGCACTACACACGACCTGATACTTAACGGAGTTACTACAAACGAAAGAAAAATTACTACAAACGAAAAAAACAGCACTACAAATGAACGATCGCTACTACGAACGAAATTAGTCTCCTACAAACGAAAAAAACAGCACTACAAACGACTAGAAGGTAAACGGAGTTACTACAAATGAAAAAAAAATTACTACCATCGAAACTAAGTGACTACAAACGAAAAAAACCGCACTACAAACAAAAGATTGCTAATACAAACGGAATTAAGCTCCTACAAACGAAAAAAACAGCACTACAAACGACCAGAAGGTAAACGCAGTACGACAAACGAAAAAAAAATTACTACAAACGAAACTAAGTTACTACAAACGACATAAACAGCACTACAATCGAAAGATCGCT
This sequence comes from Cylloceria caligata, assembly GCA_963942595.1. Lineage (NCBI taxonomy): Eukaryota > Metazoa > Arthropoda > Insecta > Hymenoptera > Ichneumonidae > Cylloceria > Cylloceria caligata. The sequence continues at coordinate 28,302,378 of OZ012705.1, read as the reverse complement.
ACTACAAACGAAACTAAATTACTAAAAACGAAAAAAACAGCACTACAAACGACCAGAAGGTTAAGGGAGTTACTACAAACGAAAAAAAATTACTACAAACGAAGCTAAGTTACTGCAAACGAAAAAAACGGCACTTTAAATGACTAGAAGGTCAACGGAGTTACTACAAACGAAAAAAAATTCACTACAAACGAAACTAAGTTACTACAAAAGAAAAAAACGCCGCTTAAAATGAAAAATCGCTACTACAAACGGAATTAAGCTCCTACAAACGAAAAAAACAGCACTACAAACGAAACTAAGTTACTACAAACGAAAAAAACAGCACTACAAACAAAAGATCGCGACTACAAACGAAACTAAGCTACTACAAACGAAAAAAACAGTACTACAAACGACTAGAAAGTAAACGAAGTTACTACAAACAAAAAAAATTTTACTACAAACGAAACGAAGTTACTACAAACGAAAAAAACGGCACTACAAACGATCGATCGCTACTACAAACGAAACTAAGCTACTACAAATGAAAAAAACAGCACTACAAATGAATGATCGCTACTACGAACAAAATTAGGCACCTAGAAGCGAAAAAAACAGCACTACAAACGACTAGAAGGTAAACGCAGTTACTACAAACGAAGAAAAAATTACTACAAACGAAACTAAGTTACTACAAACGAAAAAAACGGCACTACAAATGACTAGAAGGTAAACAGAGATACTACAAACGAAAAAAACTTTACTACCAAGGAACTAAGTTACTAGAAACAAAAAAAAAGGCACTACAAACGACTAGAAGGTGAACGAAGTTACTACAAACAAAAAAAAATTTACTATCAGGAGTACAAATTGAAAATGCGGGATTTTTTTCTATTTTTGAACGTTTATTCTGAAAAAATGGTAACAAATGAATTATTCAAAGTATTGTCCATCGCTAGCCACAACTTTTTCCCATCTTTCTGGCAATTTACGGATACCGTCGCGAAAAAATTCGGCCGGCTTGGCTGCTATCCAGTCATCGACCCATTTTTGGGCTTCTTCGTAAGAATGGAAGCGCTGGTCATCTAGGCCATGTGTCATCGATCGGAAAAGGTGGTAATCGGAAGGAGCAATATCTGGGCTATACGGCGGGTGGGGTAAGACTTCCCATTTCAGCGTTTGTAGGTATGTTTTGACCGGCGCTGCAACATGTGGCCGAGCGTTGTCATGTTGCAAAATTACTTTGTCGTGTCTTTGCTCGTATTGTGGCCGTTTTTCTTTGAGTGCGCGGCTCAAACGCATCAATTGAGTTCGGTATAGTGCTCCTGTGATGGTTTCGTTCGATTTCAATAGCTCATAATACACCACACCCAGCTGGTCCCACCAAATACAGAGCATGAGCTTGGCGCCGTGAATATTTGGTTTGGCCGTCAATGATGATGCATGGCCGGGGTAACCATATGATTTTTTGCGCTTCGGGTTATCGTAATGGATCCACTTTTCATCACCAGTGACAATGCGATGCAAAAAACCCTTCCGTTTTTGCCGTTCGAGCAGCAGTTCGCATGCAAAAAAACGGCGCTCGACGTCTCTCGGCTTCAGCTCATACGGCACCCAATGTCCTTGCTTTTGGATCATTCCGAGGGCTTTTATACGATGGGAAATGGCTTGCTGTGTCACTCCCAATGAATCTGCGTGCTCTTGTTGAGTTTGACACGAGTCTTCATTGAGTATTGCCTCCAATTCAGCATTCTCAAACTTTTTCACTTGGCCCGGCCGCTCTTTGTCCTCAACGTCAAAATCACCACTTCTAAACCGCACAAACCATCTCTCGCACGTTGAAACCGATGGAACATGACTCGGATAAGCCTCGGAGACCAATCGATGTGCTTCAGCAGCACTTTTCTTCAAATTAAAGAAGTAAATTAAAACTTCCCGCAAATGCTGTTTTGTTGGCACGAAACTCGACATATTGAGAGCTCAAAAAAACTATGAATTTGACACTGCGACAAATTGACACATACTGAAAATTAAAGCTATAAGACGTAGCTTTGACATGAACATAGTCACAGTACTGCCTGATGCGTATAGCGTTAGTAACGCCATCTGTTATCAAACCCGCATTTTCAATTTGTACCCCTGATACAAACGAAACTTAGTTACTACAAACGAAAAAAACGGCACTACAAACGAACGATCGCTACTACAAACAAAACTAAGCTACTACAAATGAAAAAAACAGCACTACAAACGACCAGAAACAAAACGGAGTTACTACAAACGAAAAAAAAATTACCACAAACGAAAAAAACAGCACTAACAATGAATGATCGCTACTACAAACGAAATTAGGCTCCTACAAACGGAAAAAACAGCACTACAAACGATTAGAAGGTAAACGGAGTTACTACAAACAGAAAAAAAAATACTACAATCGAAACTAAGTTACTACAAACAAAAAAAACCGCACTACAAACGAAAGATTGCTACTACAAACGGATCTAGACTCCTACAAACGAAAAAAAACAGCACTACAAACGACTAGAAGGTAAACGCAGTTACTACAAACGAAAAAAAAATTACTGCAAACGAAATTAAGTTACTACAAACGACATAAACAGCACTACAATCGAAAGATCGCTACTACAAACGAAACTAAGTTACTAAAAACGAAAAAAACAGCACTAGAAACGACCAGAAGTTTGAGGGAGTTACTACAAACGAAAAAAAATTACTACAAACGAAGCTACGTTACTGCAAACGAAAAAAACGGCACTTTAAACGACTAGAAGGTCAACGGAGTTACTACAAACGAAAAAAAATTCGCTACAAACGAAACTAAGTTACTACAAAAAAAAAAAACGGCACTAAAAATGAAAAATCGCTACTACAAACGGTATTAAGCTCCTACAAACGAAAAAAACAGTACTACAAACGAAACTAAGTTACTACAAACGAAAAAAACAGCACTACAAACAAAAGATCGCGACTACAAACGAAACTAAGCTACTACAAACGAAAAAAACAGTACTACAAACGACTAGAAAGTAAACGAAGTTACTACAAACAAAAAAATCTTTACTACAAACGAAACGAAGTTACTACAAACAAAAAAAACGGCACTACAAACGAACGATCGCTACTACAAACGAAACTAAGCTACTACAAATGAAAAAAACAGCACTACAAATAAATGATCGATACTACAAACAACATTAGGCACCTAGAAGCGAAAAAAACAGCACTACAAACGACTAGAAGGTAAACGCAGTTACCACAAACGAAGAAAAAATTACTACAAACGAAACTAAGTTACTACAAACGACATTACCAGCACTACAAACGAAAGATCGCTACTACAAACAAAACTAAGTTACTAAAAACGAAAAAAACAGCACCACAAACGACCAGAAGGTTTAGGGAGTTACTACAAACGAAAAAAAATTACTACAAACGAAACTAAGTCACTATAAACGAAAAAAACGGCACTTCAAACGACTAGAAGGTCAACAGAGTTACTACGAACGAAAAAAAATTTACTACAAACGAAACTAAGTTACTACAAAAGAAAAAAACGGCACTAAAAATGAAAGATCGCCACTACAAACGAAATTAAGCTCCTACAAACGAAAAAAACAGCACAACAAACGACTAGAAGGTGAACGGAGTTACTACAAATGGAAAAAAAATTACTACAATCGAAACTAAGTTACTACAAACGAAAAAAACAGCACTACAAACGACTAGAAGGTAAACGCAGTTACTACAAATGAAAAAAAAATTACTACAAACGAAACTAAGTTACTACAAACGAAAAAAACTGCACTACAAACGAACGATCCCTACTACAAACGAAACTAAGCTACTACAAATGAAAAAAACAGCACTACAAACGACCAGAAACTAAACGGAATTACTACAAACGAAAAAAAAATTACCACAAACGAAAAAAAAAGCACTACAAATGAATGATCGCTACTACAAATAAAATTATTCTCCTACAAGCGAAAACAACAGCACAACAAACGACTAGAAGGGAAACGGAGTTACTACAAATGGAAAAAAAATTACTACAATCGAAACTAAGTTACTACAAACGAAAAAAACTGCACTACAAACGACTAGAAAGTAAACGCAGTTACTACAAACGAAAAAAAAGCTACTACAAACGAAACTAAGTTACTACAAACGAAAAAAACGGCACTACAAACGACTAGAAGGTAAACAGAGATACTACAAACGAAAAAAACTTTACTACCAACGAAACTAAGTTACTAGAAACAAAAAAAAAGGCACTACAAACGACTAGAAGGTAAACGAAGTTACTACAAACAAAAAAAATTTACTACAAACGAAACTTAGTTACTACAAACGAAAAAAACGGCACTCCAAACGAACGATCGCTACTACAAACGAAACTAAGCTACAACAAATGAAAAAAACAGCACTACAAACGACCAGAAACTAGACGGAGTTACTACAAACGAAAAAAAAATTACCACAAACGAAAAAAACAGCACTACAAATGAATGATCGCTACTACAAACAAAATTAGGCTCCTACAAACGAAAAAAACAGCACTACAAACGATTAGAAGTTAAACGGAGTTACTACAAACAGAAAAAAAAATACTACAATCGAAACTAAGTTACTACAAACGAAAAAAACCGCACTACAAACGAAAGATTGCTACTACAAACGAAAATAAGCCATTACAATTATTAAAAACAGCACTACAAACGACTAGAAGGTGAACGCAGTTACTACAAACGAAAAAAAAATTACAACAAACGAAACAAAGTTACTATAACCGAAAAAAACGGCACTACAAACGAGAGATCGCTACTACAAACAAAACGAAGCTACTACAAACGAAAAAAACCGATCTCCAAACGACTAAAAATTAAATGGAATTACTACAAACGAAAAAATATACTACAAACGAAACTAAGTTACTACAAACGAAAAAACCGGCGGTACAAACGAAAGATCGCTACTACAAACGAAATAAGGCTCCTACAAACGAAAAAAACAGCACTACAAGCGACTAGAATGTAAACGGAGTTACTACAAACGAAAAAAAAATTATTACAAACGAAACTAAGTTACTTCAAACGAAAAAAACGGCACTACAAACGAAAGATCACCATTACAAACGGAATTAAGCTACTACAAACAAAATAAAATGCACTACAAACGACTAGAAGGTAAACTGAGTTACTACAACCGAAAAAAAATCTACTACAAACGGAACTAAGATACTACAAACGAAAAAAACGGCACTACAAAAGAAAGATCGCTACTACAAACAAAATTAAGCCACTACAAACAAAAAAAACAGCACTACAAACGACTAGAAGGTGAACGCAGTTACTACAAACGAAAGAAAAATTACTACAAACGAAACAAAGTTACTATAACCGAAAAAAACAGCACTACAAACGAAAGATCGCTACTACAAACGATACAAAGCTACTACAAACGCTACTACAAACGAAACAAAGCTACTACAAACGAAAAAAACAGCACTACAAACGACTAGAAAGTAAATGGAATTACTACAAACGAAAAAAAATTACTACAAACGAAACTAAGTTTTACAAACAAAAAAACCTGCACTACAAACGAAAGATCGCTACTACAAACGAAATTAACCTACTACAAACAAAAAAAACAGCACTACAAACGACTAGAAGGTAAACGGAGTTACTACAAACAAAAAAAAATTTCTACAAACGAAACTAAGTTACTACAAACGAAAAAAACCGCACTACAAAAGAAAGTGTGCTACTACAAACGGAATTAAGCTTCTACAAACGAAAAAAACAGCACTGAAAACGACGAGAAGGTAAACGCAGTTACTACAAACGAAAAAAAAATTACTACAAACGAAACTCAGTTACTACAAATGAAAAAAACGGCACTACAAACGAACGATCGCTACTACAAACGAAACTAAGCTACTACATACGGAAAAAATAGCACTACACACGACCTGATACTAAACGGAGTTACTACAAACTAAAAAAAAATTACTACAAACGAAAAAAACAGCACTACAAATGAACGATCGCTACTACGAACGAAATTAGGCTCCTACAAACGAAAAAAAGCGCACTACAAACGACTAGAAGGTAAACGGAGTTACTACAAATGAAAAAAAAATTACAACCATCGAAACTAAGTTACTACAAACGACATAAACAGCACTACAATCGAAAAATCGCTACTACAAACGAAACTAAGTTACTAAAAACGAAAAAAACAGCACTACAAACGACTAGACGGTGAACGGAGTTCCTACAAACGAAAAAAAATGACTACAAACAGAACTAAGTTACTACAAACGAAAAAAACGGCACTACAAACGACTAGAAGGTAAACAGAGATACTACAAACGAAAAAAACTTTACTACAAACGAAACTAAGTTACTACAAAAGGAAAAAACTGCACTACAAATGACTAGACGGTGAACGAAGTTACTACAAATGAAAAAAAATTTACTACGAACGAAACTAAGTTACTACAAACAAAAAAAATTGCACTACAAACGAAATATCGCTACTACAAACAAAATTAAGCTACTACAAACGAAAGAAACAGCACTACAAACGATCAGAATGTAAACGGAGTTAGTGCAAACGAAAAAAAAATTACTACAAACGAAACTAAGTTACTACAAACGAAAAAAACGGCACTACAAACGAACGATCGCTACTACAAACAAAACTAAGCTACTACAAATAAAAAAAACAGCACTACAAATGAATGATCGCTACTACAAGCAAAATTAGGCACCTAGAAACGAAAAAAACAGCACTACAAACGACTAGAAGGTAAACGCAGTTACTACAAACGAAGAAAAAATTACTACAAACGAAACTAAGTTACTACAAACGAAAAAAACAGCACTACAAACGACTAGAAGGTAAACAGAGATACTACAAACGAAAAAAACTTTACTACAAACAAAACTAAGTTACTAGAAACGAAAAAAAAGGCACTACAAACGACTAGAAGGTAAACGTAAGTTACTACAAACGAAAAAAAAATTACTACACACGAAACTAAGTTACTACAAACAAAAAAAACGGCACTACAAACGACTAGAAGGTAAACAGAGATACTACAAACGAAAAAAACTTCACTACAAACGAAACTAAGTTACTAGAAACGAAAAAAAAGGCACTACAAACGAAACTAAGTTACTAGAAACGAAAAAAAAGGCACTACAAACGACTAGAAGGTGAACGAAGTTACTACAAACAAAAAAAAATTTACTTCAAATGAAACTAAGTTACTACAAATGAAAAAAACGGCACTACAAACGAACGATCGCTACTACAAACGGAAAAAATAGCACTACACACGACCTGATACTAAACGGAGTTACTACAAACGAAAAAAAAATTAATACAAACGAAAAAAACAGCACTACAAATGAACGATCGCTACTACGAACGAAATTAGGCTCCCACAAACGAAAAAAACAGCACTACAATCGACTAGAAGGTAAACGGAGTTACTACAAATAAAAAAAAATTACTACTATCGAAACTAAGTTACTACAAACGGAAAAAACCGCACTACAAACGAAAGATTGCTACTACAAACGGAATTAAGCTCCTACAAACGAAAAAAACAGCACTACAAACGACCAGAAGGTTAAGGGAGTTACTACAAACGAAAAAAAATTACTACAAACGAAGCTAAGTTACTGCAAACGAAAAAAACGGCACTTCAAACGACTAGAAGGTCAACGGAGTTACTACAAACGAAAAAAAATTCACCACAAACGAAATTAAGTTACTACAAAAAAAAAATGGCACTAAAAATGAAAGATCGCTACTACAAACGGAATTAAGCTCCTACAAACGAGAAAAACAGCACTACAAACGAAACTAAGTTATTACAAACGAAAAAAACAGCACTATAAACGAAAGATCGCGACTACAAACGAAACTAAGCTACTACAAACGAAAAAAACAGTACTACAAACGACTAGAAAGTAAACGAAGTTACTAAAAACAAAAAAAATTTCACTACAAACGAAACGAAGTTACTACAAACGAAAAAAACGGCACTACAAACGAACGATCGCTACTACAAACGAAACTAAGCTACTACAAATAAAAAAAACAGCACTACAAATGAATGATCGCTACTACAAGCAAAATTAGGCACCTAGAAGCGAAAAAAACAGCACTACAAACGACTAGAAGGTAAACGCAGTTACTACAAACGAAGAAAAAATTACTACAAACGAAACTAAGTTACTACAAACGAAAAAAACGGCACTACAAACGACTAGAAGGTAAACAGAGATACTACAAACGAAAAAAACTTCACTACAAACGAAACTAAGTTACTAGAAACGAAAAAAAAGGCACTACAAACGAAACTAAGTTACTAGAAACGAAAAAAAAGGCACTACAAACGACTAGAAGGTGAACGAAGTTACTACAAACAAAAAAAAATTTACTTCAAATGAAACTAAGTTACTACAAATGAAAAAAACGGCACTACAAACAAACGATCGCTACTACAAACGAAACTAAGCTACTACAAACGGAAAAAATAGCACTACACACGACCTGATAATAAACGGAGTTACTACAAACGAAAAAAAAATTAATACAAACGAAAAAAACAGCACTACAAATGAACGATCGCTACTACGAACGAAATTAGGCTCCTACAAACGAAAAAAACAGCACTACAATCGACTAGAAGGTAAACGGAGTTACTACAAATAAAAAAAAAATTACTACTATCGAAACTAAGTTACTACAAACGAAAAAAACCGCACTACAAACGAAAGATTGCTACTACAAACGGAATTAAGCTCCTACAAACGAAAAAAACAGCACTACAAATGAACGATCCCTACTACAAACGAAACTAAGCTACTATAAATGAAAAAAACAGCACTACAATTGACCAGAAACTAAACGGAGTTACTACAAACGAAAAAAAAATTACCACAAACGAAAAAAAAAGCATAACAAATGAATGATCGCTACTACAAACAAAATTAGGCTCCTACAGGCGAAAAAAAACAGCACAACAAACGACTAGAAGGTAAACGGAGTTACTACAAATGGAAAAAAAATTACTACAATCGAAACTAAGTTACTACAAACGAAAAAAACAGCACTACAAACGACTAGAAGGTAAACGCAGTTACTACAAACGAAAAAAAAATTACTACAAACGAAACTAAGTTACTACAAACGAAAAAAACGGAACTACAAACGACTAGAAGGTAAACAGAGATACTACAAACGAAAAAAACTTTACTACCAAGGAACTAAGTTACTAGAAACAAAAAAAAAGGCACTACAAACGACTAGAAGATAAACGAAGTTACTACAAACAAAAAAAATTTACTACAAACGAAACTTAGTTACTACAAACGAAAAAAACGGCACTACAAACGAACGATCGCTACTACAAACGAAACTAAGCTACTACAAATGAAAAAAACAGCACTACAAACGACCAGAAACTAAACGGAGTTACTACAAAGGAAAAAAAAATTACCACAAACGAAAAAAACAGCACTACAAATGAATGATCGCTACTACAAACGAAATTAGGCTCCTACAAACGAAAAAAACAGCACTACAAACGATTAGAAGGTAAACGGAGTTACTACAAACAGAAAAAAAAATACTACAATCGAAACTAAGTTACTACAAACAAAAAAAACCGCACTACGAACGAAAGATTGCTACTACAAACGGATCTAGACTCCTACAAACGAAAAAAAACAGCACTACAAACGACTAGAAGGTAAACGCAGTTACTACAAACGAAAAAAAAATTACTACAAACGAAATTAAGTTACTACAAACGACATAAACAGCACTACAATCGAAAGATCGCTACTACAAACGAAACTAAGTGACTAAAAACGAAAAAAACAGCACTACAAACGACCAGAAGGTTAAGGGAGTTACTACAAACGAAAAAAAATTACTACAAACGAAGCTAAGTTACTGCAAACGAAAAAAACGGCACTTTAAACGACTAGAAGGTCAACGGAGTTACTACAAACGAAAAAAAATTCACTACAAACGGAACTAAGTTACTACAAAAGAAAAAAACGGCACTAAAAATGAAAAATCGCTACTACAAACGGTATTAAGCTCCTACAAACGAAAAAAACAGCACTACAAAAGAAACTAAGTTACTACAAACGAAAAAAACAGCACTACAAACAAAAGATCGCGACTACAAACGAAACTAAGCTACTACAAACGAAAAAAACAGTACTACAAACGACTAGAAAGTAACCGAAGTTACTACAAACAAAAAAAAATTTACTACAAACGAAACGAAGTTACTACAAACAAAAAAAACGGCACTACAAACGAACGATCGCTACTACAAACGAAACTAAGCTACTACAAATGAAAAAAACAGCACTACAAATGAATGATCGCTACTACAAACAAAATTAGGCACCTAGAAGCGAAAAAAACAGCACTACAAACGACTAGAAGGTAAACGCAGTTACCACAAACGAAGAAAAAATTACTACAAACAAAACTAATTCACTACAAACGACATTACCAGCACTACAAACGAAAGATCGCTACTACAAATAAAACTAAGTTACTAAAAACGAAAAAAACAGCACCACAAACGACCAGAAGGTTGAGGGAGTTACTACAAACGAAAAAAAATTACTACAAACGAAACTAAGTTACTACAAAAGAAAAAAACGGCACTAAAAATGAAAGATCGCTACTACAAACGAAATTAAGCTCCTACAAACGAAAAAAACAGCACTACAAACGACTAGAAGGTAAACGGAGTTACTACAAATGGAAAAAAAATTACTACAATCGAAACTAAGTTACTACAAACGAAAAAAACAGCACTACAAACGACTAGAAGGTAAACGCAGTTACTACAAATGAAAAAAAAATTACTACAAACGAAACTAAGTTACTACAAACGAAAAAAACTGAACTACAAACGAACGATCCCTACTACAAACGAAACTAAGCTACTACAAATGAAAAAAACAGTACTACAAACGACCAGAAACTAAACGGAATTACTACAAACGAAAAAAAAATTACCACAAACGAAAAAAAAAAGCACTACAAATGAATGATCGCTACTACAAATAAAATTAGGCTCCTACAAGCGAAAAAAACAGCACAACAAACGACTAGAAGGGAAACGGAGTTACTACAAATGAAAAAAAATTACTACAATCGAAACTAAGTTACTACAAACGAAAAAAACTGCACTACAAACGACTAGAAAGTAAACGCAGTTACTACAAACGAAAAAAAATTACTACAAACGAAACTAAGTTACTACAAACGAAAAAAACGGCACTACAAACGACTAGAAGGTAAACAGAGATACTACAAACGAAAAAAACTTTAATACCAACGAAACTAAGTTACTAGAAACAAAAAAAAAGGCACTACAAACGACTAGAAGGTAAACGAAGTTACTACAAACAAAAAAAATTTACTACAAACGAAACTTAGTTACTACAAACGAAAAAAACGGCACTCCAAACGAACGATCGCTACTACAAACGAAACTAAGCTACTACAAATAAAAAAAACAGCACTACAAACGACCAGAAACTAAACGGAGTTACTACAAACGAAAAAAAAATTACCACAAACGAAAAAAACAGCACTACAAATGAATGATCGCTACTACAAACAAAATTAGGCTCCTACAAACGAAAAAAACAGCACTACAAACGATTAGAAGTTAAACGGAGTTACTACAAACAGAAAAAAAATACTACAATCGAAACTAAGTTACTACAAACGAAAAAAACCGCACTACAAACGAAAGATTGCTACTACAAACGGATCTAGACTCCTACAAACGAAAAAAAACAGCACTACAAACGACTAGAAGGTAAACGCAGTTACTACAAACGAAAAAAAAAATACTACAAACGAAATTAAGTTACTACAAACGAAAAAAACAGCACTACAAACGAAATTAAGCCCCGACAAACGGAAAAAACAGTACTATAGACGACTAGAAGGTAAACGCAGTTACTACAAACGAAAAAAAAATTACTACAAACGAAACTAAGTTACTACAAACGAAAAAAAAGGCACTACAAACGACTAGACAGTGAACGAAGTTACTACAAACGAAAAAAAATTTACTACAAACGAAACTAAGTTACTACAAACAAAAAAAATGGCACTACAAACGGAAGATCGCTATTACAAACGAAATTAAGCTATCACAAACGAAAAAAACCGCACTACAAGCGATCAGAAGGTAAACGGAGTTACTACAAACGAAAAAAAAATTACTACAAACGAAACTATGTTACGTCAAACAGAAAAAAGGCACTACAAACGACTAGAAAGTCAACGAAGTTACTACAAACGAAAAAAAATTTACTACAAACGAATCTAAGATACTACAAACGAAAAAAACGCCACTACAAAGGAAAGATCGCTACTACAAACGAAACTAAGCTACTAAAAAAGAAAAAAACCGCACTTCAAACGAAAGATCGCTACTACAAACGAAACTAAGCTACTACAAACGAAAAAAACAGCACTACAAACGACTAGAAAGTAAACGGACTCACTAGAAACGAAAAAAAAATTACTAGAAACGAAATTAAGTTACTACAAACAAAAAAAACAGCGCTACAAATGACTAGAAGGTGAACGAAGTTACTACAAACGAAAAAAAATTTACTACAAACGAAACTAAGTTACTACAAAAGAAAAAAACGGCACTAAAAACGAAAGATCGCTACTACAATCAAAATTAAGCTCCTACAAACGAAAAAAACAGCACTACAAACGACTATAAGGTAAACGAAGTTACTACAAACGAAAAAAAATTTACTACAAACGAAACCAATTTGCTACAAACGGAAAAAACATCACTACAAACGAAAGATCGCCACTACAAACAAAACTAAGCTACGACAAACGAAAAAAACAGCACTACAAACGACTAGAAAGTAAGCGGAGTTACTACAAACGAAAAAAAAATTACTTAAACGGAACAAAGTTACTACAAACGATAAAAAACGGCACAACAAACGAAAGATCGCTACTACAAACAAAATTAAGCTACCACAAACAAAATAAACAGCACTACAAGCAATCAGAAGGTAAACGGAGATACTACAAACGAAAAAAACGGCACTACAAACGACTAGAAGGTAAACAGAGATACTACAAACGAAAAAAACTTTACTACAAACGAAACTAAGTCACTACAAACGAAAAAAAAGGCACTACAAACGACTAGACGGTGAACGGAGTTACTACAAACAAAAAAAAATTTACTACAAATGAAACTAAGTTACTACAACCGAAAAAAACGGCACTACAAACGAACGATCGCTACTACAAACGAAACTAAGCTACTACAAACGAAAAAAACAGCACTACAAACGACCAGAAGCTGAACGGAGTTACAACAAACGAAAAAAAAATTACTACAAACGAAAATAACAGCACTACAAATGAATGATCGCTACTACAAACGAAATTAGGCTCCTATAAACGGAAAAAACAGCACTACAAACGACGAGAAGGTAAACGGAGTTACTACAAACAAACAAAAATTACTACAAACGAAACTAAGTTACTACAAACAAAAGATCGCTACTACAAATAAAACTAAGCTACTACAAACGAAAAAAACAGCACTACAAACGAAAGATCACTACTACAAACGAAATTAACCTACTACAAACAAAAAAAACAGCACTACAAACGAAAGTGTGCTACTACAAACGAAAAAAACAGCACTGAAAACGACGAAAAGGTAAACGCAGTTACTACAAACAAAAAAAAATTACTACAAACGAAACTCAGTTACTACAAATGAAAAAAACGGCACTACAAACGAACGATCGCTACTACAAACGAAACTAAGCTACAACATACGGAAAAAATAGCACTACACACGACCTGATACTAAACGGAGTTACTACAAACTAAAAAAAAATTACTACAAACGAAAAAAACAGCACTACAAATGAACGATCGCTACTACGAACGAAATTAGGCTCCTACAAACGAAAAAAACAGCACTACAAACGACTAGAAGGTAAACGGAGTTACTACAAATGAAAAAAAAATTACAACCATCGAAACTAAGTTACTACAAACGACATAAACAGCACTACAATCGAAAAATCGCTACTACAAACGAAACTATGTTACTAAAAACGAAAAAAACAGCACTACAAACGACTAGACGGTGAACGGAGTTCCTACAAACGAAAAAAAAAATTACTACAAACAGAACTAAGTTACTACAAACGAAAAAAACGGCACTACAAACGACTAGAAGGTAAACAGAGATACTACAAACGAAAAAAACTTTACTACAAACGAAACTAAGTTACTACAAAAGAAAAAAACGGCACTACAAACGACTAGACGGTGAACGAAGTTACTACAAATGAAAAAAAATTTACTACGAACGAAACTAAGTTACTACAAACCAAAAAAATTGCACTACAAACGAAATATCGCTACTACAAACGAAATTAAGCTACTACAAACGAAAGAAACAGCACTACAAACGATCAGAATGTAAACGGAGTTAGTGCAAACGAAAAAAAAATTACTACAAACGAAACTAAGTTACTACAAACGAAAAAAACGGCACTACAAACTTCTAGACGGTGAACGGAGTTACTACAAACAAAAAAAAATTTCTACAAACGAAACAAAGTTACTACAAACGAAAAAAACAGCACTACAAACGACTAGAAGGTAAACAGAGATACTACAAACGAAAAAAACTTTACTACAAACAAAACTAAGTTACTAGAAACGAAAAAAAAGGCACTACGAACGACTAGAAGGTAAACGTAAGTTACTACAAACGAAAAAAAAATTACTACAAACGAAACTAAGTTACTACAAACGAAAAAAACGGCACTACAAACGACTAGAAGGTAAACAGAGATACTACAAACGAAAAAAACTTCACTACAAACGAAACTAAGTTACTAGAAACGAAAAAAAAGGCACTACAAACGAAACTAAGTTACTAGAAACGAAAAAAAAGGCACTACAAACGACTAGAAGGTGAACGAAGTTACTACAAACTAAAAAAAATTTACTTCAAATGAAACTAAGTTACTACAAATGAAAAAAACGGCACTACAAACGAACGATCGCTACTACAAACGAAACTAAGCTACTACAAACGGAAAAAATAGCACTACACATGACCTGATACTAAACGGAGTTACTACAAACGAAAAAAAAATTAATACAAACGAAAAAAACAGCACTACAAACGAAAGATCGCTACTACAAACAAAATTAACCTACTACAAACGAAAAAAAACAGCACTACAAACGACTAGAAGGTAAACGCAGTTACTACAAACGAAAAAAAAATTACTACAAACGAAATTAAGTTACTACAAACGACATAAACAGCACTACAATCGAAAGATCGCTACTACAAACGAAACTAAGTGACTAAAAACGAAAAAAACAGCACTACAAACGACCAGAAGGTTAAGGGAGTTACTACAAACGAAAAAAAATTACTACAAACGAAGCTAAGTTACTGCAAACGAAAAAAACGGCACTTTAAACGACTAGAAGGTCAACGGAGTTACTACAAACGAAAAAAAATTCACTACAAACGGAACTAAGTTACTACAAAAGAAAAAAACAGCACTAAAAATGAAAAATCGCTACTACAAACGGTATTAAGCTCCTACAAACGAAAAAAACAGCACTACAAAAGAAACTAAGTTACTACAAACGAAAAAAACAGCACTACAAACAAAAGATCGCGACTACAAACGAAACTAAGCTACTACAAACGAAAAAAACAGTACTACAAACGACTAGAAAGTAAACGAAGTTACTACAAACAAAAAAAATTTTACTACAAACGAAACGAAGTTACTACAAACAAAAAAAACGGCACTACAAACGAACGATCGCTACTACAAACGAAACTAAGCTACTACAAATGAAAAAAACAGCACTACAAATGAATGATCGCTACTACAAACAAAATTAGGCACCTAGAAGCGAAAAAAACAGCACTACAAACGACTAGAAGGTAAACGCAGTTACCACAAACGAAGAAAAAATTACTACAAACGAAACTAAGTTACTACAAACGACATTACCAGCACTACAAACGAAAGATCGCTACTACAAATAAAACTAAGTTACTAAAAACGAAAAAAACAGCACCACAAACGACCAGAAGGTTGAGGGAGTTACTACAAACGAAAAAAAATTACTACAAACGAAACTAAGTTACTACAAAAGAAAAAAACGGCACTAAAAATGAAAGATCGCTACTACAAACGAAATTAAGCTCCTACAAACGAAAAAAACAGCACTACAAACGACTAGAAGGTAAACGGAGTTACTACAAATGGAAAAAAAATTACTACAATCGAAACTAAGTTACTACAAACGAAAAAAACAGCACTACAAACGACTAAAAGGTAAACGCAGTTACTACAAATAAAAAAAAAATTACTACAAACGAAACTAAGTTACTACAAACGAAAAAAACTGAACTACAAACGAACGATCCCTACTACAAACGAAACTAAGCTACTACAAATGAAAAAAACAGCACTACAAACGACCAGAAACTAAACGGAATTACTACAAACGAAAAAAAAATTACCACAAACGAAAAAAAAAAGCACTACAAATGAATGATCGCTACTACAAATAAAATTAGGCTCCTACAAGCGAAAAAAACAGCACAACAAACGACTAGAAGGGAAACGGAGTTACTACAAATGAAAAAAAATTACTACAATCGAAACTAAGTTACTACAAACGAAAAAAACTGCACTACAAACGACTAGAAAGTAAACGCAGTTACTACAAACGAAAAAAAAATTACTACAAACGAAACTAAGTTACTACAAACGAAAAAAACGGCACTACAAACGACTAGAAGGTAAACAGAGATACTACAAACGAAAAAAACTTTAATACCAACGAAACTAAGTTACTAGAAACAAAAAAAAAGGCACTACAAACGACTAGAAGGTAAACGAAGTTACTACAAACGAAAAAAATTTACTACAAACGAAACTTAGTTACTACAAACGAAAAAAACGGCACTCCAAACAAACGATCGCTACTACAAACGAAACTAAGCTACTACAAATGAAAAAAACAGCACTACAAACGACCAGAAACTAAACGGAGTTACTACAAACGAAAAAAAAATTACCACAAACGAAAAAAACAGCACTACAAATGAATGATCGCTACTACAAACAAAATTAGGCTCCTACAAACGAAAAAAACAGCACTACAAACGATTAGAAGTTAAACGGAGTGACTACAAACAGAAAAAAAAATACTACAATCGAAACTAAGTTACTACAAACGAAAAAAACCGCACTACAAACGAAAGATTGCTACTACAAACGGATCTAGACTCCTACAAACGAAAAAAAACAGCACTACAAACGACTAGAAGGTAAACGCAGTTACTACAAACGAAAAAAAAAATACTACAAACGAAATTAAGTTACTACAAACGAAAAAAACAGCACTACAAACGAAATTAAGCCCCGACAAACGGAAAAAACAGTACTATAAACGACTAGAAGGTAAACGCAGTTACTACAAACGAAAAAAAAATTACTACAAACGAAACTAAGTTACTACAAACGAAAAAAAAGGCACTACAAACGACTAGACAGTGAACGAAGTTACTACAAACGAAAAAAAATTTACTACAAACGAAACTAAGTTACTACAAACAAAAAAAATGGCACTACAAACGGAAGATCGCTATTACAAACGAAATTAAGCTATCACAAACGAAAAAAACCGCACTACAAGCGATCAGAAGGTAAACGGAGTTACTACAAACGAAAAAAAAATTACTACAAACGAAACTATGTTACGTCAAACAGAAAAAAGGCACTACAAACGACTAGAAAGTCAACGAAGTTACTACAAACGAAAAAAAATTTACTACAAACGAATCTAAGATACTACAAACGAAAAAAACGCCACTACAAAGGAAAGATCGCTACTACAAACGAAACTAAGCTACTAAAAAAGAAAAAAACCGCACTTCAAACGAAAGATCGCTACTACAAACGAAACTAAGCTACTACAAACGAAAAAAACAGCACTACAAACGACTAGAAAGTAAACGGACTCACTAGAAACGAAAAAAAAATTACTAGAAACGAAATTAAGTTACTACAAACAAAAAAAACAGCGCTACAAATGACTAGAAGGTGAACGAAGTTACTACAAACGAAAAAAAATTTACTACAAACGAAACTAAGTTACTACAAAAGAAAAAAACGGCACTAAAAACGAAAGATCGCTACTACAATCAAAATTAAGCTCCTACAAACGAAAAAAACAGCACTACAAACGACTATAAGGTAAACGAAGTTACTACAAACGAAAAAAAATTTACTACAAACGAAACCAATTTGCTACAAACGGAAAAAACATCACTACAAACGAAAGATCGCCACTACAAACAAAACTAAGCTACGACAAACGAAAAAAACAGCACTACAAACGACTAGAAAGTAAGCGGAGTTACTACAAACGAAAAAAAAATTACTTAAACGGAACAAAGTTACTACAAACGATAAAAAACGGCACAACAAACGAAAGATCGCTACTACAAACAAAATTAAGCTACCACAAACAAAATAAACAGCACTACAAGCAATCAGAAGGTAATCGGAGATACTACAAACGAAAAAAACGGCACTACAAACGACTAGAAGGTAAACAGAGATACTACAAACGAAAAAAACTTTACTACAAACGAAACTAAGTCACTACAAACGAAAAAAAAGGCACTACAAACGACTAGACGGTGAACGGAGTTACTACAAACAAAAAAAAATTTACTACAAATGAAACTAAGTTACTACAACCGAAATAAACGGCACTACAAACAAACGATCGCTACTACAAATGAAACTAAGCTACTACAAACGAAAAAAACAGCACTACAAACGACCAGAAGCTGAACGGAGTTACAACAAACGAAAAAAAAATTACTACAAACGAAAATAACAGCACTACAAATGAATGATCGCTACTACAAACGAAATTAGGCTCCTATAAACGGAAAAAACAGCACTACAAACGACGAGAAGGTAAACGGAGTTACTACAAACAAACAAAAATTACTACAAACGAAACTAAGTTACTACAAACGAAAGATCGCTACTACAAATAAAACTAAGCTACTACAAACGAAAAAAACAGCACTACAAACGAAAGATCACTACTACAAACGAAATTAACCTACTACAAACAAAAAAAACAGCACTACAAACGAAAGTGTGCTACTACAAACGAAAAAAACAGCACTGAAAACGACGAGAAGGTAAACGCAGTTACTACAAACAAAAAAAAATTACTACAAACGAAACTCAGTTACTACAAATGAAAAAAACGGCACTACAAACGAACGATCGCTACTACAAACGAAACTAAGCTACAACATACGGAAAAAATAGCACTACACACGACCTGATACTAAACGGAGTTACTACAAACTAAAAAAAAATTACTACAAACGAAAAAAACAGCACTACAAATGAACGATCGCTACTACGAACGAAATTAGGCTCCTACAAACGAAAAAAACAGCACTACAAACGACTAGAAGGTAAACGGAGTTACTACAAATGAAAAAAAAATTACAACCTTCGAAACTAAGTTACTACAAACGACATAAACAGCACTACAATCGAAAAATCGCTACTACAAACGAAACTATGTTACTAAAAACGAAAAAAACAGCACTACAAACGACTAGACGGTGAACGGAGTTCCTACAAACGAAAAAAAAAATTACTACAAACAGAACTAAGTTACTACAAACGAAAAAAACGGCACTACAAACGACTAGAAGGTAAACAGAGATACTACAAACGAAAAAAACTTTACTACAAACGAAACTAAGTTACTACAAAAGAAAAAAACGGCACTACAAACGACTAGACGGTGAACGAAGTTACTACAAATGAAAAAAAATTTACTACGAACGAAACTAAGTTACTACAAACCAAAAAAATTGCACTACAAACGAAATATCGCTACTACAAACGAAATTAAGCTACTACAAACGAAAGAAACAGCACTACAAACGATCAGAATGTAAACGGAGTTAGTGCAAACGAAAAAAAAATTACTACAAACGAAACTAAGTTACTACAAACGAAAAAAACGGCACTACAAACGACTAGACGGTGAACGGAGTTACTACAAACAAAAAAAAATTTCTACAAACGAAACAAAGTTACTACAAACGAAAAAAACAGCACTACAAACGACTAGAAGGTAAACAGAGATACTACAAACGAAAAAAACTTTACTACAAACAAAACTAAGTTACTAGAAACGAAAAAAAAGGCACTACGAACGACTAGAAGGTAAACGTAAGTTACTACAAACGAAAAAAAAATTACTACAAACGAAACTAAGTTACTACAAACGAAAAAAACGGCACTACAAACGACTAGAAGGTAAACAGAGATACTACAAACGAAAAAAACTTCACTACAAACGAAACTAAGTTACTAGAAACGAAAAAAAAGGCACTACAAACGAAACTAAGTTACTAGAAACGAAAAAAAAGGCACTACAAACGACTAGAAGGTGAACGAAGTTATTACAAACTAAAAAAAATTTACTTCAAATGAAACTAAGTTACTACAAATGAAAAAAACGGCACTACAAACGAACGATCGCTACTACAAACGAAACTAAGCTACTACAAACGGAAAAAATAGCACTACACATGACCTGATACTAAACGGAGTTACTACAAACGAAAAAAAAATTAATACAAACGAAAAAAACAGCATTACAAATGAACGATCGCTACTACGAACGAAATTAGGCTCCTACAAACGAAAAAAACAGCACTACAATCGACTAGAAGGTAAACGGAGTTACTACAAATGAAAAAAAAATTACTACCATCGAAACTAAGTTACTACAAACGAAAAAAACCGCACTACAAACGAAAGATTGCTACTACAAACGGAATTAAGCTCCTACAAACGAAAAAAACAGCACTACAAACGACCAGAAGGTTAAGGGAGTTACTACAAACGAAAAAAAATTACTACAAACGAAGCTAAGTTACTGCAAACGAAAAAAACGGCACTTCAAACGACTAGAAGGTCAACGGAGTTACTACAAACGAAAAAAAATTCACCACAAACGAAACTAAGTTACTACAAAAGAAAAAAATGGCACTAAAAATGAAAAATCGCTACTACAAACGGAATTAAGCTCCTACAAACGAGAAAAACAGCACTACAAACAAAACTAAGTTATTGCAAACGAAAAAAACAGCACTACAAACGAAAGATCGCGACTACAAACGAAACTAAGCTACTACAAACGAAAAAAACAGTACTACACACGACTAGAAAGTAAACGAAGTTACTAAAAGCAAAAAAAATTTTACTACAAACGAAACGAAGTTACTACAAACGAAAAAAACGGCACTACAAACGAACGATCGCTACTACAAACGAAACTAAGCTACTACAAACGAAAAAAACAGTACTACAAACGACTAGAAAGTAAACGAAGTTACTAAAAACAAAAAAAATTTTACTACAAACGAAACGAAGTTACTACAAACGAAAAAAACAGCACTACAAATGTATGATCGCTACTACAAACAAAATTAGGCACCTAGAAGCGAAAAAAACAGCACTACAAACGACTAGAAGGTAAACGCAGTTACTACAAACGAAGAAAAAATTACTACAAACGAAACTAAGTTACTACAAACGAAAAAAACGGCACTACAAACGACAAGAAGGTAAACAGAGATACTACAAACGAAAAAAACTTCACTACAAACGAAACTAAGTTACTAGAAACGAAAAAAAAGCACTACAAACGAAACTAAGTTACTAGAAACGAAAAAAAAGGCACTACAAACGACTAGAAGGTGAACGAAGTTACTACAAACAAAAAAAAATTTACGTCAAATGAAACTAAGTTACTACAAATGAAAAAAACGGCACTACAAACGAACGATCGCTACTACAAACGAAACTAAGCTACTACAAACGGAAAAAATAGCACTACACACGACCTGATACTAAACGGAGTTACTACAAACGAAAAAAAAATTAATACAAACGAAAAAAACAGCACTACAAATGAACGATCGCTACTACGAACGAAATTAGGCTCCTACAAACGAAAAAAACAGCACTACAATCGACTAGAAGGTAAACGGAGTTACTACAAATGAAAAAAAAATTACTACCATCGAAACTAAGTTACTACAAACGAAAAAAACCGCACTACAAACGAAAGATTGCTACTACAAACGGAATTAAGCTCCTACAAACGAAAAAAACAGCACTACAAACGACCAGAAGGTTAAGGGAGTTACTACAAACGAAAAAAAATTACTACAAACGAAGCTAAGTTACTGCAAACGAAAAAAACGGCACTTCAAACGACTAGAAGGTCAACGGAGTTACTACAAACGAAAAAAAATTCACCACAAACGAAACTAAGTTACTACAAAAGAAAAAAACGACACTAAAAATGAAAGATCGCTACTACAAACGGAATTAAGCTCCTACAAACGAGAAAAACAGCACTACAAACGAAACTAAGTTATTACAAATGAAAAAAACAGCACTACAAACGAAAGATCGCGATTACAAACGAAACTAAGCTACTACAAACGAAAAAAACAGTACTACAAACGACTAGAAAGTAAACGAAGTTACTAAAAACAAAAAAAATTTTACTACAAACGAAACGAAGTTACTACAAACGAAAAAAACGGCACTACAAACGAACGATCGCTACTACAAACGAAACTAAGCTACTACAAATGAAAAAAACAGCACTACAAATGAATGATCGCTACTACAAACAAAATTAGGCACCTAGAAGCGAAAAAAACAGCACTACAAACGACTAGAAGGTAAACGCAGTTACTACAAACGAAGAAAAAATTACTACAAACGAAACTAAGTTACTACAAACGACATTACCAGCACTACAAACGAAAGATCGCTACTACAAACAAAACTAAGTTACTAAAAACGAAAAAAACAGCACCACAAACGACCAGAAGGTTGAGGGAGTTACTACAAACGAAAAAAAATTACTACAAACGAAACTAAGTTACTATAAACGAAAAAAACGGCACTTCAAACGACTAGAAGGTCAACAGAGTTACTACAAACGAAAAAAAATTTACTACAAACGAAACTAAGTTACTACAAAAGAAAAAAACGGGTGTAAAAATAAAAGATCGCTACTACAAACGAAATTAAGCTCCTACAAACGAAAAAAACAGCACTACAAACGACTAGAAGGTAAACGGAGTTACTACAAATGGAAAAAAAATTACTACAATCGAAACTAAGTTACTACAAACGAAAAAAACAGCACTACAAACGACTAGAAGGTAAACGCAGTTACTACAATCGAAACTAAGTTACTACAAACGAAAAAAACCGCACTACAAACGAACGATCCCTACTACAAACGAAACTAAGCTACTACAAATGAAAAAAACAGCACTACAAACGACCAGAAACTAAACGGAATTACTACAAACGAAAAAAAAAACACTACAAATGAATGATCGCTACTACAAATAAAATTAGGCTCCTACAAGCGAAAAAAACAGCACAACAAACGACTAGAAGGGAAACGGAGTTACTACAAATGGAAAAAAAATTACTACAATCGAAACTAAGTTACTACAAACGAAAAAAACTGCACTACAAACGACTAGAAAGTAAACGCAGTTACTACAAACGAAAAAAAAATTACTACAAACGAAACTAAGTTACTACAAACGAAAAAAACGGCACTACAAACGACTAGAAGGTAAACAGAGATACTACAAACGAAAAAAACTTTACTACCAACGAAACTAAGTTACTAGAAACAAAAAAAAAGGCACTACAAACGACTAGAAGGTAAACGAAGTTACTACAAACAAAAAAAATTTACTACAAACGAAACTTAGTTGCTACAAACGAAAAAAACGGCACTCCAAACGAACGATCGCTACTACAAACGAAACTAAGCGACTACAAATGAAAAAAACAGCACTACAAACGACCAGAAACTAAACGGAGTTACTACAAATGAAAAAAAAATTACCACAAACGAAAAAAACAGCACTACAAATGAATGATCGCTACTACAAACAAAATTAGGCTCCTACAAACGAAAAAAACAGCACTACAAACGATTGGAAGTTAAACGGAGTTACTACAAACAGAAAAAAAAATACTACAATCGAAACTAAGTTACTACAAACGAAAAAAACCGCACTACAAACGAAAGATTGCTACTACAAACGGATCTAGACTCCTACAAACGAAAAAAAACAGCACTACAAACGACTAGAAGGTAAACGCAGTTACTACAAACGAAAAAAAAATTACTACAAACGAAATTAAGTTACTACAAACGAAAAAAACAGCACTACAAACGAAATTAAGCCCCTACAAACGGAAAAAACAGTACTATAAACGACTAGAAGGTAAACGCAGTTACTACAAACGAAAAAAAAATTACTACAAACGAAACTAAGTTACTAAAAACGAAAAAAAAAGGCACTACAAACGACTAGACAGTGAACGAAGTTACTACAAACGAAAAAAAATTTACTACAAACGAAACTAAGTTACTACAAACAAAAAAAATGGCACTACAAACGAAAGATCGCTATTACAAACGAAATGAAGCTATCACAAACAAAAAAAACCGCACTACAAGCGATCAGAAAGTAAACGGAGTTACTACAAACGAAAAAAAAATTACTACAAACGAAACTATGTTACGTCAAACAGAAAAAAGGCACTACAAACGACTAGAAGGTCAACGAAGTTACTACAAACTGTTGTGTCGCGGAATATTCCTCTAACGTATTCTCAGGAATATTCCTTAGCGGACACAGTTAGAGATGGAATTCTGAAAGATAGCTGTCATACAAGACGGGATGCGAAGTAGACGCCGACGCAGCATGAAGCGACTCGCGAGGCGATCTACGATAGGCTAAAGCTAAAGCTGCCAACTAAGGGATTTTCGTGAAGACAGTTAGCAACTGCTTTACGAAAGGACAGAATTAATTTCGACTTAGCAGAGAACGGTTGGTTCCTCGTAAAATTCTCGAAACAACGCATTATTGTACTTTCTTACTTTACTTCTAAATAGACAACGGAAAGTCACCGTTGCCTATAATAAATACTTCCTTTTACATAAATTCGTGTTTTCATCGATAACTCGAGATCCATCTCCTTATCGGCAAACGATCCCGAAAAATAATAACTTTTTAATATTATACCGAATACCGAATAATCTAATTACCCGGTACCGGCATAACATTATTGTACGAACGGTTGGTTCCTCGTAAAATTCTCGAAACAACGCATTATTGTACTTTCTTTTTAATATTATATCGAATACCGAATAATCTAATTACCCGGTACCGGCATAACATTTGGTGGCAGCGGTGGGATCTGCCGAAGTTAAGTGATTCGCGATTTATTAGGACAAAAGTGTTTTGGACAAAGTTGAGAATACTCTGAAGTGACGACTACGACGCGTGCAAGGACACCAGTGTAGTTCGTGAAAACCCGACTAATCTAACGCGAAGCGTGAAGCGAACGTCGGTGCGGGGTGACGTATCGGTCAACCGTTTAAAGTCCCGATTGACGGTGTCACGTCAAGTCGCGGAAAACCGCACAAAGTGTGCAACCGAGTACGCACAGCAGCTACTCGAAAAGAAGCCGTCGCGCAATCGTTGGCGACGCACCAAGGACGAACCCAGGAACCAACGGAGATACGGGTCAACGGTACCAGGGAGGACAACTGGACCAACCTTCGAGGAAAGCTAAGAGACAACGGGTCTACAGCACCGAAGGAACAGCACCCGAGGACATCGCAATGAAAAGGACCGTCTACCAGATCATCTTTCTGTAAGTGGCGGTTACTTTATACTCATACATAGCCAATAAACTGAAGCCAGTCAGGAAAAATATTTTGGAAAATTTGGAGAAAATATCTCTAGAAATTTTGTGGGCATATTTTAGAGTTTTGTTCACCGCGAAATTAGCAACATGCCGATATTTAGGGGAGCGAAACCGAAACGTAGAGTCAATTCATTAGGAACTGCGATTCCCGGCGAAGGGGCAGACTCCACAGCTGGATTAGCTGCCGCCGTAGGGGAAATAGTATACGAAGCGCGCAGGGCGTTAACAGAGCTCTCGCCGTCGGGACGAATCCCCACCGATAGGCAAGAGGCCGTCGCGGGCCGACTGGACGCCGAGTTCGGCGTAAACCCTCTCAGGGGCACGGCATTTCGCGATAACAGTAGTATAGGTAGCGACGACGTGTTCAATATGGCTACTGGCGAACGAACGCCTGAACGCCTTGAGGAGGACATAGATGAACGGGAACTCGGAAGCTTGCAAACGATAGATCGCGTAGGTTTCCCGTCAGCTACCGGTACGACGGCACGATCGGTGACTTCGAGAGTACAAGATCGTTTAGAGGCGATCGACCGGAGCCACCGTGACTTGGTAAGAGCTCGACGGCAGTGCGAAAGGCTGCAGCGCGAGCACGAGCAAAGTCGACGCGAACTCGATCGCGAGCTACAGGGGGTTGAAACACCGTCAGCAAGACGAAACTTGGCGAGCACGCTCAACGAGGTAGGTGCAGACGAATACGAACTAATCCACTCCTTACGGGAGCAAATTGCCGAGCTCCAGCGACGGCTAGGAGGAGCTGGGATGGAGGACATCCCGCCCCCCGCGCTGCCCCCGAGACGCGCGCGATTCGAGGAGACGCAGAGGCCCTCAAACATGCTCAGCCTCAGTCTCGGAATAAAAATGGTAAAAACATTCGACGTCAAAGATTCAAAGGCATTGCCTCTCTTCTTAAAGTCCTGCGAGACGATATTCCGCAGGGTAGCAGAGGAGGAGCATGACACTCTCCTCGAGTTAATCGTTATGAGTAAGCTAGAGGGTGCAGCAGCAAGACAACTGCAGCACAAAACCATCAGCACCATGGCGCAACTCAGGAGCGAGTTGGAAGCGTTGTACGGACAACAGAAGTCCCTGGCCGCGCTGCAAATGGAGTTCAGCTCCCTCCGGCAGGGACAGAACGAAGACATAGCCGCCTACGCGGCACGGACGGAACGGATCACGGTAGACATCGCCGAAATACTCTGCGAGCCGTTGCAAACCGAGGATCAAAAGATTACCGTCGAGAGCGTCACACGACGAAGCGCACAGGCCAACTTCGAAAACGGCCTGCACGGCCAGGTGCAAGTGCTGGTACGTGCTCGAAATTACCAAACGTTGCATGACTCCGTGGCCGGGGCCATAGAGATAACCAACATGGTGCAGCCTAAGGGAGGGCTAGGGGGAGCGTCGAGCCACCCCAGAAGGTCCCAGGGCGCACCATCCCGGCAGAACAAAAATTGTTTCACCTGCGGGAACGCCGGACACTTGGCACGAGACTGCACCCGGAGATCGGGAAGAGTGAGCCTGCCAATGCCCAGTGAAAATAAGTCCATACACAACGTCGACATCGTGTGCAACTACTGCCAGAAGAAGGGCCACGTGTGGAGGGACTGTAGAAAGAGGTTATCGCTAAACCAGAGCGAACCCGCTCGGACGACACAGCAGCCCCAACGTCAAAAGGACTCGGAAGATAAGGAAAAAAAAACGACAGTAACGACGGGTACCGGTCGGAATAACACGGACACCCGCCCGCTGGCAACGATGAGGCTGAACACACTAACAGCCCAGGAAAAGCCCGCAAGCAAGCTACAACTGCTACAAGTAACGTTGCCGGCGTCGAGTGCCACCGCCAGTGATTTCGATATTATTGCATCGCTGGCCGTGTCTGGGGTACTCACCCTCAAGGCAGACACCGGAGCCCAATGCAGCATCATTAAAGAAGACTGTCTCAAACCCGAGACTATGGTGAAAGACTGCAAAGTGGAATTACAAGGGGTGGCGGGAGAAAAATTTACTCCTCTAGGAATGGCGAACATCACGCTCGAGACGCCGGCTCTAAATGTAGAGCATTGGTTTTACATCGTTCCGAGCACCGTGCCGTTGAAGGTCAACGGACTGCTTGGTATGGACTTCATTAAACATCATAAAGCAGATATCTTGCACGGCGAAATGATTAAACTATACGGACATTGCATGCCGCTTTTAGATGGTTCGGTGAAGATGACCCTGCCGCCACGCAGCGAGACCGTCGCTTACGCCGCGACCAAGAGCAAATTTATCGGACTGCTCTCTAAAATGGAACTCGGAAAAGGAGTAATAATGGGAGCCTGCATCACGCCGCCGCACGGTAGCAGCTGTGCAGTAAGTCTAATAAACACCACAGAGAAGGCTGTTGAGGTACAACGCCCGGTGGTGGAACTCGAGCCGCTAGAGATAACGGCAGTGGGTCACGGTCCCGAGGCCGCGACGCCCGAAGTATGCACCGTCAGCGCGGAGCGAGGGGCCGACCGCCTCGCGCGACTAGCTCAAGAGCTAGACGCACGAAATCTCAATAAGGAAGAGCGCGAAGCGCTCGATGAGATCACGAAAGAATACGAAGATGTGTTCCACCTCCCGGGGGACAGGCTGCCATGCACGCCTATGGTAGAACATGTGATACCCCTAAAGGAGGGGGTGCAGCCCATTAAGGTGCACCCATACAGGCTGCCCGAGACCCACAAGAGAGAAGTGGAGAGGCAGACCCGCGAAATGCTGGAGGAAGGCATAGTCCAACCTAGCCGGAGTCAATGGAACGCCCCGCTGCTGGTCGTAGCGAAGAAACCTGACGCAGCCGGAGAGAGAAAAATGCGCGTAGTCGTGGACTTTCGGAAGCTGAACGAAGCCACCATCGGAGACTCGTACCCACTGCCTAATATCACCGAGATATTGGACCAGCTGGGAAGGGCCCGATACTATACGACCTTGGATCTCGCCTCTGGATTTCATCAAATCCCGATGGCAAAGCAAGACAAGGAAAAGACCGCATTTTCCACACCACAGGGCCATTTCGAGTATAATCGAATGCCTTTCGGACTCAAAAACGCCCCACCGACCTTCCAGAGGTTGATGAACTCCGCGCTGGCAGGACTACAGGGCGTCAAATGCTATGTGTACTTAGACGACATAGTAATTCACGGAAAAACCTTCAAGGAGCACAATGACAGGTTACGAGAGGTACTGCAGCGGCTAAGAGAAGCCAGATTAGCAGTGCAACCGAGCAAGTGCCAGTTCCTGCGAAAGGAAACGCAGTACCTCGGCCACATCATATCCAAAGAGGGCGTACGTGCTGATCCGCAGAAACTGGAAGCAGTAAGAGAATTCCCAGTACCGAGAAATATAAAAGGAGTACAATCCTTCCTCGGACTAGCTGGCTACTATCGAAAATTCATCAAGGACTTCTCGAGAACCGCGAAGCCACTCACAGAATTAACCCAGAAAGGGGTCGCATTCGAGTGGACCGCAGTAAGAGACGCTGCCTTCGAAGAACTGAAGACAGCCCTTACCACAGCACCGATACTGCAGTATCCAGACTTCACTAAGCCGTTTGTTGTAACGACGGACGCCTCAGACAGGGCGCTCGGCGCAATCTTATCGCAAGGCAAAATCGGGGACGATTTGCCCATATGTTACGCGAGCCGCACCATGTCAAAGGCCGAGCTCAATTATACAACCACGGAAAAAGAGCTACTCGCCATAGTTTGGGCTCTCGCTCAATTTCGACCATATATTTATGGTACACGTTTCACGGTAGTGACGGACCACCAACCGCTCACCTGGCTGTTCGGAGTAAAGGACCCAGGTTCGAGATTAATGCGTTGGAAAATTAAACTGGCCGAACACGAATTTAACGTTGAATATAAGGCCGGAAAGCGTAATACCAACGCCGATGCGTTAAGTCGTATATTCGCTACTACGAGGACCCAAGCGAGAGCTAGGAACGAAGTCCGTGAGTCGGAAGAGGACAGCACGACGGGGCAAGTAGGCACAACGAAAGACCGCACAAAGCGGACAGCCGAAGATACCCCGTATAGCCATGGTAGCTCGCTGGAGCGAGAGGTCAAGCTCGCCCGTGAGCGAGACGAGGACGGCAAGCGCCCGGGTACGGACAGCCGCACAAAGCGGAGAGCCGAGAATACCCCGGGCCAACCTAGCAACGCGGCAGAGAAAGAGGCCGCTCTGGCCAATGCGCCAGAAGAGGACAGAGAGATTCGCAGCGTGCCTGCAGAACGCTCTACTGAACCCCACAGCCCCGCCGAAAAGCCGTGCGGTCGGGGAAGGGGCAGACCACGCAAGCAAGCAACGCAAGCCACTGGTGAGACTGCGTGCACCGCTAACAAGGATGGAGCGAGCCCAGCACAGCATGGCGGACCCGCGAAGCGCGGAAGGCCTCGAAAGGCAAACGTTGCAAGGCCGCTCGAGAGAGAGAGCGACCCAACGGCAGAGCCACCGGTGGGCACACCGAGTGAAGAAACTGCGGACAGAGCACCGCAAAGGCCTGCTGAGGAAGCGAGGCACGGCGGGGCCCGTAGCCCACGAACTTCCAGCAGCGCAGACGAAGACAGCGTTATAAAAGAGCGCAGCGACTGCCGCAGTGGCGTAGCCGTTCCCTCCTTCGAAGACCGCCTGAAAATCATAAAAGAATACCACGGCACCCCCTTAGGAGGGCATCAGGGTATCAGGCGTACACTGCATCGGATCCGGACCAAGTACGACTGGCCCGGCATAAGAAGGGACTTAGAAAAATACATAACATCCTGCGAATCCTGCCAGAAAAATAAAATCGGGAAAAGGGAACGAGTACCGATGGTGGTAACTGACACCCCATCGAGGTCGTTCGAAAAAGTTGCGGTCGACATCGTAGGACCGTTACCGGAAAGCGTCAACGGGAAAAAATATATACTTACGATCCAAGACGCATTGACCAAGTACAGCGCAGCGATTCCACTGCCGAACCAAGAGGCTTCGACAGTAGCAAAGGCGCTCGTAGAAGAATTAATTTGCCGGCACGGAACGCCGGAAATAATATTATCAGATCAGGGTACGAACTTCCTCAGCTCGACCTTCAAAGAGATGTGTCGACTGCTGCGAATTAAAAAAATACAAACTACGGCCTATCATCCCGAATCGAACGGCGCTTTGGAGAGGTCACATCGCACCCTTGCTGAGTACCTAAAAAATTTCATAGATGAGGATCAGGGAAATTGGGACGAGTGGCTGCCATACGCAATGTTTACGTACAACACCACTCCACATACAGGGACCGGATTGTCACCCCATGTATTGGTGTATGGACGCGAAGCGGAGTTACCGACCGCCGTGAAGCAGGAGCCCCGCCGCGCCTATGCATACGACGACTACGTCCAAGAGTTACGCGAACGATTACGCGCCGCATGGACTGTAGCACGAGAGAACCTGGAAGGCGCGAAACGACGGTCGAAGACTATATACGACCAAGGCGCGCAGGTGCAGGAGTACCGCGTCGGCGAACGCGTACTCCTCCGCGACGAGACGGTGCGCAGGGGGCGGTCGGCCAAACTGACCCCGAAGTGGACGGGACCCCACGCGATAGTGGAAGCGAGGCCTCCCGTCAACTACGTTGTCCAGAAGGGACGGAAAACTCAGGCGGTCCATGCTAACCGCCTGAAACTACTTAACGACCATTAAAAACTAAATAAATGAGGGTAGGGAGCTCCTCGGAGCGCAAGGCAGGAACTCCATTAACGACGCGAGGTAAATTCGGGAAATTTTATTAAAATTCCGAACGTATGGAGATATGATTATTGGTTATAATTTTTAAGTAACATAAAAACATAAAATGATGATTAGAAAAAATTAGACGAAGACGGTCCCGCAAGTGGGACAAGTGGAGAGCGGCTCCTCCGCGAAGAGCCGGCGCAGCCCGACGAAATCGTGGTAGGGCTCTTCGTCTCCGAGCCACGGCCCCAGGCCCCACAGACAATACACCGCTCGGCGATTGTCCTGGCGGCGACGACGTGTAGCCGCTCGCTCCCGGAGCTCGTCGGACAGCCAGCGACGACTCGGCCCGGGTACCACGATCAGGGAGCTCTGAAAACCAAAATTAACATAAATAAGAATTTTATAGAAAAAAAAAAAAAAAAAAAAAAAAAATCCAAGCAAGGTAAGGAGGTAAGGATACATACGATTAGCTCTAACACAGCGGGAGACAAATCGTCCCCCCTACAGAGGGCTGCCCCATAGGGCGAGGTCCTGGACACACGGACGAGAATCGTAGACATTGTTCCGGTCGGGTTGTGAGAACAAGAATGAGCCAAAAAGCCCTCGTGCGAAACTCGCGAGACTGCAACGAAAGAGGGAGAACTCACGCTTTCCTCCCCTCGTCTGATTGCAGATTAATCGCAGCAAGGTATGGACAAACCACAGCCACACCGAGTACAGCCGACTACGTCGTCAGCACTTTTGCCAGCACTCCGGGCATCTACTACGAGAACATAGGGAGCCTTACAATAATTCAATCGACGTGGCGACTGATAATCAGGCTGGACCTCGCTGCACTACTGCACCGAGAGGGGGAGATAAGCAAAAGCCTACAACGTCTGACGGAGCTGTGCGAGAGCGAAACTCGCGCCAATGATATATGCCCCGTCATAAGCGACTCGGTTCCGAGAATGAAGAAAAGAATAGAGACAGGAATACTGACCGTATTCGACCTCCTCGGGACGCGCCCCGTCAGAGAGCGCCGAGGATTGATAGATGGCCTCGGAAGCATAATCAAAGCCATCACGGGAAACATGGATGCCACCGACGCAAAGGAACTACACGAAGAGATAACGCGCCTGGAGGCGTCCCACCAGACCCTGAAGGAAGGATTAAAAAATCAAATACAAGTCATAAAAACCACGCTCTGCTTATTTAATGAAAGCGCGCAACACATACAGGCTAACGAACAGACCCTGCTGTCCCTGATGCAGCATATCAACCGCACGCTTAACAGCGAAGTATACTACATAGAGAGACGCCAACACTTGGACGAGACGCTCAACGCGATAAGTATTGCGGTCGAAGCATTACTCGGCGACGTACAGGAGCTAGTGTGGCTGGTGGACGATATAGCTAGCGGTAAGGCCCGAGCAACGTCCCTGCCGCCACGCACACTCGCTAGGCACCTCGTAGAGGCACTACCACACCTACCGTCGGGCAGTAGTTTCCCGGTCGCAATAGCACCTGACCAAGTGTCAACACTTATGCGACTGGCCGATACCAGGGCTTACAGCGAAGGCAACGCAGTGGTACTCGTGCTGGACATACCGCTGATCGGGCAGCAACGATATAGTATGCAAAAAGTATACCCCATACCCACGCGAGCGGACAATGGCAGGCACTACTACATAGAAGCGACCGAGTCCCACTTGGTAATAGATATAGAGAATCGCAAGTACCTAAGGATGACATACGATGACATAAAAATTTGCAAGGTACTGGGCAAATCGTACATTTGCCCACCAACACACCCTACTATGCCGGTCACACGCGACGCGCCCTGCGAAGTCCTAATCTATGCGAAAATGGACACCGGTAACGGAAAAAATTGCGCGAAAAGGGTTGTCGAAATCACACATCCCTTAATCGTTCCAATGCAACAGCAAGGACGATGGTTATACGTCGCGCCAACCCCGGTCCCCATAGGGATAAATTGTGGGAAAAATCCCACTCAGCACGAAATATTGAATAATTCAGGAATACTGGCTTTGGTAGGCGTATGTATAGTAACCGCCCGAGATTTCAGCATCAAAACCATCGGGCGAACATCGCAGATCATACAGGAAAACTACCTCCCGTCGTTTAACTTGACATTAACGGAGATCGAAGCTCGGGCACCCCCGCCGCAGACCGAGAGGACCATCCCACTACAGAGCGTGCTGCGAGACCCCGAAGAGCTTCGGAAACTCGGAGCTCGAGCCGACCAAATCATGGACAACCTCCATACTGCCGGAGACGGGATGCAACACATCCACAACCTGAGTTTCTACTCCTTGGGCGCCATAGCGCCGATCGCCTTGGTTGGCTACGTTCTGCTTAAATGTTACAGGTACAAAAGAAACAGAACACCACCGAGCACTAGAGAAGCAATAACCCCGGCAACCGCCGAGGTAACTATCAACCTCGAGCCTCTCGGACGACAACAGCCAGAGGAACGACTTCGAACCGAGCTGGCCAGGTTATGCAATCGTCCCCCCAATCGAGAACGACTTGCTCGACTTGAAAGAAGCTAGCAAACAAAAATGAAACATTTTACACACATATTATATATCATATATCAAATCGTAAAATTGTATTAAAATTGTAAGGTACGGGAAACCAACTGAAGAAAAAATTTTTTTTGAAAATTTTTCCTTTTAAGGGGGGAGGGATGTTGTGTCGCGGAATATTCCTCTAACGTATTCTCAGGAATATTCCTTAGCGGACACAGTTAGAGATGGAATTCTGAAAGATAGCTGTCATACAAGACGGGATGCGAAGTAGACGCCGACGCAGCATGAAGCGACTCGCGAGGCGATCTACGATAGGCTAAAGCTAAAGCTGCCAACTAAGGGATTTTCGTGAAGACAGTTAGCAACTGCTTTACGAAAGGACAGAATTAATTTCGACTTAGCAGAGAACGGTTGGTTCCTCGTAAAATTCTCGAAACAACGCATTATTGTACTTTCTTACATTACTTCTAAATAGACAACGGAAAGTCACCGTTGCCTATAATAAATACTTCCTTTTACATAAATTCGTGTTTTCATCGATAACTCGAGATCCATCTCCTTATCGGCAAACGATCCCGAAAAATAATAACTTTTTAATATTATACCGAATACCGAATAATCTAATTACCCGGTACCGGCATAACAAAACGAAAAAAAATTTACTACAAACGAATCTCAGATACTACAAACGAAAAAAACGCCACTACAAAGAAAAGATCGCTACTACAAACATAACTAAGCTACTAAAAAAGAAAAAAACCGCACTTCAAACGAAAGATCACTACTACAAACGAAACTAAGCTACTACAAACGAAAAAAACAGCACTACAAACGACTAGAAAGTAAACGGACTTACTAAAAACGAAAAAAAAATTACTAGAAACGAAATTAAGTTACTACAAACAAAAAAAACAGCGCTGAAAATGACTAGAAAGTGAACGAAGTTACTACAAACGAAAAAAAATTTACTACAAACGAAACTAAGTTACTACAAAAGAAAAAAACGGCATTAAAAACGAAAGATCGCTACTACAATCGAAATTAAGCTCCTACAAACGAAAAAAACAGCACTACAAACGATTATAAGGTAAACGAAGTTACTACAAACGAAAAAAAATTTACTACAAACGAAACCAATTTACTACAAACGGAAAAAACATCACTACAAACGACTAAAAGGTGAACGGAGTTACTAGAAACAAAAAAAAAATTTACTACAAACGAAACTAAGTTACTACAAACGAAAAAAACGGCACTACAAACGACTAAAAGGTGAACCAAGTTACTACAAACGAAAAAAAATTTACTACAAAGGAAACTAAGTTACTACAAACGAAAAAAACAGCATTACAAACGAAAGATCGCCACTACAAACAAAACTAAGCTACGACAAACGAAAAAAACAGCACTACAAACGACTAGAAAGTAAGCGGAGTTACTACAAACGAAAAAAAAATTACTTAAACGGAACAAAGTTACTACAAACGATAAAAAACGGCACAACAAACGAAAGATCGCTACTACAAACAAAATTAAGCTACCACAAACAAAATAAACAGCACTACAAGCAATCAGAAGGTAAACGGAGATACTACAAACGAAAAAAACGACACTACAAACGACTAGAAGGTAAGCAGAGATACTACAAACGAAAAAAACTTTACTACAAACGAAACTAAGTTACTACAAACGAAAAAAAAGGCACTACAAACGACTAGACGGTGAACAAAGTTACTACAAATGAAAAAAAATTTACTACGAACGAAACTAAGTTACTACAAATAAAAAAAATTGCACTACAAACGAAATATCGCTACTACAAACGAAATTAAGCTACTACAAACGAAAGAAACAGCACTACAAACGATCAGAATGTAAACGGAGTTAGTGCAAACGAAAAAAAAATTACTACAAACGAAACTACGTAACTACAAACGAAGAAAACGGCACTACAAACGACTAGACGGTGAACGGAGTTACTACAAACAAAAAAAAAATTCTACAAATGAAACAAAGTTACTACAAACGAAAAAAACGGCACTACAAACGACTAGAAGGTAAACACAGATACTACAAACCAAATAAAATTTACTACAAACGAAACTAAGTTACTAGAAACGAAAAAAACGGCACTACAAACGACTAGAAGGTGAACGAAGTTACTACAAACAAAAAAAAATTTACTACAAATGAAACTAAGTTACAACAAGCGAAAAAAACGGCACTACAAATGAACGATCGCTACTACAAACGAAACTAAGCTACTACAAACGAAAAAAACAGCACTACAAACGACCAGAAGCTAAACGGAGTTACAACAAACGAAAAAAAATTACTACAAACGAAAATAACAGCACTACAAATGAATGATCGCTACTACAAACGAAATTAGGCTCCTATAAACGGAAAAAACAGCACTACAAACGACGAGAAGGTAAACGGAGTTACTACAAACAAACAAAAATTACTACAAACGAAACTAAGTTACTACAAACGAAAGATCGCTACTACAAATAAAACTAAGCTACTACAAACGAAAAAAAAAGCACTACAAACGAAAGATCACTACTACAAACGAAATTAACCTACTACAAACAAAAAAAAT
The DNA here is from genome assembly GCA_963942595.1 of Cylloceria caligata. Taxonomy (NCBI): domain Eukaryota; kingdom Metazoa; phylum Arthropoda; class Insecta; order Hymenoptera; family Ichneumonidae; genus Cylloceria; species Cylloceria caligata. The sequence continues at coordinate 28,265,491 of OZ012705.1, read as the reverse complement.
AGCACTACAAACGAAAGTGTGCTACTACAAACGAAAAAAACAGCACTGAAAACAACGAGAAGGTAAACGCAGTTACTACAAACAAAAAAAAAATTACTACAAACGAAACTCAGTTACTACAAATGAAAAAAACGGCACTACAAACGAACGATCGCGACTACAAACGAAACTAAGCTACAACATACGGAAAAAATAGCACTACACACGACCTGATACTAAACGGAGTTACTACAAACTAAAAAAAAATTACTACAAACGAAAAAAACAGCACTACAAATGAACGATCGCTACTACGAACGAAATTAGGCTCCTACAAACGAAAAAAACAGCACTACAAACGACTAGAAGGTAAACGGAGTTACTACAAATGAAAAAAAAATTACAACCATCGAAAGTAAGTTACTACAAACGACATAAACAGCACTACAATCGAAAAATCGCTACTACAAACGAAACTATGTTACTAAAAACGAAAAAAACAGCACTACAAACGACTAGACGGTGAACGGAGTTCCTACAAACGAAAAAAAAATTACTACAAACAGAACTAAGTTACTACAAACGAAAAAAACGGCACTACAAACGACTAGAAGGTAAACAGAGATACTACAAACGAAAAAAACTTTACTACAAACGAAACTAAGTTACTACAAAAGAAAAAAACGGCACTACAAACGACTAGACGGTGAACGAAGTTACTACAAATGAAAAAAAATTTACTACGAACGAAACTAAGTTACTACAAACAAAAAAAATTGCACTACAAACGAAATATCGCTACTACAAACGAAATTAAGCTACTACAAACGAAAGAAACAGCACTACAAACGATCAGAATGTAAACGGAGTTAGTGCAAACGAAAAAAAAATTACTACAAACGAAACTAAGTTACTACAAACGAAAAAAACGGCACTACAAACGACTAGACGGTGAACGGAGTTACTACAAACAAAAAAAAATTTCTACAAACGAAACAAAGTTACTACAAACGAAAAAAACAGAACTACAAACGACTAGAAGGTAAACAGAGATACTATCAGGGGTACAAATTGAAAATGCGGGTTTGATAACAGATGGCGTTATTAACGCTATACGCATCAGGCAGTACTGTGACTATGTTCATGTCAAAGCTACGTCTTATAGCTTTAATTTTCAGTATGTGTCAATTTGTCGCAGTGTCAAATTCATAGTTTTTTTGAGCTCTCAATATGTCGAGTTTCGTGCCAACAAAACAGCATTTGCGGGAAGTTTTAATTTACTTCTTTAATTTGAAGAAAAGTGCTGCTGAAGCACATCGATTGGTCTCCGAGGCTTATCCGAGTCATGTTCCATCGGTTTCAACGTGCGAGAGATGGTTTGTGCGGTTTAGAAGTGGTGATTTTGACGTTGAGGACAAAGAGCGGCCGGGCCAAGTGAAAAAGTTTGAGAATGCTGAATTGGAGGCAATACTCAATGAAGACTCGTGTCAAACTCAACAAGAGCTCGCAGATTCATTGGGAGTGATACAACAAGCCATTTCCCATCGTATAAAAGCCCTCGGAATGATCCAAAAGCAAGGACATTGGGTGCCGTATGAGCTGAAGCCGAGAGACGTCGAGCGCCGTTTTTTTGCATGCGAACTGCTGCTCGAACGGCAAAAACGGAAGGGTTTTTTGCATCGCATTGTCACTGGTGATGAAAAGTGGATCCATTACGATAACCCGAAGCGCAAAAAATCATATGGTTACCCCGGCCATGCATCATCATCGACGGCCAAACCAAATATTCACGGCGCCAAGCTCATGCTCTGTATTTGGTGGGACCAGCTGGGTGTGGTGTATTATGAGCTATTGAAATCGAACGAAACCATCACAGGAGCACTATACCGAACTCAATTGATGCGTTTGAGCCGCGCACTCAAAGAAAAACGGCCACAATACGAGCAAAGACACGACAAAGTAATTTTGCAACATGACAACGCGCGGCCACATGTTGCAGCGCCGGTCAAAACATACCTACAAACGCTGAAATGGGAAGTCTTACCCCACCCGCCGTATAGCCCAGATATTGCTCCTTCCGATTACCACCTTTTCCGATCGATGACACATGGCCTAGCTGACCAGCGCTTCCATTCTTACGAAGAAGCCCAAAAATGGGTCGATGACTGGATAGCAGCCAAGCCGGCCGAATTTTTTCGCGACGGTATCCGTAAATTGCCAGAAAGATGGGAAAAAGTTGTGGCTAGCGATGGACAATACTTTGAATAATTCATTTGTTACCATTTTTTCAGAATAAACGTTCAAAAATAGAAAAAAATCCCGCATTTTCAATTTGTACTCCTGATACAAACGAAAAAAACTTTACTACAAACAAAACTAAGTTACTAGAAACGAAAAAAAAGGCACTACGAACGACTAGAAGGTAAACGTAAGTTACTACAAACGAAAAAAAAATTACTACAAACGAAACTAAGTTACTACAAACGAAAAAAACGGCACTACAAACGACTAGAAGGTAAACAGAGATACTACAAACGAAAAAAACTTCACTACAAACGAAACTAAGTTACTAGAAACGAAAAAAAACGCACTACAAACGAAACTAAGTTACTAGAAACGAAAAAAAAGGCACTACAAACGACTAGAAGGTGAACGAAGTTACTACAAACAAAAAAAAATTTACTTCAAATGAAACTAAGTTACTACAAATGAAAAAAACGGCACTACAAACGAACGATCGCTACTACAAACGAAACTAAGCTACTACAAACGGAAAAAATAGCACTACACATGACCTGATACTAAACGGAGTTACTACAAACGAAAAAAAAATTAATACAAACGAAAAAAACAGCACTACAAATGAACGATCGCTACTACGAACGAAATTAGGCTCCTACAAACGAAAAAAACAGCACTACAATCGACTAGAAGGTAAACGGAGTTACTACAAATGAAAAAAAAATTACTACCATCGAAACTAAGTTACTACAAACGAAAAAAACCGCACTACAAACGAAAGATTGCTACTACAAACGGAATTAAGCTCCTACAAACGAAAAAAACAGCACTACAAACGACCAGAAGGTTAAGGGAGTTACTACAAACGAAAAAAAATTACTACAAACGAAGCTAAGTTACTGCAAACGAAAAAAACGGCACTTCAAACGACTAGAAGGTCAACGGAGTTAATACAAACGAAAAAAAATTCACCACAAACGAAACTAAGTTACTACAAAAGAAAAAAATGGCACTAAAAATGAAAGATCGCTACTACAAACGGAATTAAGCTCCTACAAACGAGAAAAACAGCACTACAAACGAAACTAAGTTATTACAAACGAAAAAAACAGCACTACAAACGAAAGATCGCGACTACAAACGAAACTAAGCTACTACAAACGAAAAAAACAGTACTACAAACGACTAGAAAGTAAACGAAGTTACTGAAAACAAAAAAAATTTTACTACAAACGAAACGAAGTTACTACAAACGAAAAAAACGGCACTACAAACGAACGATCGCTACTACAAACGAAACTAAGCTACTACAAATGAAAAAAACAGCACTACAAATGAATGATCGCTACTACAAACAAAATTAGGCACCTAGAAGCGAAAAAAACAGCACTACAAACGACTAGAAGGTAAACGCAGTTACTACAAACGAAGAAAAAATTACTACAAACGAAACTAAGTTACTACAAACGACATCAACAGCACTACAAACGAAAGATCGCTACTACAAACGAAACTAAGTTACTAAAAACGAAAAAAACAGCACCACAAACGACCAGAAGGTTAAGGGAGTTACTACAAACGAAAAAAAATTACTACAAACGAAACTAATTTACTATAAACGAAAAAAACGGCACTTCAAACGACTAGAAGGTCAACAGATTTACTACAAACGAAAAAAAATTTACTACAAACGAAACTAAGTTACTACAAAAGAAAAAAACGGAACTCAAAATGAAAGATCGCTACTACAAACGAAATTAAGCTCCTACAAACGAAAAAAACAGCACTACAAACGAAACTAAGTTACTACAAACGAAAAAAACGGCACTACAAACGAAAGATCGCTACTACAAACGAAACTAATCTACCACAAACGAAAAAAACAGTACTACAAACGACTAGAAAGTAAACAAAGTTACTACAAATAAAAAAAATTTCACTACAAACGAAACTAAGTTACTACAACCGAAAAAAACCGCACTACAAACGAACGATCCCTACTACAAACGAAACTAAGCTACTACAAATGAAAAAAACAGCACTACAAACGACCAGAAACTAAACGGAGTTACTACAAACGAAAAAAAAATTACCACAAACGAAAAAAAAGCACTACAAATGAATGATCGCTACTACAAACGAAATTAGGCTCCTACAAGCGAAAAAAACAGCACAACAAACGACTAGAAGGTAAACGGAGTTACTACAAATGGAAAAAAAATTACTACAATCGAAACTAAGTTACTACAAACGAAAAAAACAGCACTACAAACGACTAGAAGGTAAACGCAGTTACTACAAACGAAAAAAAAATTACTACAAACGAAACTAAGTTACTACAAACGAAAAAAACCGCACTACAAACGAACGATCCCTACTACAAACGAAACTAAGCTACTAAAAATGAAAAAAACAGCACTACAAACGACCAGAAACTAAACGGAGTTACTACAAACGAAAAAAAAATTACTACAAACGAAAAAAAAAGCACTACAAATGAATGATCGCTACTACAAATAAAATTAGGCTCCTACAAGCGAAAAAAACAGCACAACAAACGACTAGAAGGTAAACGGAGTTACTACAAATGGAAAAAAAATTACTACAATCGAAACTAAGTTACTACAAACGAAAAAAAAGGCACTACAAACGACTAGACAGTGAACGAAGTTACTACAAACGAAAAAAAAATTACTACAAACGAAACTTAGTTACTACAAAAGAAAAAAACGGCACTACAAACGACTAGAAGGTAAACAGAGATACTACAAACGAAAAAAACTTTACTACCAACGAAACTAAGTTACTAGAAACGAAAAAAAAGGCACTACAAACGACTAGAAGGTGAACGAAGTTACTACAAACAAAAAAAAATTTACTTCAAATGAAACTAAGTAACTACATACGAAAAAAACGGCACTACAAACGAACGATCGCTACTACAAACGAAACTAAGCTACTACCAACGGAAAAAATAGCACTACACACGACCTGATACTAAACGGAGTTACTACAAACAAAAAAAAAATTACTGCAAACGAAAAAAACAGCACTACAAATGAACGATCGCTACTACGAACGAAATTAGGCTCCTACAAACGAAAAAAACAGCACTTCAAACGACTAGAAGGTAGACGCAGTTACTACAAACGAAAAAAAAATTACTACAAACGAAACTAAGTTACTACAAACGACATAAACAGCACTACAAACGAAAGATCGCTACTACAAACGAAACTAAGTTACTAAAAACGAAAAAAACAGCACTACAAACGACCAGAAGGTTAAGGGAGTTACTACAAACGAAAAAAAATTACTACAAACGAAGCTAAGTTACTGCAAACGAAAAAAACGGCACTTCAAACGACTAGAAGGTCAACGGAGTTACTACAAACGAAAAAAAATTCACCACAAACGAAATTAAGTTACTAGAAACGAAAAAAAAGGCACTACAAACGAAACTAAGTTACTAGAAACGAAAAAAAAGGCACTACAAACGACTAGAAGGTGAACGAAGTTACTACAAACAAAAAAAAATTTACTTCAAATGAAACTAAGTTACTACAAATGAAAAAAACGGCACTACAAACGAACGATCGCTACTACAAACGAAACTAAGCTACTACAAACGGAAAAAATAGCACTACACACGACCTGATACTAAACGGAGTTACTACAAACGAAAAAAAAATTAATACAAACGAAAAAAACAGCACTACAAATGAACGATCGCTACTACGAACGAAGTTAGGCTCCTACAAACGAAAAAAACAGCACTACAATCGACTAGAAGGTAAACGGAGTTACTACAAATGAAAAAAAAATTACTACCATCGAAATTAAGTTACTACAAACGAAAAAAACCGCACCACAAACGAAAGATTGCTACTACAAACGGAATTAAGCTCCTACAAACGAAAAAAACAGCACTACAAATGAACGATCCCTACTACAAACGAAACTAAGCTACTACAAATGAAAAAAACAGCACTACAAACGACCAGAAACTAAACGGAGTTACTACAAACGAAAAAAAAATTACCACAAACGAAAAAAAAAGCATAACAAATGAATGATCGCTACTACAAACAAAATTAGGCTCCTACAAGCGAAAAAAAACAGCACAACAAACGTCTAGAAGGTAAACGGAGTTACTACAAATGGAAAAAAAATTACTACAATCGAAACTAAGTTACTACAAACGAAAAAAACAGCACTACAAACGACTAGAAGGTAAACGCAGTTACTACAAACGAAAAAAAAATTACTACAAACGAAACTAAGTTACTACAAACGAAAAAAACGGCACTACAAACGACTAGAAGGTAAACAGAGATACTACAAACGAAAAAAACTTTAATACCAAGGAACTAAGTTACTAGAAACAAAAAAAAAGGCACTACAAACGACTAGAAGGTAAACGAAGTTACTACAAACGAAAAAAATTTACTACAAACGAAACTTAGTTACTACAAACGAAAAAAACGGCACTACAAACGAACGATCGCTACTACAAACGAAACTAAGCTACTACAAATGAAAAAAACAGCACTACAAACGACCAAAAACTAAACGGAGTGACTACAAACGAAAAAAAAATTACCACAAACGAAAAAAACAGCACTACAAATGAATGATCACTACTACAAACGAAATTAGGCTCCTACAAACGAAAAAAACAGCACTACAAACGATGAGAAGGTAAACGGAGTTACTACAAACAGAAAAAAAAATACTACAATCGAAACTAAGTTACTACAAACAAAAAAAACCGCACTACAAACGAAAGATTGCTACTACAAACGGATCTAGACTCCTACAAACGAAAAAAAACAGCACTACAAACGACTAGAAGGTAAACGCAGTTACTACAAACGAAAAAAAAATTACTACAAACGAAATTAAGTTACTACAAACGACATGAACAGCACTACAATCGAAAGATCGCTACTACAAACGAAACTAAGTTACTAAAAACGAAAAAAACAGCACTACAAACGACCAGAAGGTTAAGGGAGTTACTACAAACGAAAAAAAATTACTACAAACGAAGCTAAGTTACTGCAAACGAAAAAAACGGCACTTTAAACGACTAGAAGGTCAACGGAGTTACTACAAACGAAAAAAAATTCACTACAAACGGAACTAAGTTACTACAAAAGAAAAAAACGGCACTAAAAATGAAAAATCGCTACTACAAACGGTATTAAGCTCCTACAAACGAAAAAAACAGCACTACAAACGAAACTAAGTTACTACAAACGAAAAAAACAGCACTACAAACAAAAGATCGCGACTACAAACGAAACTAAGCTACTACAAACGAAAAAAACAGTACTACAAACGACTAGAAAGTAAACGAAGTTACTACAAACAAAAAAAATTTTACTACAAACGAAACGAAGTTACTACAAACAAAAAAAACGGCACTACAAACGAACGATCGCTACTACAAACGAAACTAAGCTACTACAAATGAAAAAAACAGCACTACAAATGAATGATCGCTACTACAAACAAAATTAGGCACCTAGAAGCGAAAAAAACAGCACTACAAACGACTAGAAGGTAAACGCAGTTACCACAAACGAAGAAAAAATTACTACAAACGAAACTAAGTTACTACAAACGACATTACCAGCACTACAAACGAAAGATCGCTACTACAAACAAAACTAAGTTACTAAAAACGAAAAAAACAGCACCACAAACGACCAGAAGGTTGAGGGAGTTACTACAAACGAAAAAAAATTACTACAAACGAAACTAAGTTACTATAAACGAAAAAAACGGCACTTCAAACGACTAGAAGGTCAACAGAGATACTACAAACGAAAAAAAATTTACTACAAACGAAACTAAGTTACTACAAAAGAAAAAAACGGCACTAAAAATGAAAGATCGCTACTACAAACGAAATTAAGCTCCTACAAACGAAAAAAACAGCACTACAAACGACTAGAAGGTAAACGGAGTTACTACGAATGGAAAAAAAATTACTACAATCGAAACTAAGTTACTACAAACGAAAAAAACAGCACTACAAACGACTAGAAGGTAAACGGAGTTACTACAAATGGAAAAAAAATTACTACAATCGAAACTAAGTTACTACAAACGAAAAAAACAGCACTACAAACGACTAGAAGGTAAACGCAGTTACTACAATCGAAACTAAGTTACTACAAACGAAAAAAACAGCACTACAAACGACTAGAAGGTAAACGCAGTTACTACAAATGAAAAAAAAATTACTACAAACGAAAAAAAAAGCACTACAAATGAATGATCGCTACTACAAATAAAATTAGGCTCCTACAAGCGAAAAAAACAGCACAACAAACGACTAGAAGGGAAACGGAGTTACTACAAATGGAAAAAAAATTACTACAATCGAAACTAAGTTACTACAAACGAAAAAAACTGCACTACAAACGACTAGAAAGTAAACGCAGTTACTACAAACGGAAAAAAAATTACTACAAACGAAACTAAGTTACTACAAACGAAAAAAACGGCACTACAAACGACTAGAAGGTAAATAGAGATACTACAAACGAAAAAAACTTTACTACCAACGAAACTAAGTTACTAGAAACAAAAAAAAAGGCACTCCAAACGACTAGAAGGTAAACGAAGTTACTACAAACAAAAAAAAATTACTACAAACGAAACTTAGTTACTACAAACGAAAAAAAACGGCACTCCAAACGAACGCTCGCTACTACAAACGAAACTAAGCTACTACAAATGAAAAAAACAGCACTACAAACGACCAGAAACTAAACGGAGTTACTACAAACGAAAAAAAAATTACCACAAACGAAAAAAACAGCACTACAAATGAATGATCGCTACTACAAACAAAATTAGGCTCCTACAAACGAAAAAAACAGCACTACAAACGATTAGAAGTTAAACGGAGTTACTACAAACAGAAAAAAAAATACTACAATCGAAACTAAGTTACTACAAACGAAAAAAACCGCACTACAAACGAAAGATTGCTACTACAAACGGATCTAGACTCCTACAAACGAAAAAAAACAGCACTACAAACGACTAGAAGGTAAACGCAGTTACTACAAACGAAAAAAAAATTACTACAAACGAAATTAAGTTACTACAAACGAAAAAAACAGCACTACAAACGAAATTAAGCCCCTAAAAACGGAAAAAACAGTACTATAAACGACTAGAAGGTAAACGCAGTTACTACAAACGAAAAAAAAATTACTACAAACGAAACTAAGTTACTACAAACGAAAAAAAAAGCACTACAAACGACTAGACAATGAACGAAGTTACTACAAACGAAAAAAAATTTACTACAAACGAAACTAAGTTACTACAAACAAAAAAAATGGCACTACAAACGAAAGATCACTATTACAAACGAAATTAAGCTATCACAAACAAAAAAAACCGCACTACAAGCGATCAGAAGGTAAACGGAGTTACTACAAACGAAAAAAAAATTACTACAAACGAAACTATGTTACGTCAAACAGAAAAAAGGCACTACAAACGACTAGAAGGTCAACGAAGTTACTACAAACGAAAAAAAATTTACTACAAACGAATCTCAGATACTACAAACGAAAAAAACGCCACTACAAAGAAAAGATCGCTACTACAAACATAACTAAGCTACTAAAAAAGAAAAAAACCGCACTCCAAACGAAAGATCGCTACTACAAACGAAACTAAGCTACTACAAACGAAAAAAACAGCACTACAAACGACTAGAAAGTAAACGGACTTACTAAAAACGAAAAAAAAATTACTAGAAACGAAATTAAGTTACTACAAACAAAAAAAACAGCGCTACAAATGACTAGAAAGTGAACGAAGTTACTACAAACGAAAAAAAATTTACTACAAACGAAACTAAGTTACTACAAAAGAAAAAAACGGCACTAAAAACGAAAGATCGCTACTACAATCGAAATTAAGCTCCTACAAACGAAAAAAACAGAACTACAAACGATTATAAGGTAAACGAAGTTACTACAAACGAAAAAAAATTTACTACAAACGAAACCAATTTACTACAAACGAAAAAAACAGCACTACAAACGACTAGAAAGTAAGCGGAGTTACTACAAACGAAAAAAAAATTACTTAAACGGAACAAAGTGACTACAAACGATAAAAAACGGCACAACAAACGAAAGATCGCTACTACAAACAAAATTAAGCTACCACAAACAAAATAAACAGCACTACAAGCAATCAGAAGGTAAACGGAGATACTACAAACGAAAAAAACGGCACTACAAACGACTAGAAGGTAAACAGAGATACTACAAACGAGAAAAACTTTACTACAAACGAAACTAAGTTACTACAAACGAAAAAAAAGGCACTACAAACGACTAGACGGTGAACGAAGTTACTACAAATGAAAAAAAATTTACTACGAACGAAACTAAGTTACTACAAATAAAAAAAATTGCACTACAAACGAAATATCGCTACTACAAACGAAATTAAGCTACTACAAACGAAAGAAACAGCACTACAAACGATCAGAATGTAAACGGAGTTAGTGCAAACGAAAAAAAAATTACTACAAACGAAACTAAGTAACTACAAACGAAGAAAACGGCACTACAAACAACTAGACGGTGAACGGAGTTACTACAAACAAAAAAAAATTCTAGAAATGAAACAAAGTTACTACAAACGAAAAAAACGGCACTACAAACGACTAGAAGGTAAACAGAGATACTACAAACGAAATAAAATTTACTACAAACGAAACTAAGTTACTAGAAACGAAAAAAACGGCACTACAAACGACTAGAAGGTGAACGAAGTTACTACAAACAAAAAAAAATTTACTACAAATGAAACTAAGTTACTACAAACGAAAAAAACGGCACTACAAACGAACGATCGCTACTACAAACGAAACTAAGCTACTACAAACGAAAGAAACAGCACTACAAACGACCAGAAGTAAACGGAGTTACGACAAACGAAAAAAAAATTACTACAAACGAAAATAACAGCACTACAAATGAATGATCGGTACTACAAACGAAATTAGGCTCCTATAAACGGAAAAAACAGCACTACAAACGACGAGAAGGTAAACGGAGTTACTACAAACAAACAAAAATTACTACAAACGAAATTAAGTTACTACAAACGAAAGATCGCTACTACAAATAAAACTAAGCTACTACAAACGAAAAAAACAGCACTACAAACGAAAGATCACTACTACAAACGAAATTAACCTACTACAAACAAAAAAAACAGCACTACAAACGACTAGAAGGTAAACGGAGTTACTACAAACGAAAAAAAAATTTCTACAAACGAAACTAAGTTACTACAAACAAAAAAAACCGCACTACAAACGAAAGTGTGCTACTACAAACGGAATTAAGCTTCTACAAACGAAAAAAACAGCACTGAAAACGACGAGAAGGTAAACGCAGTTACTACAAACAAAAAAAAAATTACTACAAACGAAACTCAGTTACTACAAATGAAAAAAACGGCACTACAAACGAACGATCGCTACTACAAACGAAACTAAGCTACTACATACGGAAAAAATAGCACTACACACGACCTGATACTAAACGGAGTTACTACAAACTAAAAAAAAATTACTACAAACGAAAAAAACAGCACTACAAATGAACGATCGCTACTACGAACGAAATTAGGCTCCTACAAACGAAAAAAACAGCACTACAAACGACTAGAAGGTAAACGGAGTTACTACAAATAAAAAAAAAATTACAACCATCGAAACTAAGTTACTACAAACGACATAAACAGCACTACAATCGAAAAATCGCTACTACAAACGAAACTAAGTTACTAAATCGAAAAAAACAGCACTACAAACGACTAGACGGTGAACGGAGTTCCTACAAACGAAAAAAAAATTACTACAAACAGAACTAAGTTACTACAAACGAAAAAAACGGCACTACAAACGACTAGAAGGTAAACAGAGATACTACAAACGAAAAAAACTTTACTACAAACGAAACTAAGTTACTACAAAAGAAAAAAACGGCACAACAAACGACTAGACGGTGAACGAAGTTACTACAAATGAAAAAAAATTTACTACGAACGAAACTAAGTTACTACAAACGAAAAAAATTGCACTACAAACGAAATATCGCTACTACAAACGAAATTAAGCTACTACAAACGAAAGAAACAGCACTACAAACGATCAGAATGTAAACGGAGTTAGTGCAAACGAAAAAAAAATTACTACAAACGAAACTAAGTTACTACAAAAGAAAAAAACGGCACTAAAAATGAAAGATCGCTACTACAAACGAAATTAAGCTCCTACAAACGAAAGAAACAGCACTACAAACGATCAGAATGTAAACGGAGTTAGTGCAAACGAAAAAAAAATTACTACAAACGAAACTAAGTAACTACAAACGAAGAAAACGGCACTACAAACGACTAGACGGTGAACGGAGTTACTACAAACAAAAAAAAAATTCTACCAATGAAACAAAGTTACTACAAACGAAAAAAACGGCACTACAAACGACTAGAAGGTAAACAGAGATACTACAAACGAAATAAAATTTACTACAAACGAAACTAAGTTACTAGAAACGAAAAAAAAGGCACTACAAACGACTAGAAGGTGAACGAAGTTACTACAAACAAAAAAAAATTTACTTCAAATGAAACTAAGTTACTACAAATGAAAAAAACGGCACTACAAACGAACGATCGCTACTACAAACGAAACTAAGCTACTACAAACGGAAAAAATAGCACTACACATGACCTGATACTAAACGGAGTTACTACAAACGAAAAAAAAATTAATACAAACGAAAAAAACAGCACTACAAATGAACGATCGCTACTACGAACGAAATTAGGCTCCTACAAACGAAAAAAACAGCACTACAATCGACTAGAAGGTAAACGGAGTTACTACAAATGAAAAAAAAATTACTACCATCGAAACTAAGTTACTACAAACGAAAAAAACCGCACTACAAACGAAAGATTGCTACTACAAACGGAATTAAGCTCCTACAAACGAAAAAAACAGCACTACAAACGACCAGAAGGTTAAGGGAGTTACTACAAACGAAAAAAAATTACTACAAACGAAGCTAAGTTACTGCAAACGAAAAAAACGGCACTTCAAACGACTAGAAGGTCAACGGAGTTACTACAAACGAAAAAAAATTCACCACAAACGAAACTAAGTTACTACAAAAGAAAAAAATGGCACTAAAAATGAAAGATCGCTACTACAAACGGAATTAAGCTCCTACAAACGAGAAAAACAGCACTACAAACGAAACTAAGTTATTACAAACGAAAAAAACAGCACTACAAACGAAAGATCGCGACTACAAACGAAACTAAGCTACTACAAACGAAAAAAACAGTACTACAAATGAATGATCGCTACTACAAACAAAATTAGGCACCTAGAAGCGAAAAAAACAGCACTACAAACGACTAGAAGGTAAACGCAGTTACTACAAACGAAGAAAAAATTACTACAAACGAAACTAAGTTACTACAAACGAAAAAAACGGCACTACAAACGATTAGAAGGTAAACAGAGATACTACAAACGAAAAAAACTTCACTACAAACGAAACTAAGTTACTAGAAACGAAAAAAAAGGCACTACAAACGAAACTAAGTTACTAGAAACGAAAAAAAAGGCACTACAAACGACTAGAAGGTGAACGAAGTTACTACAAACAAAAAAAACTTTACTTCAAATGAAACTAAGCTACTACAAATGAAAAAAACGGCACTACAAACGAACGATCGCTACTACAAACGAAACTAAGCTACTACAAACGGAAAAAATAGCACTACACACGACCTGATACTAAACGGAGTTACTACAAACGAAAAAAAAATTAATACAAACGAAAAAAACAGCACTACAAATGAACGATCGCTACTACGAACGAAATTAGGCTCCTACAAACGAAAAAAACAGCACTACAATCGACTAGAAGGTAAACGGAGTTACTACAAATGAAAAAAAAATTACTACCATCGAAACTAAGTTACTACAAACCAAAAAAACCGCACTACAAACGAAAGATTGCTACTACAAACGGAATCAAGCTCCTACAAACGAAAAAAACAGCACTACAAATGAACGATCCCTACTACAAACGAAACTAAGCTACTACAAATGAAAAAAACAGCACTACAAACGACCAGAAACTAAACGGAGTTACTACAAACGAAAAAAAAATTACCACAAACGAAAAAAAAAAGCATAACAAATGAATGATCGCTACTACAAACAAAATTAGGCTCCTACAAGCGAAAAAAAACAGCACAACAAACGACTAGAAGGTAAACGGAGTTACTACAAATGAAAAAAAATTACTACAATCGAAACTAAGTTACTACAAACGAAAAAAACAGCACTACAAACGACTAGAAGGTAAACGCAGTTACTACAAACGAAAAAAAATTACTACAAACGAAACTAAGTTACTACAAACGAAAAAAACGGCACTACAAACGACTAGAAGGTAAACAGAGATACTACAAACGAAAAAAACTTTACTACCAAGGAACTAAGTTACTAGAAACAAAAAAAAAGGCACTACCAACGACTAGAAGGTAAACGAAGTTACTACAAACAAAAAAAATTTACTACAAACGAAACTTAGTTACTACAAACGAAAAAAACGGCACTACAACCGAACGATCGCTACTACAAACGAAACTAAGCTACTACAAATGAAAAAAGCAGCACTACAAACGACCAGAAACTAAACGGAGTGACTACAAACGAAAAAAAAATTACCACAAACGAAAAAAACTGCACTACAAATGAATGATCGCTACTACAAACGAAATTAGGCTCCTACAAACGAAAAAAACAGCACTACAAACGATTAGAAGGTAAACGGAGTTACTACAAACAGAAAAAAAAATACTACAATCGAAACTAAGTTACTACAAACAAAAAAAACCGCACTACAAACGAAAGATTGCTACTACAAACGGATCTAGACTCCTACAAACGAAAAAAAACAGCACTACAAACGACTAGAAGGTAAACGCAGTTTCTACAAACGAAAAAAAAATAACTACAAACGAAATTAAGTTACTACAAACGACATAAACAGGACTACAATCGAAAGATCGCTACTACAAACGAAACTAAGTTACTAAAAACGAAAAAAACAGCACTACAAACGACCAGAAGGTTAAGGGAGTTACTACAAACGAAAAAAAATTACTACAAACGAAGCTAAGTTACTGCAAACGAAAAAAACGGCACTTTAAACGACTAGAAGGTCAACGGAGTTACTACAAACGAAAAAAAATTCACTACAAACGGAACTAAGTTACTACAAAAGAAAAAAACGGCACTAAAAATGAAAAATCGCTACTACAAACGGTATTAAGCTCCTACAAACGAAAAAAACAGCACTACAAACGAAACTAAGTTACTACAAACGAAAAAAACAGCACTACAAACAAAAGATCGCGACTACAAACGAAACTAAGCTACTACAAACGAAAAAAACAGTACTACAAACGACTAGAAAGTAAACGAAGTTACTACAAACAAAAAAAATTTTACTACAAACGAAACGAAGTTACTACAAACGAAAAAAACGGCACTACAAAGGAACGATCGCTACTACAAATGAAAAAAACAGCACTACAAATGAATGATCGCTACTACAAACAAAATTAGGCACCTAGAAGCGAAAAAAACAGCACTACAAACGACTAGAAGGTCAACAGAGTTACTACAAACGAAAAAAAATTTACTACAAACGAAACTAAGTTACTACAAAAGAAAAAAACGGCACTAAAAATGAAAGATCGCTACTACAAACGAAATTAAGCTCCTACAAACGAGAAAAACAGCACTACAAACGACTAGAAGGTAAACGGAGTTACTACAAATGGAAAAAAAATTACTACAATCGAAACTAAGTTACTACAAACGAAAAAAAAGGCACTACAAACGACTAGAAGGTAAACGCAGTTACTACAATCGAAACTAAGTTACTACAAACGAAAAAAACAGCACTACAAACGACTAGAAGGTAAACGCAGTTACTACAAATGAAAAAAAAATTACTACAAACGAAACTAAGTTACTACAAACGAAAATAACCGCACTACAAACGAACGATCCCTACTACAAACGAAACTAAGCTACTACAAATGAAAAAAACAGCACTACAAACGACCAGAAACTAAACGGAATTACTACAAACGAAAAAAAAATTACCACAAACGAAAAAAAAAGCACTACAAATGAATGATCGCTACTACAAATAAAATTAGGCTCCTACAAGCGAAAAAAACAGCACAACAAACGACTAGAAGGGAAACGGAGTTACTACAAATGGAAAAAAAATTACTACAATCGAAACTAAGTTACTACAAACGAAAAAAACTGCACTACAAACGACTAGAAAGTAAACGCAGTTACTACAAACGAAAAAAAAATTACTACAAACAAAACTAAGTTACTACAAACGAAAAAAACGGCACTACAAACGACTAGAAGGTAAACGGAGATACTACAAACGAAAAAAACTTTACTACCAACGGAACTAAGTTACTAGAAACAAAAAAAAAGGCACTACAAACGACTAGAAGGTGAACGAAGTTACTACAAACAAAAAAAATTTACTACAAACGAAACTTAGTTACTACAAACGAAAAAAACGGCACTCCAAACGAACGATCGCTACTACAAACGAAACTAAGCTACTACAAATGAAAAAAACAGCACTACAAACGACCAGAAACTAAACGGAGTTACTACAAACGAAAAAAAAATTACCACAAACGAAAAAAACAGCACTACAAATGAATGATCGCTACTACAAACAAAATTAGGCTCCTACAAACGAAAAAAACAGCACTACAAACGATTAGAAGTTAAACGGAGTTACTACAAACAGAAAAAAAAATACTACAATCGAAACTAAGTTACTACAAACGAAAAAAACCGCACTACAAACGAAAGATTGCTACTACAAACGGATCTAGACTCCTACAAACGAAAAAAAACAGCACTACAAACGACTAGAAGGTAAACGCAGTTACTACAAACGAAAAAAAAATTACTACAAACGAAATTAAGTTACTACAAACGAAAAAAACAGCACTACAAACGAAATTAAGCCCCTACAAACGGAAAAAACAGTACTATAAACGACTAGAAGGTAAACGCAGTTACTACAAACGAAAAAAAAATTACTACAAACGAAACTAAGTTACTACAAACGAAAAAAAAGGCACTACAAACGACTAGACAGTGAACGAAGTTACTACAAACAAAAAAAATTTACTACAAACGAAACTAAGTTACTACAAACAAAAAAATGGCACTACAAACGAAAGATCGCTATTACAAACGAAATTAAGCTATCACAAACAAAAAAAACCGCACTACAAGCGATCAGAAGGTAAACGGAGTTACTACAAACGAAAAAAAAATTACTACAAACGAAACTATGTTACGTCAAACAGAAAAAAGGCACTACAAACGACTAGAAGGTCAACGAAGTTACTACAAACGAAAAAAAATTTACTACAAACGAATCTCAGATACTACAAACGAAAAAAACGCCACTACAAAGAAAAGATCGCTACTACAAACATAACTAAGCTACTAAAAAAGAAAAAAACCGCACTTCAAACGAAAGATCGCTACTACAAACGAAACTAAGCTACTACAAACGAAAAAAACAGCACTACAAACGACTAGAAAGTAAACGGACTTACTAAAAACGAAAAAAAAATTACTAGAAACGAACTTAAGTTACTACAAACATAAAAAACAGCGCTACAAATGACTAGAAAGTGAACGAAGTTACTACAAACGAAAAAAAATTTACTACAAACGAAACTAAGTTACTACAAAAGAAAAAAACGGCACTAAAAACGAAAGATCGCTACTACAATCGAAATTAAGCTCCTACAAACGAAAAAAACAGAACTAAAAACGATTATAAGGTAAACGAAGTTACTACAAACGAAAAAAAATTTACTACAAACGAAACCAATTTACTACAAACGGAAAAAACATCACTACAAACGACTAAAAGGTGAACGGAGTTACTAGAAACAAAAAAAAATTTACTACAAACGAAACTAAGTTACTACAAACGAAAAAAACGGAACTACAAACGACTAAAAGGTGAACCAAGTTACTACAAACGAAAAAAATTTAATACAAACGAAACTAAGTTACTACAAACGAAAAAAACAGCATTACAAACGAAAGATCGCCACTACAAACAAAACTAAGCTACGACAAACGAAAAAAACAGCACTACAAACGACTAGAAAGTAAGCGGAGTTACTACAAACGAAAAAAAAATTACTTAAACGGAACAAAGTTACTACAAACGATAAAAAACGGCACAACAAACGAAAGATCGCTACTACAAACAAAATTAAGCTACCACAAACAAAATAAACAGCACTACAAGCAATCAGAAGGTAAACGGAGATACTACAAACGAAAAAAACGGCACTACAAACGACTAGAAGGTAAACAGAGATACTACAAACGAAAAAAACTTTACTACAAACGAAACTAAGTTACTACAAACGAACAAAAAGGCACTACAAACGACTAGACGGTGAACGAAGTTACTACAAATGAAAAAAAATTTACTACGAACGAAACTAAGTTACTACAAATAAAAAAAATTGCACTACGAACGAAATATCGCTACTACAAACGAAATTAAGCTACTACAAACGAAAGAAACAGCACTACAAACGATCAGAATGTAAACGGAGTTAGTGCAAACGAAAAAAAAATTACTACAAACGAAACTAAGTAACTACAAACGAAGAAAACGGCACTACAAACGACTAGACGGTGAACGGAGTTACTACAAACAAAAAAAAAATTCTACCAATGAAACAAAGTTACTACAAACGAAAAAAACGGCACTACAAACGACTAGAAGGTAAACAGAGATACTACAAACGAAATAAAATTTACTACAAACGAAACTAAGTTACTAGAAACGAAAAAAAAGGCACTACAAACGACTAGAAGGTGAACGAAGTTACTACAAACAAAAAAAAATTTACTTCAAATGAAACTAAGTTACTACAAATGAAAAAAACGGCACTACAAACGAACGATCGCTACTACAAACGAAACTAAGCTACTACAAACGGAAAAAATAGCACTACACATGACCTGATACTAAACGGAGTTACTACAAACGAAAAAAAAATTAATACAAACGAAAAAAACAGCACTACAAATGAACGATCGCTACTACGAACGAAATTAGGCTCCTACAAACGAAAAAAACAGCACTACAATCGACTAGAAGGTAAACGGAGTTACTACAAATGAAAAAAAAATTACTACCATCGAAACTAAGTTACTACAAACGAAAAAAACCGCACTACAAACGAAAGATTGCTACTACAAACGGAATTAAGCTCCTACAAACGAAAAAAACAGCACTACAAACGACCAGAAGGTTAAGGGAGTTACTACAAACGAAAAAAAATTACTACAAACGAAGCTAAGTTACTGCAAACGAAAAAAACGGCACTTCAAACGACTAGAAGGTCAACGGAGTTACTACAAACGAAAAAAAATTCACCACAAACGAAACTAAGTTACTACAAAAGAAAAAAATGGCACTAAAAATGAAAGATCGCTACTACAAACGGAATTAAGCTCCTACAAACGAGAAAAACAGCACTACAAACGAAACTAAGTTATTACAAACGAAAAAAACAGCACTACAAACGAAAGATCGCGACTACAAACGAAACTAAGCTACTACAAACGAAAAAAACAGTACTACAAATGAATGATCGCTACTACAAACAAAATTAGGCACCTAGAAGCGAAAAAAACAGCACTACAAACGACTAGAAGGTAAACGCAGTTACTACAAACGAAGAAAAAATTACTACAAACGAAACTAAGTTACTACAAACGAAAAAAACGGCACTACAAACGATTAGAAGGTAAACAGAGATACTACAAACGAAAAAAACTTCACTACAAACGAAACTAAGTTACTAGAAACGAAAAAAAAGGCACTACAAACGAAACTAAGTTACTAGAAACGAAAAAAAAGGCACTACAAACGACTAGAAGGTGAACGAAGTTACTACAAACAAAAAAAACTTTACTTCAAATGAAACTAAGCTACTACAAATGAAAAAAACGGCACTACAAACGAACGATCGCTACTACAAACGAAACTAAGCTACTACAAACGGAAAAAATAGCACTACACACGACCTGATACCAAACGGAGTTACTACAAACGAAAAAAAAATTAATACAAACGAAAAAAACAGCACTACAAATGAACGATCGCTACTACGAACGAAATTAGGCTCCTACAAACGAAAAAAACAGCACTACAATCGACTAGAAGGTAAACGGAGTTACTACAAATGAAAAAAAAATTACTACCATCGAAACTAAGTTACTACAAACGAAAAAAACCGCACTACAAACGAAAGATTGCTACTACAAACGGAATTAAGCTCCTACAAACGAAAAAAACAGCACTACAAACGACCAGAAGGTTGAGGGAGTTACTACAAACGAAAAAAAATTACTACAAACGAAGCTAAGTTACTGCAAACGAAAAAAACGGCACTTCAAATGACTAGAAGGTCAACGGAGTTACTACAAACGGAAAAAAATTCACCACAAACGAAACTAAGTTACTTCAAAAGAAAAAAACGACACTAAAAATGAAAGATCGCTACTACAAACGGAATTAAGCTCCTACAAACGAGAAAAACAGCACTACAAACGAAACTAAGTTATTACAAATGAAAAAAACAGCACTACAAACGAAAGATCGCGACTACAAACGAAACTAAGCTACTACAAACGAAAAAAACAGTACTACAAACGACTAGAAAGTAAACGAAGTTACTAAAAACAAAAAAAATTTTACTACAAACGAAACGAAGTTACTACAAACGAAAAAAACGGCACTACAAACGAACGATCGCTACTACAAACGAAACTAAGCTACTACAAATGAAAAAAACAGCACTACAAATGAATGATCGCTACTACAAACAAAATTAGGCACCTAGAAGCGAAAAAAACAGCACTACAAACGACTAGAAGGTAAACGCAGTTACTACAAACGAAGAAAAAATTACTACAAACGAAACTAAGTTACTACAAACGACATTACCAGCACTACAAACGAAAGATCGCTACTACAAACAAAACTAAGTTACTAAAAACGAAAAAAACAGCACCACAAACGACCAGAAGGTTGAGGGAGTTACTACAAACGAAAAAAAATTACTACAAACGAAACTAAGTTACTATAAACGAAAAAAACGGCACTTCAAACGACTAGAAGGTCAACAGAGTTACTACAAACGAAAAAAAATTTACTACAAACGAAACTAAGTTACTACAAAAGAAAAAAACGGCACTAAAAATGAAAGATCGCTACTACAAACGAAATTAAGCTCCTACAAACGAAAAAAACAGCACTACAAACGACTAGAAGGTAAACGGAGTTACTACAAATGGAAAAAAAATTACTACAATCGGAACTAAGTTACTACAAACGAAAAAAACAGCACTACAAACGACTAGAAGGTAAACGCAGTTACTACAATCGAAACTAAGTTACTACAAACGAAAAAAACAGCACTACAAACGACTAGAAGGTAAACGCAGTTACTACAAATGAAAAAAAAATTACTACAAACGAAACTAAGTTACTACAAACGAAAATAACCGCACTACAAACGAACGATCCCTACTACAAACGAAACTAAGCTACTACAAATGAAAAAAACAGCACTACAAACGACCAGAAACTAAACGGAATTACTACAAACGAAAAAAAAATTACCACAAACGAAAAAAAAAGCACTACAAATGAATGATCGCTACTACAAATAAAATTAGGCTACTACAAGCGAAAAAAACAGCACAACAAACGACTAGAAGGGAAACGGAGTTACTACAAATGGAAAAAAAATTACTACAATCGAAACTAAGTTACTACAAACGAAAAAAACTGCACTACAAACGACTAGAAAGTAAACGCAGTTACTACAAACGAAAAAAAAATTACTACAATCGAAACTAAGTGTCTACAAACGAAAAAAACGGCACTACAAACGACTAGAAGGTAAACAGAGATACTACAAACGAAAAAAACTTTACTACCAACGAAACTAAGTTACTAGAAACAAAAAAAAAGGCACTACAAACGACTAGAAGGTAAACGAAGTTACTACAAACAAAAAAAATTTACTACAAACGAAACTTAGTTGCTACAAACGAAAAAAACGGCACTCCAAACGAACGATCGCTACTACAAACGAAACTAAGCTACTACAAATGAAAAAAACAGCACTACAAACGACCAGAAACTAAACGGAGTTACTACAAATGAAAAAAAAATTACCACAAACGAAAAAAACAGCACTACAAATGAATGATCGCTACTACAAACAAAATTAGGCTCCTACAAACGAAAAAAACAGCACTACAAACGATTAGAAGTTAAACGGAGTTACTACAAACAGAAAAAAAATTACTACAAACGAAATTAAGTTACTACAAACGAAAAAAACAGCACTACAAACGAAAGATTGCTACTACAAACGGAATTAAGCTCCTACAAACGAAAAAAACAGCACTACAAACGACCAGAAGGTTAAGGGAGTTACTACAAACGAAAAAAAATTACTACAAACGAAGCTAAGTTACTGCAAACGAAAAAAACGGCACTTCAAACGACTAGAAGGTCAACGGAGTTACTACAAACGAAAAAAAATTCACCACAAACGAAACTAAGTTACTACAAAAGAAAAAAATGGCACTAAAAATGAAAGATCGCTACTACAAACAAAATTAAGCTCCTACAAACGAGAAAAACAGCACTACAAACAAAACTAAGTTATTACAAACGAAAAAAACAGTACTACAAACGACTAGAAAGTAAACGAAGTTATTAAAAACAAAAAAAATTTTACTACAAACGAAACGAAGTTACTACAAACGAAAAAAACGGCACTACAAACGAAAGATTGCTACTACAAACGGATCTAGACTCCTACAAACGAAAAAAAACAGCACTACAAACGACTAGAAGGTAAACGCAGTTACTACAAACGAAAAAAAAATTACTACAAACGAAATTAAGTTACTACAAACGAAAAAAACAGCACTACAAACGAAATTAAGCCCCTACAAACGGAAAAAACAGTACTATAAACGACTAGAAGGTAAACGCAGTTACTACAAACGAAAAAAAAATTACTACAAACGAAACTAAGTTACTACAAACGAAAAAAAAGGCACTACAAACGACTAGACAGTGAACGAAGTTACTACAAACGAAAAAAAATTTACTACAAACGAAACTAAGTTACTACAAAAGAAAAAAATGGCACTAAAAATGAAAGATCGCTACTACAAACGGAATTAAGCTCCTACAAACGAGAAAAACAGCACTACAAACAAAACTAAGTTATTACAAACGAAAAAAACAGCACTACAAACGAAAGATCGCGACTACAAACGAAACTAAGCTACTACAAACGAAAAAAACAGTACTACAAACGACTAGAAAGTAAACGAAGTTATTAAAAACAAAAAAAATTTTACTACAAACGAAACGAAGTTACTACAAACGAAAAAAACGGCACTACAAACGAACGATCGCTACTACAAACGAAACTAAGCTACTACAAATGAAAAAAACAGCACTACAAATGAATGATCGCTACTACAAACAAAATTAGGCACCTAGAAGCGAAAAAAACAGCACTACAAACGACTAGAAGGTAAACGCAGTTACTACAAACGAAGAAAAAATTACTACAAACGAAACTAAGTTACTACAAACGAAAAAAACGGCACTACAAACGACTAGAAGGTAAACAGAGATACTACAAACGAAAAAAACTTCACTACAAACGAAACTAAGTTACTAGAAACGAAAAAAAAGGCACTACAAACGAAACTAAGTTACTAGAAACGAAAAAAAAGGCACTACAAACGACTAGAAGGTGAACGAAGTTACAACAAACAAAAAAAAATTTACTTCAAATGAAACTAAGTTACTACAAATGAAAAAAACGGCACTACAAACGAACGATCGCTACTACAAACGAAACTAAGCTACTACAAACGGAAAAAATAGCACTACACACGACCTGATACTAAACGGATTTACTACAAACGAAAAAAAAATTAATACAAACGAAAAAAACAGCACTACAAATGAACGATCGCTACTACGAACGAAATTAGGCTCCTACAAACGAAAAGAACAGCACTACAATCGACTAGAAGGTAAACGGAGTTACTACAAATGAAAAAAAAATTACTGCCATCGAAACTAAGTTACTACAAACGAAAAAAACCGCACTACAAACGAAAGATTGCTACTACAAACGGAATTAAGCTCCTACAAACGAAAAAAACAGCACTACAAACGACCAGAAGGTTAAGGGAGTTACTACAAACGAAAAAAAATTACTACAAACGAAGCTAAGTTACTGCAAACGAAAAAAACGGCACTTCAAACGTCTAGAAGGTCAACGGAGTTACTACAAACGAAAAAAAATTCACCACAAACGAAACTAAGTTACTACAAAAGAAAAAAACGACACTAAAAATGAAAGATCGCTACTACAAACGGAATTAAGCTCCTACAAACGAGAAAAACAGCACTACAAACGAAACTAAGTTATTACAAATGAAAAAAACAGCACTACAAACGAAAGATCGCGACTACAAAAGAAACTAAGCTACTACAAACGAAAAAAACAGTACTACAAACGACTAGAAAGTAAACGAAGTTACTAAAAACAAAAAAAAATTTACTACAAACGAAACGAAGTTACTACAAACGAAAAAAACGGCACTACAAACGAACGATCGCTACTACAAACGAAACTAAGCAACTACAAATGAAAAAAACAGCACTAATATGAATGATCGCTACTACGAACAAAATTAGGCACCTAGAAGCGAAAAAAACAGCACTACAAACGACTAGAAGGTAAACGCAGTTACTACAAACGAAGAAAAAATTACTACAAACGAAACTAAGTTACTACAAACGACATTACCAGCACTACAAACGAAAGATCGCAACTACAAACAAAACTAAGTTACTAAAAACGAAAAAAACAGCACCACAAACGACCAGAAGGTTAAGGGAGTTACTACAAACGAAAAAAAATTACTACAAACGAAACTAAGTTACTATAAACGAAAAAAACGGCATTTCAAACGACTAGAAGGTCAACAGAGTTACTACAAACGAAAAAAAATTTACTACAAACGAAACTAAGTTACTACAAAAGAAAAAAACGGCACTAAAAATTAAAGATCGCTACTACAAACGAAATTAAGCTCCTACAAACGAAAAAAACAGCACTACAAACGACTAGAAGGTAAACGGAGTTACTACAAATGGAAAAAAAATTACTACAATCGAAACTAAGTTACTACAAACGAAAAAAACAGCACTACAAACGACTAGAAGGTAAACGCAGTTACTACAATCGAAACTAAGTTACTACAAACGAAAAAAACAGCACTACAAACGACTAGAAGGTAAACGCAGTTACTACAAATGAAAAAAAAATTACTACAAACGAAACTAAGTTACTACAAACGAAAAAAACCGCACTACAAACGAACGATCCCTACTACAAACGAAACTAAGCTACTACAAATGAAAAAAACAGCACTACAAACGACCAGAAACTAAACGGAATTACTACAAACGAAAAAAAAATTACCACAAACGAAAAAAAAAGCACTACAAATGAATGATCGCTACTACAAATAAAATTAGGCTCCTACAAGCGGAAAAAACAGCACAACAAACGACTAGAAAGGAAACGGAGTTACTACAAATGGAAAAAAAATTACTACAATCGAAACTAAGTTACTACAAACGAAAAAAACTGCACTACAAACGACAAGAAAGTAAACGCAGTTACTACAAACGAAAAAAAAATTACTACAATCGAAACTAAGTTACTACAAACGAAAAAAACGGCACTACAAACGACTAGAGGGTAAACAGAGATACTACAAACGAAAAAAACTTTACTACCAACGAAACTAAGTTACTAGAAACAAAAAAAAAGGCACTATAACGACTAGAAGGTAAACGAAGTTACTACAAACAAAAAAAATTTACTACAAACGAAACTTAGTTGCTACAAACGAAAAAAACGGCACTCCAAACGAACGATCGCTACTACAAACGAAACTAAGCTACTACAAATGAAAAAAACAGCACTACAAACGACCAGAAACTAAACGGAGTTACTACAAATGAAAAAAAAATTACCACAAACGAAAAAAACAGCACTACAAATGAATGATCGCTACTACAAACAAAATTAGGCTCCTACAAACGAAAAAAACAGCACTACAAACGATTAGAAGTTAAACGGAGTTACTACAAACAGAAAAAAAAATACTACAATCGAAACTAAGTTACTACAAACGAAAAAAACCGCACTACAAACGAAAGATTGCTACTACAAACGGATCTAGACTCCTACAAACGAAAAAAAACAGCACTACAAACGACTAGAAGGTAAACGCAGTTACTACAAACGAAAAAAAAATTACTACAAACGAAATTAAGTTACTACAAACGAAAAAAACAGCACTACAAACGAAATTAAGCCCCTACAAACGGAAAAAACAGTACTATAAACGACTAGAAGGTAAACGCAGTTACTACAAACGAAAAAAAAATTACTACAAACGAAACTAAGTTACTACAAACGAAAAAAAAGGCACTACAAACGACTAGACAGTGAACGAAGTTACTACAAACGAAAAAAAATTTACTACAAACGAAACTAAGTTACTACAAACAAAAAAAATGGCACTACAAACGAAAGATCGCTATTACAAACGAAATGAAGCTATCACAAACAAAAAAAACCGCACTACAAGCGATCAGAAGGTAAACGGAGTTACTACAAACGAAAAAAAAATTACTACAAACGAAACTATGTTACGTCAAACAGAAAAAAGGCACTACAAACGACTAGAAGGTCAACGAAGTTACTACAAACGAAAAAAAATTTACTACAAACGAATCTCAGATACTACAAACGAAAAAAACGCCACTACAAAGAAAAGATCGCAACTACAAACATAACTAAGCTACTAAGAAAGAAAAAAACGGCACTTCAAACGAAAGATCACTACTACAAACGAAACTAAGCTACTAGAAACGAAAAAAACAGCACTACAAACGACTAGAAAGTAAACGGACTTACTAAAAACGAAAAAAAAATTACTAGAAACGAAATTAAGTTACTACAAACAAAAAAAACAGCGCTACAAATGACTAGAAAGTGAACGAAGTTACTACAAACGAAAAAAAATTTACTACAAACGAATCTCAGATACTACAAACGAAAAAAACGCCACTACAAAGAAAAGATCGCTACTACAATCGAAATTAAGCTCCTACAAACGAAAAAAACAGCACCACAAACGATTATAAGGTAAACGAAGTTACTACAAACGAAAAAAAATTTACTACAAACGAAACCAATTTACTACAAACGGAAAAAACATCACTACAAACGACTAAAAGGTGAACGGAGTTACTAGAAACAAAAAAAAATTTACTACAAACGAAACTAAGTCACTACAAACGAAAAAAACGGCACTACAAACGACTAAAAGGTGATCCAAGTTACTACAAAGGAAAAAAAATTTACTACAAACGAAACTAAGTTACTACAAACGAAAAAAACAGCATTACAAACGAAAGATCGCCACTACAAACAAAACTAAGCTACGACAAACGAAAAAAACAGCACTACAAACGACTAGAAAGTAAGCGGAGTTACTACAAACGAAAAAAAAATTACTTAAACGGAGCAAAGTTACTACAAACGATAAAAAACGGCACAACAAACGAAAGATCGCTACTACAAACAAAATTAAGCTACCACAAACAAAATAAACAGCACTACAAGCAATCAGAAGGTAAACGGAGATACTACAAACGAAAAAAACGGCACTACAAACGACTAGAAGGTAAACAGAGATACTACAAACGAAAAAAACTTTACTACAAACGAAACTAAGTTACTACAAATAAAAAAAATTGCACTACAAACGAAATATCGCTACTACAAACGAAATTAAGCTACTACAAACGAAAGAAACAGCACTACAAACGATCAGAATGTAAACGGAGTTAGTGCAAACGAAAAAAAAATTACTACAAACGAAACTACGTAACTACAAACGAAGAAAACGGCACTACAAACGACTAGACGGTGAACGGAGTTACTACAAACAAAAAAAAAATTCTACAAATGAAACAAAGTTACTACAAACGAAAAAAACGGCACTACAAACGACTAGAAGGTAAACAGAGATACTACAAACGAAATAAAATTTACTACAAACGAAACTAAGTTACTAGAAACGAAAAAAACGGCACTACAAACGACTAGAAGGTGAACGAAGTTACTACAAACAAAAAAAAATTTACTACAAATGAAACTAAGTTACTACAAACGAAAAAAACGGCACTACAAACGAACGATCGCTACTACAAACGAAACTAAGCTACTACAAACGAAAAAAACAGCACTACAAACGACCAGAAGTAAACGGAGTTACAACAAACGAAAAAAAAATTACTACAAACGAAAATAACAGCACTACAAATGAATGATGGCTACTACAAACGAAATTAGGCTCCTATAAACGGAAAAAACAGCACTACAAACGACGAGAAGGTAAACGGAGTTACTACAAACAAACAAAAATTACTACAAACGAAATTAAGTTACTACAAACGAAAGATCGCTACTACAAGTAAAACTAAGCTACTACAAACGAAAAAAACAGCACTACAAACGAAAGATCACTACTACAAACGAAATTAACCTACTACAAACAAAAAAAACAGCACTACAAACGACTAGAAGGTAAACGGAGTTACTACAAACGAAAAAAAAATTTCTACAAACGAAACTAAGTTACTACAAACAAAAAAAACCGCACTACAAACGAAAGTGTGCTACTACAAACGGAATTAAGCTTCTACAAACGAAAAAAACAGCACTGAAAACGACGAGAAGGTAAACGCAGTTACTACAAACAAAAAAAAATTACTACAAACGAAACTCAGTTACTACAAATGAAAAAAACGGCACTACAAACAAACGATCGCTACTACAAACGAGACTAAGCTACTACATACGGAAAAAATAGCACTACACACGACCTGATACTAAAGGGAGTTACTACAAACTAAAAAAAAATTACTACAAACGAAAAAAACAGCACTACAAATGAACGATCGCTACTACGAACGAAATTAGGCTCCTTGAAACGAAAAAAACAGCACTACAAACGACTAGAAGGTAAACGGAGTTACTACAAATGAAAAAAAAATTACAACCATCGAAACTAAGTTACTACAAACGACATAAACAGCACTACAATCGAAAAATCGCTACTACAAACGAAACTAAGTTACTAAAAACGAAAAAAACAGCACTACAAACGACTAGACCGCGAACGGAGTTTCTACAAACGAAAAAAAAATTACTACAAACAGAACTAAGTTACTACAAACGAAAAAAACGGCACTACAAACGACTAGAAGGTAAACAGAGATACTACAAACGAAAAAAACTTTACTACAAACGAAACTAAGTTACTACAAAAGAAAAAAACGGCACTACAAACGACTAGACGGTGAACGAAGTTACTACAAATGAAAAAAAATTTACTACGAACGAAACTAAGTTACTACAAACAAAAAAAATTGCACTACAAACAAAATATCGCTACTACAAACGAAATTAAGCTACTACAAACGAAAGAAACAGCACTACAAACGATCAGAATGTAAACGGAGTTAGTGCAAACGAAAAAAAAATTACTACAAACGAAAATAAGTTACTACAAACGAAAAAAACGGCACTACAAACGACTAGACGGTGAACGGAGTTACTACAAACAAAAAAAAATTTCTACAAACGAAACAAAGTTACTACAAACGAAAAAAACAGCACTACAAACGACTAGAAGGTAAACAGAGATACTACAAACGAAAAAAACTTTACTACAAACAAAACTAAGTTACTAGAATTGAAAAAAAAGGCACTACGAACGACTAGAAGGTAAACGTAAGTTACTACAAACGAAAAAAAAATTACTACAAACGAAACTAAGTTACAACAAACGAAAAAAACGGCACTACAAACGACTAGAAGGTAAACAGAGATATTACAAACGAAAAAAACTTCACTACAAACGAAACTAAGTTACTAGAAACGAAAAAAAAGGCACTACAAACGACTAGAAGGTGAACGAAGTTACTACAAACAAAAAAAAATTTACTTCAAATGAAACTAAGTTACTACAAATGAAAAAAACGGCACTACAAACGAACGATCGCTACTACAAACGAAACTAAGCTACTACAAACGGAAAAAATAGCACTACACACGACCTGATACTAAACGGATTTACTACAAACGAAAAAAAAATTAATACAAACGAAAAAAACAGCACTACAAATGAACGATCGCTACTACGAACGAAATTAGGCTCCTACAAACGAAAAGAACAGCACTACAATCGACTAGAAGGTAAACGGAGTTACTACAAATGAAAAAAAAATTACTACCATCGAAACTAAGTTACTACAAACGAAAAAAACCGCACTACAAACGAAAGATTGCTACTACAAACGGAATTAAGCTCCTACAAACGAAAAAAACAGCACTACAAACGACCAGAAGGTTAAGGGAGTTACTACAAACGAAAAAAAATTACTACAAACGAAGCTAAGTTACTGCAAACGAAAAAAACGGCACTTCAAACGTCTAGAAGGTCAACGGAGTTACTACAAACGAAAAAAAATTCACCACAAACGAAACTAAGTTACTACAAAAGAAAAAAACGACACTAAAAATGAAAGATCGCTACTACAAACGGAATTAAGCTCCTACAAACGAGAAAAACAGCACTACAAACGAAACTAAGTTATTACAAATGAAAAAAACAGCACTACAAACGAAAGATCGCGACTACAAAAGAAACTAAGCTACTACAAACGAAAAAAACAGTACTACAAACGACTAGAAAGTAAACGAAGTTACTAAAAACAAAAAAAAATTTACTACAAACGAAACGAAGTTACTACAAACGAAAAAAACGGCACTACAAACGAACGATCGCTACTACAAACGAAACTAAGCAACTACAAATGAAAAAAACAGCACTAATATGAATGATCGCTACTACAAACAAAATTAGGCACCTAGAAGCGAAAAAAACAGCACTACAAACGACTAGAAGGTAAACGCAGTTACTACAAACGAAGAAAAAATTACTACAAACGAAACTAAGTTACTACAAACGACATTACCAGCACTACAAACGAAAGATCGCAACTACAAACAAAACTAAGTTACTAAAAACGAAAAAAACAGCACCACAAACGACCAGAAGGTTAAGGGAGTTACTACAAACGAAAAAAAATTACTACAAACGAAACTAAGTTACTATAAACGAAAAAAACGGCATTTCAAACGACTAGAAGGTCAACAGAGTTACTACAAACGAAAAAAAATTTACTACAAACGAAACTAAGTTACTACAAAAGAAAAAAACGGCACTAAAAATTAAAGATCGCTACTACAAACGAAATTAAGCTCCTACAAACGAAAAAAACAGCACTACAAACGACTAGAAGGTAAACGGAGTTACTACAAATGGAAAAAAAATTACTACAATCGAAACTAAGTTACTACAAACGAAAAAAACAGCACTACAAACGACTAGAAGGTAAACGCAGTTACTACAATCGAAACTAAGTTACTACAAACGAAAAAAACAGCACTACA
This sequence comes from Cylloceria caligata, assembly GCA_963942595.1. Classification (NCBI taxonomy): domain Eukaryota; kingdom Metazoa; phylum Arthropoda; class Insecta; order Hymenoptera; family Ichneumonidae; genus Cylloceria; species Cylloceria caligata. Next base: position 28,233,358 of record OZ012705.1, on the reverse strand, counting down.
AACGACTAGAAGGTAAACGCAGTTACTACAAATGAAAAAAAAATTACTACAAACGAAACTAAGTTACTACAAACGAAAAAAACCGCACTACAAACGAACGATCCCTACTACAAACGAAACTAAGCTACTACAAATGAAAAAAACAGCACTACAAACGACCAGAAACTAAACGGAATTACTACAAACGAAAAAAAAATTACCACAAACGAAAAAAAAAGCACTACAAATGAATGATCGCTACTACAAATAAAATTAGGCTCCTACAAGCGGAAAAAACAGCACAACAAACGACTAGAAAGGAAACGGAGTTACTACAAATGGAAAAAAAATTACTACAATCGAAACTAAGTTACTACAAACGAAAAAAACTGCACTACAAACGACAAGAAAGTAAACGCAGTTACTACAAACGAAAAAAAAATTACTACAATCGAAACTAAGTTACTACAAACGAAAAAAACGGCACTACAAACGACTAGAGGGTAAACAGAGATACTACAAACGAAAAAAACTTTACTACCAACGAAACTAAGTTACTAGAAACAAAAAAAAAGGCACTATAACGACTAGAAGGTAAACGAAGTTACTACAAACAAAAAAAATTTACTACAAACAAAACTTAGTTGCTACAAACGAAAAAAACGGCACTCCAAACGAACGATCGCTACTACAAACGAAACTAAGCTACTACAAATGAAAAAAACAGCACTACAAACGACCAGAAACTAAACGGAGTTACTACAAATGAAAAAAAAATTACCACAAACGAAAAAAACAGCACTACAAATGAATGATCGCTACTACAAACAAAATTAGGCTCCTACAAACGAAAAAAACAGCACTACAAACGATTAGAAGTTAAACGGAGTTACTACAAACAGAAAAAAAAATACTACAATCGAAACTAAGTTACTACAAACGAAAAAAACCGCACTACAAACGAAAGATTGCTACTACAAACGGATCTAGACTCCTACAAACGAAAAAAAACAGCACTACAAACGACTAGAATGTAAACGCAGTTACTACAAACGAAAAAAAAATTACTACAAACGAAATTAAGTTACTACAAACGAAAAAAACAGCACTACAAACGAAATTAAGCCCCTACAAACGGAAAAAACAGTACTATAAACGACTAGAAGGTAAACGCAGTTACTACAAACGAAAAAAAAATTACTACAAACGAAACTAAGTTACTACAAACGAAAAAAAAGGCACTACAAACGACTAGACAGTGAACGAAGTTACTACAAACGAAAAAAAATTTACTACAAACGAAACTAAGTTACTACAAACAAAAAAAATGGCACTACAAACGAAATATCGCTATTACAAACGAAATGAAGCTATCACAAACAAAAAAAACCGCACTACAAGCGATCAGAAGGTAAACGGAGTTACTACAAACGAAAAAAAAATTACTACAAACGAAACTATGTTACGTCAAACAGAAAAAAGGCACTACAAACGACTAGAAGGTCAACGAAGTTACTACAAACGAAAAAAAATTTACTACAAACGAATCTCAGATACTACAAACGAAAAAAACGCCACTACAAAGAAAAGATCGCAACTACAAACATAACTAAGCTACTAAAAAAGAAAAAAACGGCACTTCAAACGAAAGATCACTACTACAAACGAAACTAAGCTACTAGAAACGAAAAAAACAGCACTACAAACGACTAGAAAGTAAACGGACTTACTAAAAACGAAAAAAAAATTACTAGAAACGAAATTAAGTTACTACAAACAAAAAAAACAGCGCTACAAATGACTAGAAAGTGAACGAAGTTACTACAAACGAAAAAAAATTTACTACAAACGAATCTCAGATATTACAAACGAAAAAAACGCCACTACAAAGAAAAGATCGCTACTACAATCGAAATTAAGCTCCTACAAACGAAAAAAACAGCACCACAAACGATTATAAGGTAAACGAAGTTACTACAAACGAAAAAAAATTTACTACAAACGAAACCAATTTACTACAAACGGAAAAAACATCACTACAAACGACTAAAAGGTGAACGGAGTTACTAGAAACAAAAAAAAATTTACTACAAACGAAACTAAGTCACTACAAACGAAAAAAACGGCACTACAAACGACTAAAAGGTGATCCAAGTTACTACAAAGGAAAAAAAATTTACTACAAACGAAACTAAGTTACTACAAACGAAAAAAACAGCATTACAAACGAAAGATCGCCACTACAAACAAAACTAAGCTACGACAAACGAAAAAAACAGCACTACAAACGACCAGAAACTAAACGGAATTACTACAAACGAAAAAAAAATTACCACAAACGAAAAAAAAAGCACTACAAATGAATGATCGCTACTACAAATAAAATTAGGCTACTACAAGCGAAAAAAACAGCACAACAAACGACTAGAAGGGAAACGGAGTTACTACAAATGGAAAAAAAATTACTACAATCGAAACTAAGTTACTACAAACGAAAAAAACTGCACTACAAACGACTAGAAAGTAAACGCAGTTACTACAAACGAAAAAAAAATTACTACAATCGAAACTAAGTGTCTACAAACGAAAAAAACGGCACTACAAACGACTAGAAGGTAAACAGAGATACTACAAACGAAAAAAACTTTACTACCAACGAAACTAAGTTACTAGAAACAAAAAAAAAGGCACTACAAACGACTAGAAGGTAAACGAAGTTACTACAAACAAAAAAAATTTACTACAAACGAAACTTAGTTGCTACAAACGAAAAAAACGGCACTCCAAACGAACGATCGCTACTACAAACGAAACTAAGCTACTACAAATGAAAAAAACAGCACTACAAACGACCAGAAACTAAACGGAGTTACTACAAATGAAAAAAAAATTACCACAAACGAAAAAAACAGCACTACAAATGAATGATCGCTACTACAAACAAAATTAGGCTCCTACAAACGAAAAAAACAGCACTACAAACGATTAGAAGTTAAACGGAGTTACTACAAACAGAAAAAAAATTACTACAAACGAAATTAAGTTACTACAAACGAAAAAAACAGCACTACAAACGAAAGATTGCTACTACAAACGGAATTAAGCTCCTACAAACGAAAAAAACAGCACTACAAACGACCAGAAGGTTAAGGGAGTTACTACAAACGAAAAAAAATTACTACAAACGAAGCTAAGTTACTGCAAACGAAAAAAACGGCACTTCAAACGACTAGAAGGTCAACGGAGTTACTACAAACGAAAAAAAATTCACCACAAACGAAACTAAGTTACTACAAAAGAAAAAAATGGCACTAAAAATGAAAGATCGCTACTACAAACGGAATTAAGCTCCTACAAACGAGAAAAACAGCACTACAAACAAAACTAAGTTATTACAAACGAAAAAAACAGCACTACAAACGAAAGATCGCGACTACAAACGAAACTAAGCTACTACAAACGAAAAAAACAGTACTACAAACGACTAGAAAGTAAACGAAGTTATTAAAAACAAAAAAAATTTTACTACAAACGAAACGAAGTTACTACAAACGAAAAAAACGGCACTACAAACGAACGATCGCTACTACAAACGAAACTAAGCTACTACAAATGAAAAAAACAGCACTACAAATGAATGATCGCTACTACAAACAAAATTAGGCACCTAGAAGCGAAAAAAACAGCACTACAAACGACTAGAAGGTAAACGCAGTTACTACAAACGAAGAAAAAATTACTACAAACAAAACTAAGTTACTACAAACGAAAAAAACGGCACTACAAACGACTAGAAGGTAAACAGAGATACTACAAACGAAAAAAACTTCACTACAAACGAAACTAAGTTACTAGAAACGAAAAAAAAGGCACTACAAACGAAACTAAGTTACTAGAAACGAAAAAAAAGGCACTACAAACGACTAGAAGGTGAACGAAGTTACTACAAACAAAAAAAAATTTACTTCAAATGAAACTAAGTTACTACAAATGAAAAAAACGGCACTACAAACGAACGATCGCTACTACAAACGAAACTAAGCTACTACAAACGGAAAAAATAGCACTACACACGACCTGATACTAAACGGATTTACTACAAACGAAAAAAAAATTAATACAAACGAAAAAAACAGCACTACAAATGAACGATCGCTACTACGAACGAAATTAGGCTCCTACAAACGAAAAGAACAGCACTACAATCGACTAGAAGGTAAACGGAGTTACTACAAATGAAAAAAAAATTACTGCCATCGAAACTAAGTTACTACAAACGAAAAAAACCGCACTACAAACGAAAGATTGCTACTACAAACGGAATTAAGCTCCTACAAACGAAAAAAACAGCACTACAAACGACCAGAAGGTTAAGGGAGTTACTACAAACGAAAAAAAATTACTACAAACGAAGCTAAGTTACTGCAAACGAAAAAAACGGCACTTCAAACGTCTAGAAGGTCAACGGAGTTACTACAAACGAAAAAAAATTCACCACAAACGAAACTAAGTTACTACAAAAGAAAAAAACGACACTAAAAATGAAAGATCGCTACTACAAACGGAATTAAGCTCCTACAAACGAGAAAAACAGCACTACAAACGAAACTAAGTTATTACAAATGAAAAAAACAGCACTACAAACGAAAGATCGCGACTACAAAAGAAACTAAGCTACTACAAACGAAAAAAACAGTACTACAAACGACTAGAAAGTAAACGAAGTTACTAAAAACAAAAAAAAATTTACCACAAACGAAACGAAGTTACTACAAACGAAAAAAACGGCACTACAAACGAACGATCGCTACTACAAACGAAACTAAGCAACTACAAATGAAAAAAACAGCACTAATATGAATGATCGCTACTACAAACAAAATTAGGCACCTAGAAGCGAAAAAAACAGCACTACAAACGACTAGAAGGTAAACGCAGTTACTACAAACGAAGAAAAAATTACTACAAACGAAACTAAGTTACTACAAACGACATTACCAGCACTACAAACGAAAGATCGCAACTACAAACAAAACTAAGTTACTAAAAACGAAAAAAACAGCACCACAAACGACCAGAAGGTTAAGGGAGTTACTACAAACGAAAAAAAATTACTACAAACGAAACTAAGTTACTATAAACGAAAAAAACGGCATTTCAAACGACTAGAAGGTCAACAGAGTTACTACAAACGAAAAAAAATTTACTACAAACGAAACTAAGTTACTACAAAAGAAAAAAACGGCACTAAAAATTAAAGATCGCTACTACAAACGAAATTAAGCTCCTACAAACGAAAAAAACAGCACTACAAACGACTAGAAGGTAAACGGAGTTACTACAAATGGAAAAAAAATTACTACAATCGAAACTAAGTTACTACAAACGAAAAAAACAGCACTACAAACGACTAGAAGGTAAACGCAGTTACTACAATCGAAACTAAGTTACTACAAACGAAAAAAACAGCACTACAAACGACTAGAAGGTAAACGCAGTTACTACAAATGAAAAAAAAATTACTACAAACGAAACTAAGTTACTACAAACGAAAAAAACCGCACTACAAACGAACGATCCCTACTACAAACGAAACTAAGCTACTACAAATGAAAAAAACAGCACTACAAACGACCAGAAACTAAACGGAATTACTACAAACGAAAAAAAAATTACCACAAACGAAAAAAAAAGCACTACAAATGAATGATCGCTACTACAAATAAAATTAGGCTCCTACAAGCGGAAAAAACAGCACAACAAACGACTAGAAAGGAAACGGAGTTACTACAAATGGAAAAAAAATTACTACAATCGAAACTAAGTTACTACAAACGAAAAAAACTGCACTACAAACGACAAGAAAGTAAACGCAGTTACTACAAACGAAAAAAAAATTACTACAATCGAAACTAAGTTACTACAAACGAAAAAAACGGCACTACAAACGACTAGAGGGTAAACAGAGATACTACAAACGAAAAAAACTTTACTACCAACGAAACTAAGTTACTAGAAACAAAAAAAAAGGCACTATAACGACTAGAAGGTAAACGAAGTTACTACAAACAAAAAAAATTTACTACAAACGAAACTTAGTTGCTACAAACGAAAAAAACGGCACTCCAAACGAACGATCGCTACTACAAACGAAACTAAGCTACTACAAATGAAAAAAACAGCACTACAAACGACCAGAAACTAAACGGAGTTACTACAAATGAAAAAAAAATTACCACAAACGAAAAAAACAGCACTACAAATGAATGATCGCTACTACAAACAAAATTAGGCTCCTACAAACGAAAAAAACAGCACTACAAACGATTAGAAGTTAAACGGAGTAAATACAAACAGAAAAAAAAATACTACAATCGAAACTAAGTTACTACAAACGAAAAAAACCGCACTACAAACGAAAGATTGCTACTACAAACGGATCTAGACTCCTACAAACGAAAAAAAACAGCACTACAAACGACTAGAAGGTAAACGCAGTTACTACAAACGAAAAAAAAATTACTACAAACGAAATTAAGTTACTACAAACGAAAAAAACAGCACTACAAACGAAATTAAGCCCCTACAAACGGAAAAAACAGTACTATAAACGACTAGAAGGTAAACGCAGTTACTACAAACGAAAAAAAAATTACTACAAACGAAACTAAGTTACTACAAACGAAAAAAAAGGCACTACAAACGACTAGACAGTGAACGAAGTTACTACAAACGAAAAAAAATTTACTACAAACGAAACTAAGTTACTACAAACAAAAAAAATGGCACTACAAACGAAAGATCGCTATTACAAACGAAATGAAGCTATCACAAACAAAAAAAACCGCACTACAAGCGATCAGAAGGTAAACGGAGTTACTACAAACGAAAAAAAAATTACTACAAACGAAACTATGTTACGTCAAACAGAAAAAAGGCACTACAAACGACTAGAAGGTCAACGAAGTTACTACAAACGAAAAAAAATTTACTACAAACGAATCTCAGATACTACAAACGAAAAAAACGCCACTACAAAGAAAAGATCGCAACTACAAACATAACTAAGCTACTAAAAAAGAAAAAAACGGCACTTCAAACGAAAGATCACTACTACAAACGAAACTAAGCTACTAGAAACGAAAAAAACAGCACTACAAACGACTAGAAAGTAAACGGACTTACTAAAAACGAAAAAAAAATTACTAGAAACGAAATTAAGTTACTACAAACAAAAAAAACAGCGCTACAAATGACTAGAAAGTGAACGAAGTTACTACAAACGAAAAAAAATTTACTACAAACGAATCTCAGATACTACAAACGAAAAAAACGCCACTACAAAGAAAAGATCGCTACTACAATCGAAATTAAGCTCCTACAAACGAAAAAAACAGCACCACAAACGATTATAAGGTAAACGAAGTTACTACAAACGAAAAAAAATTTACTACAAACGAAACCAATTTACTACAAACGGAAAAAACATCACTACAAACGACTAAAAGGTGAACGGAGTTACTAGAAACAAAAAAAAATTTACTACAAACGAAACTAAGTCACTACAAACGAAAAAAACGGCACTACAAACGACTAAAAGGTGATCCAAGTTACTACAAAGGAAAAAAAATTTACTACAAACGAAACTAAGTTACTACAAACGAAAAAAACAGCATTACAAACGAAAGATCGCCACTACAAACAAAACTAAGCTACGACAAACGAAAAAAACAGCACTACAAACGACTAGAAAGTAAGCGGAGTTACTACAAACGAAAAAAAAATTACTTAAACGGAGCAAAGTTACTACAAACGATAAAAAACGGCACAACAAACGAAAGATCGCTACTACAAACAAAATTAAGCTACCACAAACAAAATAAACAGCACTACAAGCAATCAGAAGGTAAACGGAGATACTACAAACGAAAAAAACGGCACTACAAACGACTAGAAGGTAAACAGAGATACTACAAACGAAAAAAACTTTACTACAAACGAAACTAAGTTACTACAAATAAAAAAAATTGCACTACAAACGAAATATCGCTACTACAAACGAAATTAAGCTACTACAAACGAAAGAAACAGCACTACAAACGATCAGAATGTAAACGGAGTTAGTGCAAACGAAAAAAAAATTACTACAAACGAAACTACGTAACTACAAACGAAGAAAACGGCACTACAAACGACTAGACGGTGAACGGAGTTACTACAAACAAAAAAAAAATTCTACAAATGAAACAAAGTTACTACAAACGAAAAAAACGGCACTACAAACGACTAGAAGGTAAACAGAGATACTACAAACGAAATAAAATTTACTACAAACGAAACTAAGTTACTAGAAACGAAAAAAACGGCACTACAAACGACTAGAAGGTAAACGAAGTTACTACAAACAAAAAAAAATTTACTACAAATGAAACTAAGTTACTACAAACGAAAAAAACGGCACTACAAACGAACGATCGCTACTACAAACGAAACTAAGCTACTACAAACGAAAAAAACAGCACTACAAACGACCAGAAGTAAACGGAGTTACAACAAACGAAAAAAAAATTACTACAAACGAAAATAACAGCACTACAAATGAATGATGGCTACTACAAACGAAATTAGGCTCCTATAAACGGAAAAAACAGCACTACAAACGACGAGAAGGTAAACGGAGTTACTACAAACAAACAAAAATTACTACAAACGAAATTAAGTTACTACAAACGAAAGATCGCTACTACAAGTAAAACTAAGCTACTACAAACGAAAAAAACAGCACTACAAACGAAAGATCACTACTACAAACGAAATTAACCTACTACAAACAAAAAAAACAGCACTACAAACGACTAGAAGGTAAACGGAGTTACTACAAACGAAAAAAAAATTTCTACAAACGAAACTAAGTTACTACAAACAAAAAAAACCGCACTACAAACGAAAGTGTGCTACTACAAACGGAATTAAGCTTCTACAAACGAAAAAAACAGCACTGAAAACGACGAGAAGGTAAACGCAGTTACTACAAACAAAAAAAAATTACTACAAACGAAACTCAGTTACTACAAATGAAAAAAACGGCACTACAAACAAACGATCGCTACTACAAACGAGACTAAGCTACTACATACGGAAAAAATAGCACTACACACGACCTGATACTAAAGGGAGTTACTACAAACTAAAAAAAAATTACTACAAACGAAAAAAACAGCACTACAAATGAACGATCGCTACTACGAACGAAATTAGGCTCCTTGAAACGAAAAAAACAGCACTACAAACGACTAGAAGGTAAACGGAGTTACTACAAATGAAAAAAAAATTACTACCATCGAAACTAAGTTACTACAAACGACATAAACAGCACTACAATCGAAAAATCGCTACTACAAACGAAACTAAGTTACTAAAAACGAAAAAAACAGCACTACAAACGACTAGACCGCGAACGGAGTTTCTACAAACGAAAAAAAAATTACTACAAACAGAACTAAGTTACTACAAACGAAAAAAACGGCACTACAAACGACTAGAAGGTAAACAGAGATACTACAAACGAAAAAAACTTTACTACAAACGAAACTAAGTTACTACAAAAGCAAAAAACGGCACTACAAACGACTAGACGGTGAACGAAGTTACTACAAATGAAAAAAAATTTACTACGAACGAAACTAAGTTACTACAAACAAAAAAAATTGCACTACAAACAAAATATCGCTACTACAAACGAAATTAAGCTACTACAAACGAAAGAAACAGCACTACAAACGATCAGAATGTAAACGGAGTTAGTGCAAACGAAAAAAAAATTACTACAAACGAAAATAAGTTACTACAAACGAAAAAAACGGCACTACAAACGACTAGAAGGTAAACGTAAGTTACTACAAACGAAAAAAAAATTACTACAAACGAAACTAAGTTACAACAAACGAAAAAAACGGCACTACAAACGACTAGAAGGTAAACAGAGATATTACAAACGAAAAAAACTTCACTACAAACGAAACTAAGTTACTAGAAACGAAAAAAAAGGCACTACAAACGACTAGAAGGTGAACGAAGTTACTACAAACAAAAAAAAATTTACTTCAAATGAAACTAAGTTACTACAAATGAAAAAAACGGCACTACAAACGAACGATCGCTACTACAAACGAAACTAAGCTACTACAAACGGAAAAAATAGCACTACACACGACCTGATACTAAACGGATTTACTACAAACGAAAAAAAAATTAATACAAACGAAAAAAACAGCACTACAAATGAACGATCGCTACTACGAACGAAATTAGGCTCCTACAAACGAAAAGAACAGCACTACAATCGACTAGAAGGTAAACGGAGTTACTACAAATGAAAAAAAAATTACTACCATCGAAACTAAGTTACTACAAACGAAAAAAACCGCACTACAAACGAAAGATTGCTACTACAAACGGAATTAAGCTCCTACAAACGAAAAAAACAGCACTACAAACGACCAGAAGGTTAAGGGAGTTACTACAAACGAAAAAAAATTACTACAAACGAAGCTAAGTTACTGCAAACGAAAAAAACGGCACTTCAAACGTCTAGAAGGTCAACGGAGTTACTACAAACGAAAAAAAATTCACCACAAACGAAACTAAGTTACTACAAAAGAAAAAAACGACACTAAAAATGAAAGATCGCTACTACAAACGGAATTAAGCTCCTACAAACGAGAAAAACAGCACTACAAACGAAACTAAGTTATTACAAATGAAAAAAACAGCACTACAAACGAAAGATCGCGACTACAAAAGAAACTAAGCTACTACAAACGAAAAAAACAGTACTACAAACGACTAGAAAGTAAACGAAGTTACTAAAAACAAAAAAAAATTTACTACAAACGAAACGAAGTTACTACAAACGAAAAAAACGGCACTACAAACGAACGATCGCTACTACAAACGAAACTAAGCAACTACAAATGAAAAAAACAGCACTAATATGAATGATCGCTACTACAAACAAAATTAGGCACCTAGAAGCGAAAAAAACAGCACTACAAACGACTAGAAGGTAAACGCAGTTACTACAAACGAAGAAAAAATTACTACAAACGAAACTAAGTTACTACAAACGACATTACCAGCACTACAAACGAAAGATCGCTACTACAAACAAAACTAAGTTACTAAAAACGAAAAAAACAGCACCACAAACGACCAGAAGGTTAAGGGAGTTACTACAAACGAAAAAAAATTACTACAAACGAAACTAAGTTACTATAAACGAAAAAAACGGCATTTCAAACGACTAGAAGGTCAACAGAGTTACTACAAACGAAAAAAAATTTACTACAAACGAAACTAAGTTACTACAAAAGAAAAAAACGGCACTAAAAATTAAAGATCGCTACTACAAACGAAATTAAGCTCCTACAAACGAAAAAAACAGCACTACAAACGACTAGAAGGTAAACGGAGTTACTACAAATGGAAAAAAAATTACTACAATCGAAACTAAGTTACTACAAACGAAAAAAACAGCACTACAAACGACTAGAAGGTAAACGCAGTTACTACAATCGAAACTAAGTTACTACAAACGAAAAAAACAGCACTACAAACGACTAGAAGGTAAACGCAGTTACTACAAATGAAAAAAAAATTACTACAAACGAAACTAAGTTACTACAAACGAAAAAAACCGCACTACAAACGAACGATCCCTACTACAAACGAAACTAAGCTACTACAAATGAAAAAAACAGCACTACAAACGACCAGAAACTAAACGGAATTACTACAAACGAAAAAAAAATTACCACAAACGAAAAAAAAAGCACTACAAATGAATGATCGCTACTACAAATAAAATTAGGCTCCTACAAGCGGAAAAAACAGCACAACAAACGACTAGAAAGGAAACGGAGTTACTACAAATGGAAAAAAAATTACTACAATCGAAACTAAGTTACTACAAACGAAAAAAACTGCACTACAAACGACAAGAAAGTAAACGCAGTTACTACAAACGAAAAAAAAATTACTACAATCGAAACTAAGTTACTACAAACGAAAAAAACGGCACTACAAACGACTAGAGGGTAAACAGAGATACTACAAACGAAAAAAACTTTACTACCAACGAAACTAAGTTACTAGAAACAAAAAAAAAGGCACTATAACGACTAGAAGGTAAACGAAGTTACTACAAACAAAAAAAATTTACTACAAACGAAACTTAGTTGCTACAAACGAAAAAAACGGCACTCCAAACGAACGATCGCTACTACAAACGAAACTAAGCTACTACAAATGAAAAAAACAGCACTACAAACGACCAGAAACTAAACGGAGTTACTACAAATGAAAAAAAAATTACCACAAACGAAAAAAACAGCACTACAAATGAATGATCGCTACTACAAACAAAATTAGGCTCCTACAAACGAAAAAAACAGCACTACAAACGATTAGAAGTTAAACGGAGTTACTACAAACAGAAAAAAAAATACTACAATCGAAACTAAGTTACTACAAACGAAAAAAACCGCACTACAAACGAAAGATTGCTACTACAAACGGATCTAGACTCCTACAAACGAAAAAAAACAGCACTACAAACGACTAGAAGGTAAACGCAGTTACTACAAACGAAAAAAAAATTACTACAAACGAAATTAAGTTACTACAAACGAAAAAAACAGCACTACAAACGAAATTAAGCCCCTACAAACGGAAAAAACAGTACTATAAACGACTAGAAGGTAAACGCAGTTACTACAAACGAAAAAAAAATTACTACAAACGAAACTAAGTTACTACAAACGAAAAAAAAGGCACTACAAACGACTAGACAGTGAACGAAGTTACTACAAACGAAAAAAAATTTACTACAAACGAAACTAAGTTACTACAAACAAAAAAAATGGCACTACAAACGAAAGATCGCTATTACAAACGAAATGAAGCTATCACAAACAAAAAAAACCGCACTACAAGCGATCAGAAGGTAAACGGAGTTACTACAAACGAAAAAAAAATTACTACAAACGAAACTATGTTACGTCAAACAGAAAAAAGGCACTACAAACGACTAGAAGGTCAACGAAGTTACTACAAACGAAAAAAAATTTACTACAAACGAATCTCAGATACTACAAACGAAAAAAACGCCACTACAAAGAAAAGATCGCAACTACAAACATAACTAAGCTACTAAAAAAGAAAAAAACGGCACTTCAAACGAAAGATCACTACTACAAACGAAACTAAGCTACTAGAAACGAAAAAAACAGCACTACAAACGACTAGAAAGTAAACGGACTCACTAAAAACGAAAAAAAAATTACTAGAAACGAAATTAAGTTACTACAAACAAAAAAAACAGCGCTACAAATGACTAGAAAGTGAACGAAGTTACTACAAACGAAAAAAAATTTACTACAAACGAATCTCAGATACTACAAACGAAAAAAACGCCACTACAAAGAAAAGATCGCTACTACAATCGAAATTAAGCTCCTACAAACGAAAAAAACAGCACCACAAACGATTATAAGGTAAACGAAGTTACTACAAACGAAAAAAAATTTACTACAAACGAAACCAATTTACTACAAACGGAAAAAACATCACTACAAACGACTAAAAGGTGAACGGAGTTACTAGAAACAAAAAAAAATTTACTACAAACGAAACTAAGTCACTACAAACGAAAAAAACGGCACTACAAACGACTAAAAGGTGATCCAAGTTACTACAAAGGAAAAAAAATTTACTACAAACGAAACTAAGTTACTACAAACGAAAAAAACAGCATTACAAACGAAAGATCGATACTACAAACAAAACTAAGCTACGACAAACGAAAAAAACAGCACTACAAACGACTAGAAAGTAAGCGGAGTTACTACAAACGAAAAAAAAATTACTTAAACGGAGCAAAGTTACTACAAACGATAAAAAACGGCACAACAAACGAAAGATCGCTACTACAAACAAAATTAAGCTACCACAAACAAAATAAACAGCACTACAAGCAATCAGAAGGTAAACGGAGATACTACAAACGAAAAAAACGGCACTACAAACGACTAGAAGGTAAACAGAGATACTACAAACGAAAAAAACTTTACTACAAACGAAACTAAGTTACTACAAATAAAAAAAATTGCACTACAAACGAAATATCGCTACTACAAATGAAATTAAGCTACTACAAACGAAAGAAACAGCACTACAAACGATCAGAATGTAAACGGAGTTAGTGCAAACGAAAAAAAAATTACTACAAACGAAACTACGTAACTACAAACGAAGAAAACGGCACTACAAACGACTAGACGGTGAACGGAGTTACTACAAACAAAAAAAAAATTCTACAAATGAAACAAAGTTACTACAAACGAAAAAAACGGCACTACAAACGACTAGAAGGTAAACAGAGATACTACAAACGAAATAAAATTTACTACAAACGAAACTAAGTTACTAGAAACGAAAAAAACGGCACTACAAACGACTAGAAGGTGAACGAAGTTACTACAAACAAAAAAAAATTTACTACAAATGAAACTAAGTTACTACAAACGAAAAAAACGGCACTACAAACGAACGATCGCTACTACAAACGAAACTAAGCTACTACAAACGAAAAAAACAGCACTACAAACGACCAGAAGTAAACGGAGTTACAACAAACGAAAAAAAAATTACTACAAACGAAAATAACAGCACTACAAATGAATGATGGCTACTACAAACGAAATTAGGCTCCTATAAACGGAAAAAACAGCACTACAAACGACGAGAAGGTAAACGGAGTTACTACAAACAAACAAAAATTACTACAAACGAAATTAAGTTACTACAAACGAAAGATCGCTACTACAAGTAAAACTAAGCTACTACAAACGAAAAAAACAGCACTACAAACGAAAGATCACTACTACAAACGAAAGATCACTACTACAAACGAAATTAACCTACTACAAACAAAAAAAACAGCACTACAAACGACTAGAAGGTAAACGGAGTTACTACAAACGAAAAAAAAATTTCTACAAACGAAACTAAGTTACTACAAACAAAAAAAAACCGCACTACAAACGAAAGTGTGCTACTACAAACGGAATTAAGCTTCTACAAACGAAAAAAACAGCACTGAAAACGACGAGAAGGTAAACGCAGTTACTACAAACAAAAAAAAATTACTACAAACGAAACTCAGTTACTACAAATGAAAAAAACGGCACTACAAACAAACGATCGCTACTACAAACGAGACTAAGCTACTACATACGGAAAAAATAGCACTACACACGACCTGATACTAAAGGGAGTTACTACAAACTAAAAAAAAATTACTACAAACGAAAAAAACAGCACTACAAATGAACGATCGCTACTACGAACGAAATTAGGCTCCTTGAAACGAAAAAAACAGCACTACAAACGACTAGAAGGTAAACGGAGTTACTACAAATGAAAAAAAAATTACAACCATCGAAACTAAGTTACTACAAACGACATAAACAGCACTACAATCGAAAAATCGCTACTACAAACGAAACTAAGTTACTAAAAACGAAAAAAACAGCACTACAAACGACTAGACCGCGAACGGAGTTTCTACAAACGAAAAAAAAATTACTACAAACAGAACTAAGTTACTACAAACGAAAAAAACGGCACTACAAACGTCTAGAAGGTAAACAGAGATACTACAAACGAAAAAAACTTTACTACAAACGAAACTAAGTTACTACAAAAGAAAAAAACGGCACTACAAACGACTAGACGGTGAACGAAGTTACTACAAATGAAAAAAAATTTACTACGAACGAAACTAAGTTACTACAAACAAAAAAAATTGCACTACAAACAAAATATCGCTACTACAAACGAAATTAAGCTACTACAAACGAAAGAAACAGCACTACAAACGATCAGAATGTAAACGGAGTTAGTGCAAACGAAAAAAAAATTACTACAAACGAAAATAAGTTACTACAAACGAAAAAAACGGCACTACAAACGACTAGACGGTGAACGGAGTTACTACAAACAAAAAAAAATTTCTACAAACGAAACAAAGTTACTACAAACGAAAAAAACAGCACTACAAACGACTAGAAGGTAAACAGAGATACTACAAACGAAAAAAACTTTACTACAAACAAAACTAAGTTACTAGAATTGAAAAAAAAGGCACTACGAACGACTAGAAGGTAAACGTAAGTTACTACAAACGAAAAAAAAATTACTACAAACGAAACTAAGTTACAACAAACGAAAAAAACGGCACTACAAACGACTAGAAGGTAAACAGAGATATTACAAACGAAAAAAACTTCACTACAAACGGAACTAAGTTACTAGAAACGAAAAAAAAGGCACTACAAACGACTAGAAGGTGAACGAAGTTACTACAAACAAAAAAAAATTTACTTCAAATGAAACTAAGTTACTACAAATGAAAAAAACGGCACTACAAACGAACGATCGCTACTACAAACGAAACTAAGCTACTACAAACGGAAAAAATAGCACTACACACGACCTGATACTAAACGGATTTACTACAAACGAAAAAAAAATTAATACAAACGAAAAAAACAGCACTACAAATGAACGATCGCTACTACGAACGAAATTAGGCTCCTACAAACGAAAAGAACAGCACTACAATCGACTAGAAGGTAAACGGAGTTACTACAAATGAAAAAAAAATTACTACCATCGAAACTAAGTTACTACAAACGAAAAAAACCGCACTACAAACGAAAGATTGCTACTACAAACGGAATTAAGCTCCTACAAACGAAAAAAACAGCACTACAAACGACCAGAAGGTTAAGGGAGTTACTACAAACGAAAAAAAATTACTACAAACGAAGCTAAGTTACTGCAAACGAAAAAAACGGCACTTCAAACGTCTAGAAGGTCAACGGAGTTACTACAAACGAAAAAAAATTCACCACAAACGAAACTAAGTTACTACAAAAGAAAAAAACGACACTAAAAATGAAAGATCGCTACTACAAACGGAATTAAGCTCCTACAAACGAGAAAAACAGCACTACAAACGAAACTAAGTTATTACAAATGAAAAAAACAGCACTACAAACGAAAGATCGCGACTACAAAAGAAACTAAGCTACTACAAACGAAAAAAACAGTACTACAAACGACTAGAAAGTAAACGAAGTTACTAAAAACAAAAAAAAATTTACTACAAACGAAACGAAGTTACTACAAACGAAAAAAACGGCACTACAAACGAACGATCGCTACTACAAACGAAACTAAGCAACTACAAATGAAAAAAACAGCACTAATATGAATGATCGCTACTACAAACAAAATTAGGCACCTAGAAGCGAAAAAAACAGCACTACAAACGACTAGAAGGTAAACGCAGTTACTACAAACGAAGAAAAAATTACTACAAACGAAACTAAGTTACTACAAACGACATTACCAGCACTACAAACGAAAGATCGCTACTACAAACAAAACTAAGTTACTAAAAACGAAAAAAACAGCATCACAAACGACCAGAAGGTTAAGGGAGTTACTACAAACGAAAAAAAATTACTACAAACGAAACTAAGTTACTATAAACGAAAAAAACGGCATTTCAAACGACTAGAAGGTCAACAGAGTTACTACAAACGAAAAAAAATTTACTACAAACGAAACTAAGTTACTACAAAAGAAAAAAACGGCACTAAAAATTAAAGATCGCTACTACAAACGAAATTAAGCTCCTACAAACGAAAAAAACAGCACTACAAACGACTAGAAGGTAAACGGAGTTACTACAAATGGAAAAAAAATTACTACAATCGAAACTAAGTTACTACAAACGAAAAAAACAGCACTACAAACGACTAGAAGGTAAACGCAGTTACTACAATCGAAACTAAGTTACTACAAACGAAAAAAACAGCACTACAAACGACTAGAAGGTAAACGCAGTTACTACAAATGAAAAAAAAATTACTACAAACGAAACTAAGTTACTACAAACGAAAAAAACCGCACTACAAACGAACGATCCCTACTACAAACGAAACTAAGCTACTACAAATGAAAAAAACAGCACTACAAACGACCAGAAACTAAACGGAATTACTACAAACGAAAAAAAAATTACCACAAACGAAAAAAAAAGCACTACAAATGAATGATCGCTACTACAAATAAAATTAGGCTCCTACAAGCGGAAAAAACAGCACAACAAACGACTAGAAAGGAAACGGAGTTACTACAAATGGAAAAAAAATTACTACAATCGAAACTAAGTTACTACAAACGAAAAAAACTGCACTACAAACGACAAGAAAGTAAACGCAGTTACTACAAACGAAAAAAAAATTACTACAATCGAAACTAAGTTACTACAAACGAAAAAAACGGCACTACAAACGACTAGAGGGTAAACAGAGATACTACAAACGAAAAAAACTTTACTACCAACGAAACTAAGTTACTAGAAACAAAAAAAAAGGCACTATAACGACTAGAAGGTAAACGAAGTTACTACAAACAAAAAAAATTTACTACAAACGAAACTTAGTTGCTACAAACGAAAAAAACGGCACTCCAAACGAACGATCGCTACTACAAACGAAACTAAGCTACTACAAATGAAAAAAACAGCACTACAAACGACCAGAAACTAAACGGAGTTACTACAAATGAAAAAAAAATTACCACAAACGAAAAAAACAGCACTACAAATGAATGATCGCTACTACAAACAAAATTAGGCTCCTACAAACGAAAAAAACAGCACTACAAACGATTAGAAGTTAAATTGAGTTACTACAAACAGAAAAAAAAATACTACAATCGAAACTAAGTTACTACAAACGAAAAAAACCGCACTACAAACGAAAGATTGCTACTACAAACGGATCTAGACTCCTACAAACGAAAAAAAACAGCACTACAAACGACTAGAAGGTAAACGCAGTTACTACAAACGAAAAAAAAATTACTACAAACGAAATTAAGTTACTACAAACGAAAAAAACAGCACTACAAACGAAATTAAGCCCCTACAAACGGAAAAAACAGTACTATAAACGACTAGAAGGTAAACGCAGTTACTACAAACGAAAAAAAAATTACTACAAACGAAACTAAGTTACTACAAACGAAAAAAAAGGCACTACAAACGACTAGACAGTGAACGAAGTTACTACAAACGAAAAAAAATTTACTACAAACGAAACTAAGTTACTACAAACAAAAAAAATGGCACTACAAACGAAAGATCGCTATTACAAACGAAATGAAGCTATCACAAACAAAAAAAACCGCACTACAAGCGATCAGAAGGTAAACGGAGTTACTACGAACGAAAAAAAAATTACTACAAACGAAACTATGTTACGTCAAACAGAAAAAAGGCACTACAAACGACTAGAAGGTCAACGAAGTTACTACAAACGAAAAAAAATTTACTACAAACGAATCTCAGATACTACAAACGAAAAAAACGCCACTACAAAGAAAAGATCGCAACTACAAACATAACTAAGCTACTAAAAAAGAAAAAAACGGCCCTTCAAACGAAAGATCACTACTACAAACGAAACTAAGCTACTAGAAACGAAAAAAACAGCACTACAAACGACTAGAAAGTAAACGGACTTACTAAAAACGAAAAAAAAATTACTAGAAACGAAATTAAGTTACTACAAACAAAAAAAACAGCGCTACAAATGACTAGAAAGTGAACGAAGTTACTACAAACGAAAAAAAATTTACTACAAACGAATCTCAGATACTACAAACGAAAAAAACGCCACTACAAAGAAAAGATCGCTACTACAATCGAAATTAAGCTCCTACAAACGAAAAAAACAGCACCACAAACGATTATAAGGTAAACGAAGTTACTACAAACGAAAAAAAATTTACTACAAACGAAACCAATTTACTACAAACGGAAAAAACATCACTACAAACGACTAAAAGGTGAACGGAGTTACTAGAAACAAAAAAAAATTTACTACAAACGAAACTAAGTCACTACAAACGAAAAAAACGGCACTACAAACGACTAAAAGGTGATCCAAGTTACTACAAAGGAAAAAAAATTTACTACAAACGAAACTAAGTTACTACAAACGAAAAAAACAGCATTACAAACGAAAGATCGCCACTACAAACAAAACTAAGCTACGACAAACGAAAAAAACAGCACTACAAACGACTAGAAAGTAAGCGGAGTTACTACAAACGAAAAAAAAATTACTTAAACGGAGCAAAGTTACTACAAACGATAAAAAACGGCACAACAAACGAAAGATCGCTACTACAAACAAAATTAAGCTACCACAAACAAAATAAACAGCACTACAAGCAATCAGAAGGTAAACGGAGATACTACAAACGAAAAAAACGGCACTACAAACGACTAGAAGGTAAACAGAGATACTACAAACGAAAAAAACTTTACTACAAACGAAACTAAGTTACTACAAATAAAAAAAATTGCACTACAAACGAAATATCGCTACTACAAACGAAATTAAGCTACTACAAACGAAAGAAACAGCACTACAAACGATCAGAATGTAAACGGAGTTAGTGCAAACGAAAAAAAAATTACTACAAACGAAACTACGTAACTACAAACGAAGAAAACGGCACTACAAACGACTAGACGGTGAACGGAGTTACTACAAACAAAAAAAAAATTCTACAAATGAAACAAAGTTACTACAAACGAAAAAAACGGCACTACAAACGACTAGAAGGTAAACAGAGATACTACAAACGAAATAAAATTTACTACAAACGAAACTAAGTTACTAGAAACGAAAAAAACGGCACTACAAACGACTAGAAGGTGAACGAAGTTACTACAAACAAACAAAAATTTACTACAAATGAAACTAAGTTACTACAAACGAAAAAAACGGCACTACAAACGAACGATCGCTACTACAAACGAAACTAAGCTACTACAAACGAAAAAAACACCACTGAAAACGACGAGAAGGTAAACGCAGTTACTACAAACAAAAAAAAAATTACTACAAACGAAACTCAGTTACTACAAATGAAAAAAACAGCACTACAAATGAATGATCGCTACTACAAACAAAATTAGGCACCTAGAAGCGAAAAAAACAGCACTACAAACGACGAGAAGGTAAACGCAGTTACTACAAACAAAAAAAAAATTACTACAAACGAAACTAAGTTACTAGAAACGAAAAAAACGGCACTACAAACGACTAGAAGGTGAACGAAGTTACTACAAACAAAAAAAAATTTACTACAAACGAATCTCAGATACTACAAACGAAAAAAACGCCACTACAAAGAAAAGATCGCTACTACAATCGAAATTAAGCTCCTACAAACGAAAAAAACAGCACCACAAACGATTATAAGGTAAACGAAGTTACTACAAACGAAAAAAAATTTACTACAAACGAAACCAATTTACTACAAACGGAAAAAACATCACTACAAACGACTAAAAGGTGAACGGAGTTACTAGAAACAAAAAAAAATTTACTACAAACGAAACTAAGTCACTACAAACGAAAAAAACGGCACTACAAACGACTAAAAGGTGATCCAAGTTACTACAAAGGAAAAAAAATTTACTACAAACGAAACTAAGTTACTACAAACGAAAAAAACAGCATTACAAACGAAAGATCGCCACTACAAACAAAACTAAGCTACGACAAACGAAAAAAACAGCACTACAAACGACTAGAAAGTAAGCGGAGTTACTACAAACGAAAAAAAAATTACTTAAACGGAGCAAAGTTACTACAAACGATAAAAAACGGCACAACAAACGAAAGATCGCTACTACAAACAAAATTAAGCTACCACAAACAAAATAAACAGCACTACAAGCAATCAGAAGGTAAACGGAGATACTACAAACGAAAAAAACGGCACTACAAACGACTAGAAGGTAAACAGAGATACTACAAACGAAAAAAACTTTACTACCAACGAAACTAAGTTACTAGAAACGAAAAAAAAGGCACTACAAACGAAATATCGCTACTACAAACGAAATTAAGCTACTACAAACGAAAGAAACAGCACTACAAACGATCAGAATGTAAACGGAGTTAGTGCAAACGAAAAAAAAATTACTACAAACGAAACTACGTAACTACAAACGAAGAAAACGGCACTACAAACGACTAGACGGTGAACGGAGTTACTACAAACAAAAAAAAAATTCTACAAATGAAACAAAGTTACTACAAACGAAAAAAACGGCACTACAAACGACTAGAAGGTAAACAGAGATACTACAAACGAAATAAAATTTACTACAAACGAAACTAAGTTACTAGAAACGAAAAAAACGGCACTACAAACGACTAGAAGGTGAACGAAGTTACTACAAACAAACAAAAATTTACTACAAATGAAACTAAGTTACTACAAACGAAAAAAACGGCACTACAAACGAACGATCGCTACTACAAACGAAACTAAGCTACTACAAACGAAAAAAACACCACTGAAAACGACGAGAAGGTAAACGCAGTTACTACAAACAAAAAAAAAATTACTACAAACGAAACTCAGTTACTACAAATGAAAAAAACAGCACTACAAATGAATGATCGCTACTACAAACAAAATTAGGCACCTAGAAGCGAAAAAAACAGCACTACAAACGACGAGAAGGTAAACGCAGTTACTACAAACAAAAAAAAAATTACTACAAACGAAACTTAGTTACTAGAAACGAAAAAAACGGCACTACAAACGACTAGAAGGTGAACGAAGTTACTACAAACAAAAAAAAATTTACTACAAATGAAACTAAGTTACTACAAACGAAAAAAACGGCACTACAAACGAACGATCGCTACTACAAACGAAACTAAGCTACTACAAACGAAAAAAACAGCACTACAAACGACCAGAAGTAAACGGAGTTACAACAAACGAAAAAAAAATTACTACAAACGAAAAAAACAGCACTACAAATGAATGATCGCTACTACAAACGAAATTAGGCTTCTATAAACGGAAAAAACAGCACTACAAACGACGAGAAGGTAAACGCAGTTACTACAAACAAAAAAAAAATTACTACAAACGAAACTAAGCTACTACAAACGAAAAAAACAGTACTACAAACGACTAGAAAGTAAACGAAGTTACTAAAAACGAAAAAAATTTTACTACAAACGAAACGAAGTTACTACAAACGAAAAAAACGGCACTACAAACGAACGATCGCTACTACAAACAAAACTAAGCTACTACAAATGAAAAAAACAGCACTACAAATGAATGATCGCTACTACAAACAAAATTAGGCACCTAGAAGCGAAAAAAACAGCACTACAAACGACTAGAAGGTAAACGCAGTTACTACAAACGAAGAAAAAATTACTACAAACGAAACTAAGTTACTACAAACGACATCAACAGCACTACAAACGAAAGATCGCTACTACAAACGAAACTAAGTTACTAAAAACGAAAAAAACAGCACCACAAACGACCAGAAGGTTAAGGGAGTTACTACAAACGAAAAAAAATTACTACAAACGAAACTAAGTTACTATAAACGAAAAAAACCGCACTTCAAACGACTAGAAGGTCAACAGATTTACTACAAACGAAAAAAAATTTACTACAAACGAAACTAAGTTACTACAAAAGAAAAAAACGGAACTCAAAATGAAAGATCGCTACTACAAACGAAATTAAGCTCCTACAAACGAAAAAAACAGCACTACAAACGAAACTAAGTTACTACAAACGAAAAAAACGGCACTACAAACGAAAGATCGCTACTACAAACGTAACTAATCTACTACAAACGAAAAAAACAGTACTACAAACGACTAGAAAGTAAACAAAGTTACTACAAACAAAAAAAATTTTACTACAAACGAAACTAAATTACTACAAACGAAAAAAACCGCACTACAAACGAACGATCGCTACTACAAACGAAACTAAGCTACTACAAATGAAAAAAACAGCACTACAAACGACCAGAAACTAAACGGAGTTACTACAAACGAAAAAAAAATTACCACAAACGAAAAAAAAAGCACTACAAATGAATGATCGCTACTACAAACAAAATTAGGCTCCTACAAGCGAAAAAAACAGCACAACAAACGACTAGAAGGTAAACGGAGTTACTGCAAATGGAAAAAAAATTACTACAATCGAAACTAAGTTACTACAAACGAAAAAAACAGCACTACAAACGACTAGAAGGTAAACGCAGTTACTACAAACGAAAAAAAAATTACTACAAACGAAACTAAGTTACTACAAACGAAAAAAACCGCACTACAAACGAACGATCCCTACTACAAACGAAACTAAGCTACTAAAAATGAAAAAAACAGCACTACAAACGACCAGAAACTAAACGGAGTTACTACAAACGAAAAAAAAATTACTACAAACGAAAAAAAAAGCACTACAAATGAATGATCGCTACTAAAAATAAATTTATGCTCCTACAAGCGAAAAAAACAGCACAACAAACGACTAGAAGGTAAACGGATTTACTACAAATGGAAAAAAAATTACTACAATCGAAACTAAGTTACTACAAACGAAAAAAACAGCACTACAAACGACTAGAAGGTAAGCGCAGTTACTACAAACGAAAAAAAAATTACTACAAACGAAACTTAGTTACTACAAACGAAAAAAACGGCACTACAAACGACTAGAAGGTAAACAGAGATACTACAAACGAAAAAAACTTTACTACCAACGAAACTAAGTTACTAGAAACGAAAAAAAAGGCACTACAAACGACTAGAAGGTGAACGAAGTTACTACAAACAAAAAAAAATTTACTTCAAATGAAACTATCTAATAACTATATAAGTAACTACATACGAAAAAAACGGCACTACAAACGAACGATCGCTACTACAAACGAAACTAAGCTACTACAAACGGAAAAAATAGCACTACACACGACCTGATACTAAACGGAGTTACTACAAACGAAAAAAAAATTACTGCAAACGAAAAAACCAGCACTACAAATGAACGATCGCTACTACGAACGAAATTAGGCTCCTACAAACGAAAAAAACAGCACTACAAACGACTAGAAGGTAGACGCAGTTACTACAAACGAAAAAAAAATTACTACAAACGAAACTAAGTTACTACAAACGACATAAACAGCACTACAAACGAAAGATCGCTACTACAAACGAAACTAAGTTACTAAAAACGAAAAAAACAGCACTACAAACGAACGATCCCTACTACAAACGAAACTAAGCTACTACAAATGAAAAAAACAGCACTACAAACGACCAGAAACTAAACGGAATTACTACAAACGAAAAAAAAATTACCACAAACGAAAAAAAAAGCACTACAAATGAATGATCGCTACTACAAATAAAATTAGGCTCCTACAAGCGAAAAAAACAGCACAACAAACGACTAAAAGGGAAACGGAGTTACTACAAATGGAAAAAAAATTACTACAATCGAAACTAAGTTACTACAAACGAAAAAAACTGCACTACAAACGACTAGAAAGTAAACGCAGTTACTACAAACGAAAAAAAAATTACTACAATCGAAACTAAGTTACTACAAACGAAAAAAACGGCACTACAAACGACTAGAAGGTAAACAGAGATACTACAAACGAAAAAAACTTTACTACCAACGAAACTAAGTTACTAGAAACAAAAAAAAAGGCACTACAAACGACTAGAAGGTAAACGAAGTTACTACAAACAAAAAAAATTTACTACAAACGAAACTTAGTTGCTACAAACGAAAAAAACGGCACTCCAAACGAACGATCGCTACTACAAACGAAACTAAGCTACTACAAATGAAAAAAACAGCACTACAAACGACCAGAAACTAAACGGAGTTACTACAAATGAAAAAAAAATTACCACAAACGAAAAAAACAGCACTACAAATGAATGATCGCTACTACAAACAAAATTAGGCTCCTACAAACGAAAAAAACAGTACTATAAACGACTAGAAGGTAAACGCAGTTACTACAAACAGAAAAAAAAATTACTACAAACGAAATTAAGTTTCTACAAACGAAAAAAACAGCACTACAAACGAAATTAAGCCCCTACAAACGGAAAAAACAGTACTATAAACAACTAGAAGGTAAACGCAGTTACTACAAACGAAAAAAAAATTACTACAAACGAAACTAAGTTACTACAAACGAAAAAAAAGGCACTACAAACGACTAGACAGTGAACGAAGTTACTACAAACGAAAAAAAAATTACTACAAACGAAACTATGTTACGTCAAACAGAAAAAAGGCACTACAAACGACTAGAAGGTCAACGAAGTTACTACAAACGAAAAAAAATTTACTACAAACGAATCTCAGATACTACAAACGAAAAAAACGCCACTACAAATAGAAGATCGCAACTACAAACATAACTAAGCTACTAAAAAAGAAAAAAACGGCACTTCAAACGAAAGATCACTACTACAAACGAAACTAAGCTACTAGAAACGAAAAAAACAGCACTACAAACGACTAGAAAGTAAACGGACTTACTAAAAACGAAAAAAAAATTACTAGAAACGAAATTAAGTTACTACAAACAAAAAAAACAGCGCTACAAATGACTAGAAAGTGAACGAAGTTACTACAAACGAAAAAAAATTTACTACAAACGAAACTA
The DNA here is from genome assembly GCA_963942595.1 of Cylloceria caligata. NCBI lineage: Eukaryota > Metazoa > Arthropoda > Insecta > Hymenoptera > Ichneumonidae > Cylloceria > Cylloceria caligata. The sequence goes on along the minus strand of OZ012705.1, from coordinate 28,206,687 downwards.
AGTTACTACAAAAGAAAAAAACGGCACTAAAAACGAAAGATCGCTACTACAATCGAAATTAAGCTCCTACAAACGAAAAAAACAGCACTACAAACGATTATAAGGTAAACGAAGTTACTACAAACGAAAAAAAATTTACTACAAACGAAACCAATTTACTACAAACGGAAAAAACATCACTACAAACGACTAAAAGCTAAACGGAGTTACTAGAAACAAAAAAAAAATTACTACAAACGAAACTAAGTTACTACAAACGAAAAAAACGGCACTACAAACGACTAAAAGGTGAACCAAGTTACTACAAACGAAAAAAAATTTGATACAAACGAAACTAAGTTACTACAAACGAAAAAAACAGCATTACAAACGAAAGATCGCCACTACAAACAAAACTAAGCTACGACAAACGAAAAAAACAGCACTACAAACGACTAGAAAGTAAGCGGAGTTACTACAAACGAAAAAAAAATTACTTAAACGGAACAAAGTTACTACAAACGATAAAAAACGGCACAACAAACGAAAGATCGCTACTACAAACAAAATTAAGCTACCACAAACAAAATAAACAGCACTACAAGCAATCAGAAGGTAAACGGAGATACTACAAACGAAAAAAACGGCACTACAAACGACTAGAAGGTAAACAGAGATACTACAAACGAAAAAAACTTTACTACAAACGAAACTAAGTTACTACAAACGAAAAAAAAGGCACTACAAACGACTAGACGGTGAACGAAGTTACTACAAATGAAAAAAAATTTACTACGAACGAAACTAAGTTACTACAAATAAAAAAAATTGCACTACAAACGAAATATCGCTACTACAAACGAAATTAAGCTACTACAAACGAAAGAAACAGCACTACAAACGATCAGAATGTAAAGAAGTTAGTGCAAACGAAAAAAAAATTACTACAAACGAAACTACGTAACTACAAACGAAGAAAACGGCACTACAAACGACAAGACGGTGAACGGAGTTACTACAAACAAAAAAAAAATTCTACAAATGAAACAAAGTTACTACAAACGAAAAAAACGGCACTATAAACGACTAGAAGGTAAACAGAGATACTACAAACGAAATAAAATTTACTACAAACGAAACTAAGTTACTAGAAACGAAAAAAACGGCACTACAAACGACTAGAAGGTGAACGAAGTTACTACAAACAAAAAAAAATTTACTACAAATGAAACTAAGTTACTACAAACGAAAAAAACGGCACTACAAACGAACGATCGCTACTACAAACGAAACTAAGCTACTACAAACGAAAAAAACAGCACTACAAACGACCAGAAGTAAACGGAGTTACAACAAACGAAAAAAAAATTACTACAAACGAAAATAACAGCACTACAAATGAATGATCGCTACTACAAACGAAATTAGGCTCCTATAAACGGAAAAAACAGCACTACAAACGACGAGAAGGTAAACGGAGTTACTACAAACAAACAAAAATTACTACAAACGAAACTAAGTTACTACAAACGAAAGATCGCTACTACAAATAAAACTAAGCTATTACAAACGAAAAAAACAGCACTACAAACGAAAGATCACTACTACAAACGAAATTAACCTACTACAAACAAAAAAAACAGCACTACAAACGACTAGAAGGTAAACGGAGTTACTACAAACGAAAAAAAAATTTCTACAAACGAAACTAAGTTACTACAAACAAAAAAAACCGCACTACAAACGAAAGTGTGCTACTACAAACGGGATTAAGCTTCTACAAACGAAAAAAACAGCACTGAAAACGACGAGAAGGTAAACGCAGTTACTACAAACAAAAAAAAAATTACTACAAACGAAACGAAGTTACTACAAACGAAAAAAACGGCACTACAAACGAAAGATCGCTACTACAAACAAAACTAAGCTACTACAAATGAAAAAAACAGCACTACAAATGAATGATCGCTACTACAAACAAAATTAGGCACCTAGAAGCGAAAAAAACAGCACTACAAACGACTAGAAGGTAAACGCAGTTACTACAAACGAAGAAAAAATTACTACAAACGAAACTAAGTTACTACAAACGAAAAAAACGGCACTACAAACGACTAGAAGGTAAACGGAGTTACTACAAACGAAAAAAAAATTTCTACAAACGAAACTAAGTTACTACAAACAAAAAAAACCGCACTACAAACGAAAGTGTGCTACTACAAACGGAATTAAGCTTCTACAAACGAAAAAAACAGCACTGAAAACGACGAGAAGGTAAACGCAGTTACTACAAACAAAAAAAAAATTACTACAAACGAAACGAAGTTACTACAAACGAAAAAAACGGCACTACAAACGAACGATCGCTACTACAAACAAAACTAAGCTACTACAAATGAAAAAAACAGCACTACAAATGAATGATCGCTACTACAAACAAAATTAGGCACCTAGAAGCGAAAAAAACAGCACTACAAACGACTAGAAGGTAAACGCAGTTACTACAAACGAAGAAAAAATTACTACAAACGAAACTAAGTTACTACAAACGAAAAAAACGGCACTACAAACGACTAGAAGGTAAACAGAGATACTACAAACGAAAAAAACTTCACTACAAACGAAACTAAGTTACTAGAAACTAAAAAAAAGGCACTACAAACGAAACTAAGTTACTAGAAACGAAAAAAAAGGCACTACAAACGACTAGAAGGTGAACAAAGTTACTACAAACAAACAAAAATTTACTTCAAATGAAACTAAGTTACTACAAATGAAAAAAACGGCACTACAAACGAACGATCGCTACTACAAACGAAACTAAGCTACTACAAACAGAAAAAATAGCACTACACACGACCTGATACTAAACGGAGTTCCTACAAACGAAAAAAAAATTAATACAAACGAAAAAAACAGCACTACAAATAAACGATCGCTACTACGTACGATATTAGGCTCCTACAAACGAAAAAAACAGCACTACAATCGACTAGAAGGTAAACGGAGTTACTACAAATGAAAAAAAAATTACTACTATCGAAACTAAGTTACTACAAACGACATAAACAGCACTACAATCGAAAAATCGCTACTACAAACGAAACTAAGTTACTAAAAACGAAAAAAACAGCACTACAAACGACTAGACGGTAAACGGAGTTCCTACAAACGAAAAAAAAATTACTACAAACAGAACTAAGTTACTACAAACGAAAAAAACGGCACTACAAACGACTAGAAGGTAAACAGAGATACTACAAACGAAAAAAACTTTACTACAAACGAAACTAAGTTACTACAAAAGAAAAAAACGGCACCACAAAGGACTAGACGGTGAACGAAGTTACTACAAATGAAAAAAAATTTACTACGAACGAAACTAAGTTACTACAAACAAAAAAAATTGCACTACAAACGAAATATCGCTACTACAAACGAAATTAAGCTACTACAAACGAAAGAAACAGCACTACAAACGATCAGAATGTAAACGGAGTTAGTGCAAACGAAAAAAAAATTACTACAAACGAAACTAAGTTACTACAAACGAAAAAAACGGCACTACAAACGACTAGACGGTGAACGGAGTTACTACAAACGAAAAAAAATTTCTACAAACGAAACAAAGTTACTACAAACGAAAAAAACAGCACTACAAACGACTAGAAGGTAAACAGAGATACTACAAACGAAAAAAACTTTACTACAAACAAAACTAAGTTACTAGAAACGAAAAAAAAGGCACTACGAACGACTAGAAGGTAAACGTAAGTTACTACAAACGAAAAAAAAATTACTACAAACGAAACTAAGTTACTACAAACGAAAAAAACGGCACTACAAACGACTAGAAGGTAAACAGAGATACTACAAACGAAAAAAACTTCACTACAAACGAAACTAAGTTACTAGAAACGAAAAAAAAAGGCACTACAAACGAAACTAAGTTACTAGAAACGAAAAAAAAGGCACTACAAACGACTTGAAGGTGAACGAAGTTACTACAAACAAAAAAAAATTTACTTCAAATGAAACTAAGTTACTACAAATGAAAAAAACGGCACTACAAACGTCCGATCGCTACTACAAACGAAACTAAGCTACTACAAACGGAAAAAATAGCACTACAATCGACTAGAAGGTAAACGGAGTTACTACAAATGAAAAAAAAATTACTACCATCGAAACTAAGTTACTACAAACGAAAAAAACCGCACTACAAACGAAAGATTGCTACTACAAACGGAATTAAGCTCCTACAAACGAAAAAAACAGCACTACAAACGACCAGAAGGTTGAGGGAGTTACTACAAACGAAAAAAAATTACTACAAACGAAGCTAAGTTACTGCAAACGAAAAAAACGGCACTTCAAACGACTAGAAGGTCAACAGAGTTACTACAAACGAAAAAAAATTCACCACAAACGAAACTAAGTTACTACAAAAGAAAAAAATGGCACTAAAAATGAAAGATCGCTACTACAAACGGAATTAAGCTCCTACAAACGAGAAAAACAGCACTACAAACGAAACTAAGTTATTACAAACGAAAAAAACAGCACTCCAAACGAAAGATCGCGACTACAAACGAAACTAAGCTACTACAAACGAAAAAAACAGTACTACAAGCGACTAGAAAGTAAACGAAGTTACTAAAAACAAAAAAAATTTTACTACAAACGAAACGAAGTTACTACAAACGAAAAAAACGGTACTACAAACGAACGATCGCTACTACAAACGAAACTAAGCTACTACAAATGAAAAAAACAGCACTACAAATGAATGATCGCTACTACAAACAAAATTAGGCACCTAGAAGCGAAAAAAACAGCACTACAAACGACTAGAAGGTAAACGCAGTTACTACAAACGAAGAAAAAATTACTACAAACGAAACTAAGTTACTACAAACGAGAAAAACGGCACTACAAACGACTAGAAGGTAAACAGAGATACTACAAACGAAAAAAACTTCACTACAAACGAAACTAAGTTACTAGAAACGAAAAAAAAGGCACTACAAACGAAACTAAGCTACTACAAACGGAAAAAATAGCACTACACACGACCTGATACTAAACGGAGTTACTACAAACGAAAAAAAAATTAATACAAACGAAAAAAACAGCACTACAAATGAACGATCGCTACTACGAACGAAATTAGGCTCCTACAAACGAAAAAAACAGCACTACAATCGACTAGAAGGTAAACGGAGTTACTACAAATGAAAAAAAAATTACTACCATCGAAACTAAGTTACTACAAACGAAAAAAACCGCACTACAAACGAAAGATTGCTACTACAAACGGAATTAAGCTCCTACAAACGAAAAAAACAGCACTACAAATGAACGATCCCTACTACAAACGAAACTAAGCTACTACAAATGAAAAAAACAGCACTACAAACGACCAGAAACTAAACGGAGTTACTACAAACGAAAAAAAAATTACCACAAACGAAAAAAAAAAGCATAACAAATGAATGATCGCTACTACAAACAAAATTAGGCTCCTACAAGCGAAAAAAAACAGCACAACAAACGACTAGAAGGTAAACGGAGTTACTACAAATGAAAAAAAATTACTACAATCGAAACTAAGTTACTACAAACGAAAAAAACAGCACTACAAACGACTAGAAGGTAAACGCAGTTACTACAAACGAAAAAAAAATTACTACAAACGAAACTAAGTTACTACAAACGAAAAAAACGGCACTACAAACGACTAGAAGGTAAACAGAGATACTACAAACGAGAAAAACTTTACTACCAAGGAACTCAATTACTAGAAACAAAAGAAAAGGCACTACAAACGACTAGAAGGTAAACGAAGTTACTACAAACAAAAAAAATTTACTACAAACGAAACTTAGTTACTACAAACGAAAAAAACGGCACTACAACCGAACGATCGCTACTACAAACGAAACTAAGCTACTACAAATGAAAAAAACAGCACTACAAACGACCAGAAACTAAACGGAGTGACTACAAACGAAAAAAAAATTACCACAAACGAAAAAAACAGCACTGCAAATGAATGATCGCTACTACAAACGAAATTAGGCTCCTACAAACGAAAAAAACAGCACTACAAACGATTAGAAGGTAAACGGAGTTACTACAAACAGAAAAAAAAATACTACAATCGAAACTAAGTTACTACAAACAAAAAAAACCGCACTACAAACGAAAGATTGCTACTACAAACGGATCTAGACTCCTACAAACGAAAAAAAACAGCACTACAAACGACTAGAAGGTAAACGCAGTTACTACAAACGAAAAAAAAATTACTACAAACGAAATTAATTTACTACAAACGACATAAACAGCACTACAATCGAAAGATCGCTACTACAAACGAAACTAAGTTACTAAAAACGAAAAAAACAGCACTACAAACGACCAGAAGGTTAAGGGAGTTACTACAAACGAAAAAAAATTACTACAAACGAAGCTAAGTTACTGCAAACGAAAAAAACGGCACTTCAAACGACCAGAAGGTCAACGGAGTTACTACAAACGAAAAAAAATTCACTACAAACGGAACTAAGTTACTACAAAAGAAAAAAACGGCACTAAAAATGAAAAATCGCTACTACAAACGGTATTAAGCTCCTACAAACGAAAAAAACAGCACTACAAACGAAACTAAGTTACTACAAACGAAAAAAACAGCACTACAAACAAAAGATCGCGACTACAAACGAAACTAAGCTACTACAAACGAAAAAAACAGTACTACAAACGACTAGAAAGTAAACGAAGTTACTACAAACAAAAAAAATTTTACTACAAACGAAACGAAGTTACTACAAACGAAAAAAACGGCACTACAAACGAACGATCGCTACTACAAATGAAAAAAACAGCACTACAAATGAATGATCGCTACTACAAACATAATTAGGCACCTAGAAGCGAAAAAAACAGCACTACAAACGACTAGAAGGTAAACGCAGTTACCACAAACGAAGAAAAAATTACTACAAACGAAACTAAGTTACTACAAACGACATTACCAGCACTACAAACGAAAGATCGCTACTACAAACAAAACTAAGTTACTAAAAACGAAAAAAACAGCACCACAAACGACCAGAAGGTTGAGGGAGTTACTACAAACGAAAAAAAATTACTACAAACGAAACTAAGTTACTATAAACGAAAAAAACGGCACTTCAAACGACTAAAAGGTCAACAGAGTTACTACAAACGAAAAAAAATTTACTACAAACGAAACTAAGTTACTACAAAAGAAAAAAACGGCACTAAAAATGAAAGATCGCTACTACAAACGAAATTAAGCTTTTACAAACGAGAAAAACAGCACTACAAACGACTAGAAGGTAAACGGAGTTACTACAAATGGAAAAAAAATTACTACAATCGAAACTAAGTTACTACAAACGAAAAAAACAGCACTACAAACGACTAGAAGGTAAACGCAGTTACTACAAACGAAAAAAAAATTACTACAAACGAAAAAAACAGCACTACAAACGACTAGAAGGTAAACGCAGTTACTACAAATGAAAAAAAAAATACTACAAACGAAACTAAGTTACTACAAACGAAAAAAACCGCACTACAAACGAACGATCCCTACTACAAACGAAACTAAGCTACTACAAATGAAAAAAACAGCACTACAATTGACCAGAAACTAAACGGAATTACTACAAACGAAAAAAAAATTACCACAAACGAAAAAAAAAGCACTACAAATGAATGATCGCTACTACAAATAAAATTAGGCTCCTACAAGCGAAAAAAACAGCACAACAAACGACTAGAAGGGAAACGGAGTTACTACAAATGGAAAAAAAATTACTACAATCGAAACTAAGTTACTACAAACGAAAAAAACTGCACTACAAACGACTAGAAAGTAAACGCAGTTACTACAAACAAAAAAAAATTACTACAAACGAAACTAAGTTACTACAAACGAAAAAAACGGCACTACAAACGAACGATCGCTACTACAAACGAAACTAAGCTACTACAAACGAAAAAAACAGCACTACAAACGACCAGAAGTAAACGGAGTTACAACAAACGAAAAAAAAATTACTACAAACGAAAATAACAGCACTACAAATGAATGATCGCTACTACAAACGAAATTAGGCTCCTATAAACGGAAAAAACAGCACTACAAACGACGAGAAGGTAAACGGAGTTACTACAAACAAACAAAAATTACTACAAACGAAACTAAGTTACTACAAACGAAAGATCGCTACTACAAATAAAACTAAGCTATTACAAACGAAAAAAACAGCACTACAAACGAAAGATCACTACTACAAACGAAATTAACCTACTACAAACAAAAAAAACAGCACTACAAACGACTAGAAGGTAAACGGAGTTACTACAAACGAAAAAAAAATTTCTACAAACGAAACTAAGTTACTACAAACAAAAAAAACCGCACTACAAACGAAAGTGTGCTACTACAAACGGAATTAAGCTTCTACAAACGAAAAAAACAGCACTGAAAACGACGAGAAGGTAAACGCAGTTACTACAAACAAAAAAAAAATTACTACAAACGAAACGAAGTTACTACAAACGAAAAAAACGGCACTACAAACGAACGATCGCTACTACAAATGAAAAAAACAGCACTACAAATGAATGATCGCTACTACAAACATAATTAGGCACCTAGAAGCGAAAAAAACAGCACTACAAACGACTAGAAGGTAAACGCAGTTACCACAAACGAAGAAAAAATTACTACAAACGAAACTAAGTTACTACAAACGACATTACCAGCACTACAAACGAAAGATCGCTACTACAAACAAAACTAAGTTACTAAAAACGAAAAAAACAGCACCACAAACGACCAGAAGGTTGAGGGAGTTACTACAAACGAAAAAAAATTACTACAAACGAAACTAAGTTACTATAAACGAAAAAAACGGCACTTCAAACGACTAAAAGGTCAACAGAGTTACTACAAACGAAAAAAAATTTACTACAAACGAAACTAAGTTACTACAAAAGAAAAAAACGGCACTAAAAATGAAAGATCGCTACTACAAACGAAATTAAGCTTTTACAAACGAGAAAAACAGCACTACAAACGACTAGAAGGTAAACGGAGTTACTACAAATGGAAAAAAAATTACTACAATCGAAACTAAGTTACTACAAACGAAAAAAACAGCACTACAAACGACTAGAAGGTAAACGCAGTTACTACAATCGAAACTAAGTTACTACAAACGAAAAAAACAGCACTACAAACGACTAGAAGGTAAACGCAGTTACTACAAATGAAAAAAAAAATACTACAAACGAAACTAAGTTACTACAAACGAAAAAAACCGCACTACAAACGAACGATCCCTACTACAAACGAAACTAAGCTACTACAAATGAAAAAAACAGCACTACAATTGACCAGAAACTAAACGGAATTACTACAAACGAAAAAAAAATTACCACAAACGAAAAAAAAAGCACTACAAATGAATGATCGCTACTACAAATAAAATTAGGCTCCTACAAGCGAAAAAAACAGCACAACAAACGACTAGAAGGGAAACGGAGTTACTACAAATGGAAAAAAAATTACTACAATCGAAACTAAGTTACTACAAACGAAAAAAACTGCACTACAAACGACTAGAAAGTAAACGCAGTTACTACAAACAAAAAAAAATTACTACAAACGAAACTAAGTTACTACAAACGAAAAAAACGGCACTACAAACGAACGATCGCTACTACAAACGAAACTAAGCTACTACAAACGAAAAAAACAGCACTACAAACGACCAGAAGTAAACGGAGTTACAACAAACGAAAAAAAAATTACTACAAACGAAAATAACAGCACTACAAATGAATGATCGCTACTACAAACGAAATTAGGCTCCTATAAACGGAAAAAACAGCACTACAAACGACGAGAAGGTAAACGGAGTTACTACAAACAAACAAAAATTACTACAAACGAAACTAAGTTACTACAAACGAAAGATCGCTACTACAAATAAAACTAAGCTATTACAAACGAAAAAAACAGCACTACAAACGAAAGATCACTACTACAAACGAAATTAACCTACTACAAACAAAAAAAACAGCACTACAAACGACTAGAAGGTAAACGGAGTTACTACAAACGAAAAAAAAATTTCTACAAACGAAACTAAGTTACTACAAACAAAAAAAACCGCACTACAAACGAAAGTGTGCTACTACAAACGGAATTAAGCTTCTACAAACGAAAAAAACAGCACTGAAAACGACGAGAAGGTAAACGCAGTTACTACAAACAAAAAAAAAATTACTACAAACGAAACGAAGTTACTACAAACGAAAAAAACGGCACTACAAACGAACGATCGCTACTACAAACAAAACTAAGCTACTACAAATGAAAAAAACAGCACTACAAATGAATGATCGCTACTACAAACAAAATTAGGCACCTAGAAGCGAAAAAAACAGCACTACAAACGACTAGAAGGTAAACGCAGTTACTACAAACGAAGAAAAAATTACTACAAACGAAACTAAGTTACTACAAACGAAAAAAACGGCACTACAAACGACTAGAAGGTAAACGGAGTTACTACAAACGAAAAAAAAATTTCTACAAACGAAACTAAGTTACTACAAACAAAAAAAACCGCACTACAAACGAAAGTGTGCTACTACAAACGGAATTAAGCTTCTACAAACGAAAAAAACAGCACTGAAAACGACGAGAAGGTAAACGCAGTTACTACAAACAAAAAAAAAATTACTACAAACGAAACGAAGTTACTACAAACGAAAAAAACGGCACTACAAACGAACGATCGCTACTACAAACAAAACTAAGCTACTACAAATGAAAAAAACAGCACTACAAATGAATGATCGCTACTACAAACAAAATTAGGCACCTAGAAGCGAAAAAAACAGCACTACAAACGACTAGAAGGTAAACGCAGTTACTACAAACGAAGAAAAAATTACTACAAACGAAACTAAGTTACTACAAACGAAAAAAACGGCACTACAAACGACTAGAAGGTAAACAGAGATACTACAAACGAAAAAAACTTCACTACAAACGAAACTAAGTTACTAGAAACTAAAAAAAAGGCACTACAAACGAAACTAAGTTACTAGAAACGAAAAAAAAGGCACTACAAACGACTAGAAGGTGAACAAAGTTACTACAAACAAAAAAAAATTTACTTCAAATGAAACTAAGTTACTACAAATGAAAAAAACGGCACTACAAACGAACGATCGCTACTACAAACGAAACTAAGCTACTACAAACAGAAAAAATAGCACTACACACGACCTGATACTCAACGGAGTTCCTACAAACGAAAAAAAAATTAATACAAACGAAAAAAACAGCACTACAAATAAACGATCGCTACTACGTACGATATTAGGCTCCTACAAACGAAAAAAACAGCACTACAATCGACTAGAAGGTAAACGGAGTTACTACAAATGAAAAAAAAATTACTACTATCGAAACTAAGTTACTACAAACGACATAAACAGCACTACAATCGAAAAATCGCTACTACAAACGAAACTAAGTTACTAAAAACGAAAAAAACAGCACTACAAACGACTAGACGGTAAACGGAGTTCCTACAAACGGAAAAAAAATTACTACAAACAGAACTAAGTTACTACAAACGAAAAAAACGGCACTACAAACGACTAGAAGGTAAACAGAGATACTACAAACGAAAAAAACTTTACTACAAACGAAACTAAGTTACTACAAAAGAAAAAAACGGCACCACAAAGGACTAGACGGTGAACGAAGTTACTACAAATGAAAAAAAATTTACTACGAACGAAACTAAGTTACTACAAACAAAAAAAATTGCACTACAAACGAAATATCGCTACTACAAACGAAATTAAGCTACTACAAACGAAAGAAACAGCACTACAAACGATCAGAATGTAAACGGAGTTAGTGCAAACGAAAAAAAAATTACTACAAACGAAACTAAGTTACTACAAACGAAAAAAACGGCACTACAAACGACTAGACGGTGAACGGAGTTACTACAAACGAAAAAAAATTTCTACAAACGAAACAAAGTTACTACAAACGAAAAAAACAGCACTACAAACGACTAGAAGGTAAACAGAGATACTACAAACGAAAAAAACTTTACTACAAACAAAACTAAGTTACTAGAAACGAAAAAAAAGGCACTACGAACGACTAGAAGGTAAACGTAAGTTACTACAAACGAAAAAAAAATTACTACAAACGAAACTAAGTCACTACAAACGAAAAAAACGGCACTACAAACGACTAGAAGGTAAACAGAGATACTACAAACGAAAAAAACTTCACTACAAACGAAACTAAGTTACTAGAAACGAAAAAAAAAGGCACTACAAACGAAACTAAGTTACTAGAAACGAAAAAAAAGGCACTACAAACGACTAGAAGGTGAACGAAGTTACTACAAACAAAAAAAAATTTACTTCAAATGAAACTAAGTTACTACAAATGAAAAAAACGGCACTACAAACGAACGATCGCTACTACAAACGAAACTAAGCTACTACAAACGGAAAAAATAGCACTACACATGACCTGATACTAAACGGAGTTACTACAAACGAAAAAAAAATTAATACAAACGAAAAAAACAGCACTACAAATGAACGATCGCTACTACGAACGAAATTAGGCTCCTACAAACGAAAAAAACAGCACTACAATCGACTAGAAGGTAAACGGAGTTACTACAAATGAAAAAAAAATTACTACCATCGAAACTAAGTTACTACAAACGAAAAAAACCGCACTACAAACGAAAGATTGCTACTACAAACGGAATTAAGCTCCTACAAACGAAAAAAACAGCACTACAAACGACCAGAAGGTTGAGGGAGTTACTACAAACGAAAAAAAATTACTACAAACGAAGCTAAGTTACTGCAAACGAAAAAAACGGCACTTCAAACGACTAGAAGGTCAACAGAGTTACTACAAACGAAAAAAAATTCACCACAAACGAAACTAAGTTACTACAAAAGAAAAAAATGGCACTAAAAATGAAAGATCGCTACTACAAACGGAATTAAGCTCCTACAAACGAGAAAAACAGCACTACAAACGAAACTAAGTTATTACAAACGAAAAAAACAGCACTACAAACGAAAGATCGCGACTACAAACGAAACTAAGCTACTACAAACGAAAAAAACAGTACTACAAACGACTAGAAAGTAAACGAAGTTACTAAAAACAAAAAAAATTTTACTACAAACGAAACGAAGTTACTACAAACGAAAAAAACGGTACTACAAACGAACGATCGCTACTACAAACGAAACTAAGCTACTACAAATGAAAAAAACAGCACTACAAATGAATGATCGCTACTACAAACAAAATTAGGCACCTAGAAGCGAAAAAAACAGCACTACAAACGACTAGAAGGTAAACGCAGTTACTACAAACGAAGAAAAAATTCCTACAAACGAAACTAAGTTACTACAAACGAAAAAAACGGCACTACAAACGACTAGAAGGTAAACAGAGATACTACAAACGAAAAAAACTTCACTACAAACGAAACTAAGTTACTAGAAACGAAAAAAAAGGCACTACAAACGAAACTAAGCTACTACAAACGGAAAAAATAGCACTACACACGACCTGATACTAAACGGAGTTACTACAAACGAAAAAAAAATTAATACAAACGAAAAAAACAGCACTACAAATGAACGATCGCTACTACGAACGAAATTAGGCTCCTACAAACGAAAAAAACAGCACTACAATCGACTAGAAGGTAAACGGAGTTACTACAAATGAAAAAAAAATTACTACCATCGAAACTAAGTTACTACAAACGAAAAAAACCGCACTACAAACGAAAGATTGCTACTACAAACGGAATTAAGCTCCTACAAACGAAAAAAACAGCACTACAAATGAACGATCCCTACTACAAACGAAACTAAGCTACTACAAATGAAAAAAACAGCACTACAAACGACCAGAAACTAAACGGAGTTACTACAAACGAAAAAAAAATTACCACAAACGAAAAAAAAAAGCATAACAAATGAATGATCGCTACTACAAACAAAATTAGGCTCCTACAAGCGAAAAAAAACAGCACAACAAACGACTAGAAGGTAAACGGAGTTACTACAAATGAAAAAAATTTACTACAATCGAAACTAAGTTACTACAAACGAAAAAAACAGCACTACAAACGACTAGAAGGTAAACGCAGTTACTACAAACGAAAAAAAAATTACTACAAACGAAACTAAGTTACTACAAACGAAAAAAACGGCACTACAAACGACTAGAAGGTAAACAGAGATACTACAAACGAGAAAAACTTTACTACCAAGGAACTCAATTACTAGAAACAAAAGAAAAGGCACTACAAACGACTAGAAGGTAAACGAAGTTACTACAAACAAAAAAAATTTACTACAAACGAAACTTAGTTACTACAAACGAAAAAAACGGCACTACAACCGAACGATCGCTACTACAAACGAAACTAAGCTACTACAAATGAAAAAAACAGCACTACAAACGACCAGAAACTAAACGGAGTGACTACAAACGAAAAAAAAATTACCACAAACGAAAAAAACAGCACTGCAAATGAATGATCGCTACTACAAACGAAATTAGGCTCCTACAAACGAAAAAAACAGCACTACAAACGATTAGAAGGTAAACGGAGTTACTACAAACAGAAAAAAAAATACTACAATCGAAACTAAGTTACTACAAACAAAAAAAACCGCACTACAAACGAAAGATTGCTACTACAAACGGATCTAGACTCCTACAAACGAAAAAAAACAGCACTACAAACGACTAGAAGGTAAACGCAGTTACTACAAACGAAAAAAAAATTACTACAAACGAAATTAAGTTACTACAAACGACATAAACAGCACTACAATCGAAAGATCGCTACTACAAACGAAACTAAGTTACTAAAAACGAAAAAAACAGCACTACAAACGACCAGAAGGTTAAGGGAGTTACTACAAACGAAAAAAAATTACTACAAACGAAGCTAAGTTACTGCAAACGAAAAAAACGGCACTTTAAACGACCAGAAGGTCAACGGAGTTACTACAAACGAAAAAAAATTCACTACAAACGGAACTAAGTTACTACAAAAGAAAAAAACGGCACTAAAAATGAAAAATCGCTACTACAAACGGTATTAAGCTCCTACAAACGAAAAAAACAGCACTACAAACGAAACTAAGTTACTACAAACGAAAAAAACAGCACTACAAACAAAAGATCGCGACTACAAACGAAACTAAGCTACTACAAACGAAAAAAACAGTACTACAAACGACTAGAAAGTAAACGAAGTTACTACAAACAAAAAAAATTTTACTACAAACGAAACGAAGTTACTACAAACGAAAAAAACGGCACTACAAACGAACGATCGCTACTACAAATGAAAAAAACAGCACTACAAATGAATGATCGCTACTACAAACATAATTAGGCACCTAGAAGCGAAAAAAACAGCACTACAAACGACTAGAAGGTAAACGCAGTTACCACAAACGAAGAAAAAATTACTACAAACGAAACTAAGTTACTACAAACGACATTACCAGCACTACAAACGAAAGATCGCTACTACAAACAAAACTAAGTTACTAAAAACGAAAAAAACAGCACCACAAACGACCAGAAGGTTGAGGGAGTTACTACAAACGAAAAAAAATTACTACAAACGAAACTAAGTTACTATAAACGAAAAAAACGGCACTTCAAACGACTAGAAGGTCAACAGAGTTACTACAAACGAAAAAAAATTTACTACAAACGAAACTAAGTTACTACAAAAGAAAAAAACGGCACTAAAAATGAAAGATCGCTACTACAAACGAAATTAAGCTTTTACAAACGAGAAAAACAGCACTACAAACGACTAGAAGGTAAACGGAGTTACTACAAATGGAAAAAAAATTACTACAATCGAAACTAAGTTACTACAAACGAAAAAAACAGCACTACAAACGACTAGAAGGTAAACGCAGTTACTACAATCGAAACTAAGTTACTACAAACGAAAAAAACAGCACTACAAACGACTAGAAGGTAAACGCAGTTACTACAAATGAAAAAAAAAATACTACAAACGAAACTAAGTTACTACAAACGAAAAAAACCGCACTACAAACGAACGATCCCTACTACAAACGAAACTAAGCTACTACAAATGAAAAAAACAGCACTACAATTGACCAGAAACTAAACGGAATTACTACAAACGAAAAAAAAATTACCACAAACGAAAAAAAAAGCACTACAAATGAATGATCGCTACTACAAATAAAATTAGGCTCCTACAAGCGAAAAAAACAGCACAACAAACGACTAGAAGGGAAACGGAGTTACTACAAATGGAAAAAAAAATACTACAATCGAAACTAAGTTACTACAAACGAAAAAAACTGCACTACAAACGACTAGAAAGTAAACGCAGTTACTACAAACAAAAAAAAATTACTACAAACGAAACTAAGTTACTACAAACGAAAAAAACGGCACTACAAACGAACGATCGCTACTACAAACGAAACTAAGCTACTACAAACGAAAAAAACAGCACTACAAACGACCAGAAGTAAACGGAGTTACAACAAACGAAAAAAAAATTACTACAAACGAAAATAACAGCACTACAAATGAATGATCGCTACTACAAACGAAATTAGGCTCCTATAAACGGAAAAAACAGCACTACAAACGACGAGAAGGTAAACGGAGTTACTACAAACAAACAAAAATTACTACAAACGAAACTAAGTTACTACAAACGAAAGATCGCTACTACAAATAAAACTAAGCTATTACAAACGAAAAAAACAGCACTACAAACGAAAGATCACTACTACAAACGAAATTAACCTACTACAAACAAAAAAAACAGCACTACAAACGACTAGAAGGTAAACGGAGTTACTACAAACGAAAAAAAAATTTCTACAAACGAAACTAAGTTACTACAAACAAAAAAAACCGCACTACAAACGAAAGTGTGCTACTACAAACGGAATTAAGCTTCTACAAACGAAAAAAACAGCACTGAAAACGACGAGAAGGTAAACGCAGTTACTACAAACAAAAAAAAAATTACTACAAACGAAACGAAGTTACTACAAACGAAAAAAACGGCACTACAAACGAACGATCGCTACTACAAACAAAACTAAGCTACTACAAATGAAAAAAACAGCACTACAAATGAATGATCGCTACTACAAACAAAATTAGGCACCTAGAAGCGAAAAAAACAGCACTACAAACGACTAGAAGGTAAACGCAGTTACTACAAACGAAGAAAAAATTACTACAAACGAAACTAAGTTACTACAAACGAAAAAAACGGCACTACAAACGACTAGAAGGTAAACGGAGTTACTACAAACGAAAAAAAAATTTCTACAAACGAAACTAAGTTACTACAAACAAAAAAAACCGCACTACAAACGAAAGTGTGCTACTACAAACGGAATTAAGCTTCTACAAACGAAAAAAACAGCACTGAAAACGACGAGAAGGTAAACGCAGTTACTACAAACAAAAAAAAAATTACTACAAACGAAACGAAGTTACTACAAACGAAAAAAACGGCACTACAAACGAACGATCGCTACTACAAACAAAACTAAGCTACTACAAATGAAAAAAACAGCACTACAAATGAATGATCGCTACTACAAACAAAATTAGGCACCTAGAAGCGAAAAAAACAGCACTACAAACGACTAGAAGGTAAACGCAGTTACTACAAACGAAGAAAAAATTACTACAAACGAAACTAAGTTACTACAAACGAAAAAAACGGCACTACAAACGACTAGAAGGTAAACAGAGATACTACAAACGAAAAAAACTTCACTACAAACGAAACTAAGTTACTAGAAACTAAAAAAAAGGCACTACAAACGAAACTAAGTTACTAGAAACGAAAAAAAAGGCACTACAAACGACTAGAAGGTGAACAAAGTTACTACAAACAAAAAAAAATTTACTTCAAATGAAACTAAGTTACTACAAATGAAAAAAACGGCACTACAAACGAACGATCGCTACTACAAACGAAACTAAGCTACTACAAACAGAAAAAATAGCACTACACACGACCTGATACTAAACGGAGTTCCTACAAACGAAAAAAAAATTAATACAAACGAAAAAAACAGCACTACAAATAAACGATCGCTACTACGTACGATATTAGGCTCCTACAAACGAAAAAAACAGCACTACAATCGACTAGAAGGTAAACGGAGTTACTACAAATGAAAAAAAAATTACTACTATCGAAACTAAGTTACTACAAACGACATAAACAGCACTACAATCGAAAAATCGCTACTACAAACGAAACTAAGTTACTAAAAACGAAAAAAACAGCACTACAAACGACTAGACGGTAAACGGAGTTCCTACAAACGAAAAAAAAATTACTACAAACAGAACTAAGTTACTACAAACGAAAAAAACGGCACTACAAACGACTAGAAGGTAAACAGAGATACTACAAACGAAAAAAACTTTACTACAAACGAAACTAAGTTACTACAAAAGAAAAAAACGGCACCACAAAGGACTAGACGGTGAACGAAGTTACTACAAATGAAAAAAAATTTACTACGAACGAAACTAAGTTACTACAAACAAAAAAAATTGCACTACAAACGAAATATCGCTACTACAAACGAAATTAAGCTACTACAAACGAAAGAAACAGCACTACAAACGATCAGAATGTAAACGGAGTTAGTGCAAACGAAAAAAAAATTACTACAAACGAAACTAAGTTACTACAAACGAAAAAAACGGCACTACAAACGACTAGACGGTGAACGGAGTTACTACAAACGAAAAAAAATTTCTACAAACGAAACAAAGTTACTACAAACGAAAAAAACAGCACTACAAACGACTAGAAGGTAAACAGAGATACTACAAACGAAAAAAACTTTACTACAAACAAAACTAAGTTACTAGAAACGAAAAAAAAGGCACTACGAACGACTAGAAGGTAAACGTAAGTTACTACAAACGAAAAAAAAATTACTACAAACGAAACTAAGTTACTACAAACGAAAAAAACGGCACTACAAACGACTAGAAGGTAAACAGAGATACTACAAACGAAAAAAACTTCACTACAAACGAAACTAAGTTACTAGAAACGAAAAAAAAAGGCACTACAAACGAAACTAAGTTACTAGAAACGAAAAAAAAGGCACTACAAACGACTAGAAGGTGAACGAAGTTACTACAAACAAAAAAAAATTTACTTCAAATGAAACTAAGTTACTACAAATGAAAAAAACGGCACTACAAACGAACGATCGCTACTACAAACGAAACTAAGCTACTACAAACGGAAAAAATAGCACTACACATGACCTGATACTAAACGGAGTTACTATAAACGAAAAAAAAATTAATACAAACGAAAAAAACAGCACTACAAATGAACGATCGCTACTACGAACGAAATTAGGCTCCTACAAACGAAAAAAACAGCACTACAATCGACTAGAAGGTAAACGGAGTTACTACAAATGAAAAAAAAATTACTACCATCGAAACTAAGTTACTACAAACGAAAAAAACCGCACTACAAACGAAAGATTGCTACTACAAACGGAATTAAGCTCCTACAAACGAAAAAAACAGCACTACAAACGACCAGAAGGTTGAGGGAGTTACTACAAACGAAAAAAAATTACTACAAACGAAGCTAAGTTACTGCAAACGAAAAAAACGGCACTTCAAACGACTAGAAGGTCAACAGAGTTACTACAAACGAAAAAAAATTCACCACAAACGAAACTAAGTTACTACAAAAGAAAAAAATGGCACTAAAAATGAAAGATCGCTACTACAAACGGAATTAAGCTCCTACAAACGAGAAAAACAGCACTACAAACGAAACTAAGTTATTACAAACGAAAAAAACAGCACTACAAACGAAAGATCGCGACTACAAACGAAACTAAGCTACTACAAACGAAAAAAACAGTACTACAAACGACTAGAAAGTAAACGAAGTTACTAAAAACAAAAAAAATTTTACTACAAACGAAACGAAGTTACTACAAACGAAAAAAACGGTACTACAAACGAACGATCGCTACTACAAACGAAACTAAGCTACTACAAATGAAAAAAACAGCACTACAAATGAATGATCGCTACTACAAACAAAATTAGGCACCTAGAAGCGAAAAAAACAGCACTACAAACGACTAGAAGGTAAACGCAGTTACTACAAACGAAGAAAAAATTACTACAAACGAAACTAAGTTACTACAAACGAAAAAAACGGCACTACAAACGACTAGAAGGTAAACAGAGATACTACAAACGAAAAAAACTTCACTACAAACGAAACTAAGTTACTAGAAACGAAAAAAAAGGCACTACAAACGAAACTAAGCTACTACAAACGGAAAAAATAGCACTACACACGACCTGATACTAAACGGAGTTACTACAAACGAAAAAAAAATTAATACAAACGAAAAAAACAGCACTACAAATGAACGATCGCTACTACGAACGAAATTAGGCTCCTACAAACGAAAAAAACAGCACTACAATCGACTAGAAGGTAAACGGAGTTACTACAAATGAAAAAAAAATTACTACCATCGAAACTAAGTTACTACAAACGAAAAAAACCGCACTACAAACGAAAGATTGCTACTACAAACGGAATTAAGCTCCTACAAACGAAAAAAACAGCACTACAAATGAACGATCCCTACTACAAACGAAACTAAGCTACTACAAATGAAAAAAACAGCACTACAAACGACCAGAAACTAAACGGAGTTACTACAAACGAAAAAAAAATTACCACAAACGAAAAAAAAAAGCATAACAAATGAATGATCGCTACTACAAACAAAATTAGGCTCCTACAAGCGAAAAAAAACAGCACAACAAACGACTAGAAGGTAAACGGAGTTACTACAAATGAAAAAAAATTACTACAATCGAAACTAAGTTACTACAAACGAAAAAAACAGCACTACAAACGACTAGAAGGTAAACGCAGTTACTACAAACGAAAAAAAAATTACTACAAACGAAACTAAGTTACTACAAACGAAAAAAACGGCACTACAAACGACTAGAAGGTAAACAGAGATACTACAAACGAGAAAAACTTTACTACCAAGGAACTCAATTACTAGAAACAAAAGAAAAGGCACTACAAACGACTAGAAGGTAAACGAAGTTACTACAAACAAAAAAAATTTACTACAAACGAAACTTAGTTACTACAAACGAAAAAAACGGCACTACAACCGAACGATCGCTACTACAAACGAAACTAAGCTACTACAAATGAAAAAAACAGCACTACAAACGACCAGAAACTAAACGGAGTGACTACAAACGAAAAAAAAATTACCACAAACGAAAAAAACAGCACTGCAAATGAATGATCGCTACTACAAACGAAATTAGGCTCCTACAAACGAAAAAAACAGCACTACAAACGATTAGAAGGTAAACGGAGTTACTACAAACAGAAAAAAAAATACTACAATCGAAACTAAGTTACTACAAACAAAAAAAACCGCACTACAAACGAAAGATTGCTACTACAAACGGATCTAGACTCCTACAAACGAAAAAAAACAGCACTACAAACGACTAGAAGGTAAACGCAGTTACTACAAACGAAAAAAAAATTACTACAAACGAAATTAAGTTACTACAAACGACATAAACAGCACTACAATCGAAAGATCGCTACTACAAACGAAACTAAGTTACTAAAAACGAAAAAAACAGCACTACAAACGACCAGAAGGTTAAGGGAGTTACTACAAACGAAAAAAAATTACTACAAACGAAGCTAAGTTACTGCAAACGAAAAAAACGGCACTTTAAACGACCAGAAGGTCAACGGAGTTACTACAAACGAAAAAAAATTCACTACAAACGGAACTAAGTTACTACAAAAGAAAAAAACGGCACTAAAAATGAAAAATCGCTACTACAAACGGTATTAAGCTCCTACAAACGAAAAAAACAGCACTACAAACGAAACTAAGCTACTACAAACGAAAAAAACAGTACTACAAACGACTAGAAAGTAAACGAAGTTACTACAAACAAAAAAAATTTCACTACAAACGAAACGAAGTTACTACAAACGAAAAAAACGGCACTACAAACGAACGATCGCTACTACAAATGAAAAAAACAGCACTACAAATGAATGATCGCTACTACAAACATAATTAGGCACCTAGAAGCGAAAAAAACAGCACTACAAACGACTAGAAGGTAAACGCAGTTACCACAAACGAAGAAAAAATTACTACAAACGAAACTAAGTTACTACAAACGACATTACCAGCACTACAAACGAAAGATCGCTACTACAAACAAAACTAAGTTACTAAAAACGAAAAAAACAGCACCACAAACGACCAGAAGGTTGAGGGAGTTACTACAAACGAAAAAAAATTACTACAAACGAAACTAAGTTACTATAAACGAAAAAAACGGCACTTCAAACGACTAGAAGGTCAACAGAGTTACTACAAACGAAAAAAAATTTACTACAAACGAAACTAAGTTACTACAAAAGAAAAAAACTGCACTAAAAATGAAAGATCGCTACTACAAACGAAATTAAGCTCCTACAAACGAGAAAAACAGCACTACAAACGACTAGAAGGTAAACGGAGTTACTACAAATGGAAAAAAAATTACTACAATCGAAACTAAGTTACTACAAACGAAAAAAACAGCACTACAAACGACTAGAAGGTAAACGCAGTTACTACAATCGAAACTAAGTTACTACAAACGAAAAAAACAGCACTACAAACGACTAGAAGGTAAACGCAGTTACTACAAATGAAAAAAAAAATACTACAAACGAAACTAAGTTACTACAAACGAAAAAAACCGCACTACAAACGAACGATCCCTACTACAAACGAAACTAAAATACTACAAATGAAAAAAACAGCACTACAATTGACCAGAAACTAAACGGAATTACTACAAACGAAAAAAAAATTGCCACAAACGAAAAAAAAAGCACTACAAATGAATGATCGCTACTACAAATAAAATTAGGCTCCTACAAGCGAAAAAAACAGCACAACAAACGACTAGAAGGGAAACGGAGTTACTACAAATGGAAAAAAAATTACTACAATCGAAACTAAGTTACTACAAACGAAAAAAACTGCACTACAAACGACTAGAAAGTGAACGCAGTTACTACAAACAAAAAAAAATTACTACAAACGAAACTAAGTTACTACAAACGAAAAAAACGGCACTACAAACGACTAGAAGGTAAACAGAGATACTACAAACGAAAAAAACTTTACTACCAACGAAACTAAGTTACTAGAAACAAAAAAAACAGCACTGAAAACGACGAGAAGGTAAACGCAGTTACTACAAACAAAAAAAAAATTACTACAAACGAAACGAAGTTACTACAAACGAAAAAAACGGCACTACAAACGAACGATCGCTACTACAAACAAAACTAAGCTACTACAAATGAAAAAAACAGCACTACAAATGAATGATCGCTACTACAAACAAAATTAGGCACCTAGAAGCGAAAAAAACAGCACTACAAACGACTAGAAGGTAAACGCAGTTACTACAAACGAAGAAAAAATTACTACAAACGAAACTAAGTTACTACAAACGAAAAAAACGGCACTACAAACGACTAGAAGGTAAACGGAGTTACTACAAACGAAAAAAAAATTTCTACAAACGAAACTAAGTTACTACAAACAAAAAAAACCGCACTACAAACGAAAGTGTGCTACTACAAACGGAATTAAGCTTCTACAAACGAAAAAAACAGCACTGAAAACGACGAGAAGGTAAACGCAGTTACTACAAACAAAAAAAAAATTACTACAAACGAAACGAAGTTACTACAAACGAAAAAAACGGCACTACAAACGAACGATCGCTACTACAAACAAAACTAAGCTACTACAAATGAAAAAAACAGCACTACAAATGAATGATCGCTACTACAAACAAAATTAGGCACCTAGAAGCGAAAAAAACAGCACTACAAACGACTAGAAGGTAAACGCAGTTACTACAAACGAAGAAAAAATTACTACAAACGAAACTAAGTTACTACAAACGAAAAAAACGGCACTACAAACGACTAGAAGGTAAACAGAGATACTACAAACGAAAAAAACTTCACTACAAACGAAACTAAGTTACTAGAAACTAAAAAAAAGGCACTACAAACGAAACTAAGTTACTAGAAACGAAAAAAAAGGCACTACAAACGACTAGAAGGTGAACAAAGTTACTACAAACAAAAAAAAATTTACTTCAAATGAAACTAAGTTACTACAAATGAAAAAAACGGCACTACAAACGAACGATCGCTACTACAAACGAAACTAAGCTACTACAAACAGAAAAAATAGCACTACACACGACCTGATACTCAACGGAGTTCCTACAAACGAAAAAAAAATTAATACAAACGAAAAAAACAGCACTACAAATAAACGATCGCTACTACGTACGATATTAGGCTCCTACAAACGAAAAAAACAGCACTACAATCGACTAGAAGGTAAACGGAGTTACTACAAATGAAAAAAAAATTACTACTATCGAAACTAAGTTACTACAAACGACATAAACAGCACTACAATCGAAAAATCGCTACTACAAACGAAACTAAGTTACTAAAAACGAAAAAAACAGCACTACAAACGACTAGACGGTAAACGGAGTTCCTACAAACGGAAAAAAAATTACTACAAACAGAACTAAGTTACTACAAACGAAAAAAACGGCACTACAAACGACTAGAAGGTAAACAGAGATACTACAAACGAAAAAAACTTTACTACAAACGAAACTAAGTTACTACAAAAGAAAAAAACGGCACCACAAAGGACTAGACGGTGAACGAAGTTACTACAAATGAAAAAAAATTTACTACGAACGAAACTAAGTTACTACAAACAAAAAAAATTGCACTACAAACGAAATATCGCTACTACAAACGAAATTAAGCTACTACAAACGAAAGAAACAGCACTACAAACGATCAGAATGTAAACGGAGTTAGTGCAAACGAAAAAAAAATTACTACAAACGAAACTAAGTTACTACAAACGAAAAAAACGGCACTACAAACGACTAGACGGTGAACGGAGTTACTACAAACGAAAAAAAATTTCTACAAACGAAACAAAGTTACTACAAACGAAAAAAACAGCACTACAAACGACTAGAAGGTAAACAGAGATACTACAAACGAAAAAAACTTTACTACAAACAAAACTAAGTTACTAGAAACGAAAAAAAAGGCACTACGAACGACTAGAAGGTAAACGTAAGTTACTACAAACGAAAAAAAAATTACTACAAACGAAACTAAGTCACTACAAACGAAAAAAACGGCACTACAAACGACTAGAAGGTAAACAGAGATACTACAAACGAAAAAAACTTCACTACAAACGAAACTAAGTTACTAGAAACGAAAAAAAAAGGCACTACAAACGAAACTAAGTTACTAGAAACGAAAAAAAAGGCACTACAAACGACTAGAAGGTGAACGAAGTTACTACAAACAAAAAAAAATTTACTTCAAATGAAACTAAGTTACTACAAATGAAAAAAACGGCACTACAAACGAACGACCGCTACTACAAACGAAACTAAGCTACTACAAACGGAAAAAATAGCACTACACATGACCTGATACTAAACGGAGTTACTACAAACGAAAAAAAAATTAATACAAACGAAAAAAACAGCACTACAAATGAACGATCGCTACTACGAACGAAATTAGGCTCCTACAAACGAAAAAAACAGCACTACAATCGACTAGAAGGTAAACGGAGTTACTACAAATGAAAAAAAAATTACTACCATCGAAACTAAGTTACTACAAACGAAAAAAACCGCACTACAAACGAAAGATTGCTACTACAAACGGAATTAAGCTCCTACAAACGAAAAAAACAGCACTACAAACGACCAGAAGGTTGAGGGAGTTACTACAAACGAAAAAAAATTACTACAAACGAAGCTAAGTTACTGCAAACGAAAAAAACGGCACTTCAAACGACTAGAAGGTCAACAGAGTTACTACAAACGAAAAAAAATTCACCACAAACGAAACTAAGTTACTACAAAAGAAAAAAATGGCACTAAAAATGAAAGATCGCTACTACAAACGGAATTAAGCTCCTACAAACGAGAAAAACAGCACTACAAACGAAACTAAGTTATTACAAACGAAAAAAACAGCACTACAAACGAAAGATCGCGACTACAAACGAAACTAAGCTACTACAAACGAAAAAAACAGTACTACAAACGACTAGAAAGTAAACGAAGTTACTAAAAACAAAAAAAATTTTACTACAAACGAAACGAAGTTACTACAAACGAAAAAAACGGTACTACAAACGAACGATCGCTACTACAAACGAAACTAAGCTACTACAAATGAAAAAAACAGCACTACAAATGAATGATCGCTACTACAAACAAAATTAGGCACCTAGAAGCGAAAAAAACAGCACTACAAACGACTAGAAGGTAAACGCAGTTACTACAAACGAAGAAAAAATTACTACAAACGAAACTAAGTTACTACAAACGAAAAAAACGGCACTACAAACGACTAGAAGGTAAACAGAGATACTACAAACGAAAAAAACTTCACTACAAACGAAACTAAGTTACTAGAAACGAAAAAAAAGGCACTACAAACGAAACTAAGCTACTACAAACGGAAAAAATAGCACTACACACGACCTGATACTAAACGGAGTTACTACAAACGAAAAAAAAATTAATACAAACGAAAAAAACAGCACTACAAATGAACGATCGCTACTACGAACGAAATTAGGCTCCTACAAACGAAAAAAACAGCACTACAATCGACTAGAAGGTAAACGGAGTTACTACAAATGAAAAAAAAATTACTACCATCGAAACTAAGTTACTACAAACGAAAAAAACCGCACTACAAACGAAAGATTGCTACTACAAACGGAATTAAGCTCCTACAAACGAAAAAAACAGCACTACAAATGAACGATCCCTACTACAAACGAAACTAAGCTACTACAAATGAAAAAAACAGCACTACAAACGACCAGAAACTAAACGGAGTTACTACAAACGAAAAAAAAATTACCACAAACGAAAAAAAAAAGCATAACAAATGAATGATCGCTACTACAAACAAAATTAGGCTCCTACAAGCGAAAAAAAACAGCACAACAAACGACTAGAAGGTAAACGGAGTTACTACAAATGAAAAAAATTTACTACAATCGAAACTAAGTTACTACAAACGAAAAAAACAGCACTACAAACGACTAGAAGGTAAACGCAGTTACTACAAACGAAAAAAAAATTACTACAAACGAAACTAAGTTACTACAAACGAAAAAAACGGCACTACAAACGACTAGAAGGTAAACAGAGATACTACAAACGAGAAAAACTTTACTACCAAGGAACTCAATTACTAGAAACAAAAGAAAAGGCACTACAAACGACTAGAAGGTAAACGAAGTTACTACAAACAAAAAAAATTTACTACAAACGAAACTTAGTTACTACAAACGAAAAAAACGGCACTACAACCGAACGATCGCTACTACAAACGAAACTAAGCTACTACAAATGAAAAAAACAGCACTACAAACGACCAGAAACTAAACGGAGTGACTACAAACGAAAAAAAAATTACCACAAACGAAAAAAACAGCACTGCAAATGAATGATCGCTACTACAAACGAAATTAGGCTCCTACAAACGAAAAAAACAGCACTACAAACGATTAGAAGGTAAACGGAGTTACTACAAACAGAAAAAAAAATACTACAATCGAAACTAAGTTACTACAAACAAAAAAAACCGCACTACAAACGAAAGATTGCTACTACAAACGGATCTAGACTCCTACAAACGAAAAAAAACAGCACTACAAACGACTAGAAGGTAAACGCAGTTACTACAAACGAAAAAAAAATTACTACAAACGAAATTAAGTTACTACAAACGACATAAACAGCACTACAATCGAAAGATCGCTACTACAAACGAAACTAAGTTACTAAAAACGAAAAAAACAGCACTACAAACGACCAGAAGGTTAAGGGAGTTACTACAAACGAAAAAAAATTACTACAAACGAAGCTAAGTTACTGCAAACGAAAAAAACGGCACTTTAAACGACCAGAAGGTCAACGGAGTTACTACAAACGAAAAAAAATTCACTACAAACGGAACTAAGTTACTACAAAAGAAAAAAACGGCACTAAAAATGAAAAATCGCTACTACAAACGGTATTAAGCTCCTACAAACGAAAAAAACAGCACTACAAACGAAACTAAGTTACTACAAACGAAAAAAACAGCACTACAAACAAAAGATCGCGACTACAAACGAAACTAAGCTACTACAAACGAAAAAAACAGTACTACAAACGACTAGAAAGTAAACGAAGTTACTACAAACAAAAAAAATTTTACTACAAACGAAACGAAGTTACTACAAACGAAAAAAACGGCACTACAAACGAACGATCGCTACTACAAATGAAAAAAACAGCACTACAAATGAATGATCGCTACTACAAACATAATTAGGCACCTAGAAGCGAAAAAAACAGCACTACAAACGACTAGAAGGTAAACGCAGTTACCACAAACGAAGAAAAAATTACTACAAACGAAACTAAGTTACTACAAACGACATTACCAGCACTACAAACGAAAGATCGCTACTACAAACAAAACTAAGTTACTAAAAACGAAAAAAACAGCACCACAAACGACCAGAAGGTTGAGGGAGTTACTACAAACGAAAAAAAATTACTACAAACGAAACTAAGTTACTATAAACGAAAAAAACGGCACTTCAAACGACTAGAAGGTCAACAGAGTTACTACAAACGAAAAAAAATTTACTACAAACGAAACTAAGTTACTACAAAAGAAAAAAACGGCACTAAAAATGAAAGATCGCTACTACAAACGAAATTAAGCTTTTACAAACGAGA
Organism: Cylloceria caligata; assembly: GCA_963942595.1. NCBI lineage: Eukaryota > Metazoa > Arthropoda > Insecta > Hymenoptera > Ichneumonidae > Cylloceria > Cylloceria caligata. The sequence goes on along the minus strand of OZ012705.1, from coordinate 28,177,547 downwards.
AAAACAGCACTACAAACGACTAGAAGGTAAACGGAGTTACTACAAATGGAAAAAAAATTACTACAATCGAAACTAAGTTACTACAAACGAAAAAAACAGCACTACAAACGACTAGAAGGTAAACGCAGTTACTACAATCGAAACTAAGTTACTACAAACGAAAAAAACAGCACTACAAACGACTAGAAGGTAAACGCAGTTACTACAAATGAAAAAAAAAATACTACAAACGAAACTAAGTTACTACAAACGAAAAAAACCGCACTACAAACGAACGATCCCTACTACAAACGAAACTAAGCTACTACAAATGAAAAAAACAGCACTACAATTGACCAGAAACTAAACGGAATTACTACAAACGAAAAAAAAATTACCACAAACGAAAAAAAAAGCACTACAAATGAATGATCGCTACTACAAATAAAATTAGGCTCCTACAAGCGAAAAAAACAGCACAACAAACGACTAGAAGGGAAACGGAGTTACTACAAATGGAAAAAAAAATACTACAATCGAAACTAAGTTACTACAAACGAAAAAAACTGCACTACAAACGACTAGAAAGTAAACGCAGTTACTACAAACAAAAAAAAATTACTACAAACGAAACTAAGTTACTACAAACGAAAAAAACGGCACTATAAACGAACGATCGCTACTACAAACGAAACTAAGCTACTACAAACGAAAAAAACAGCACTACAAACGACCAGAAGTAAACGGAGTTACAACAAACGAAAAAAAAATTACTACAAACGAAAATAACAGCACTACAAATGAATGATCGCTACTACAAACGAAATTAGGCTCCTATAAACGGAAAAAACAGCACTACAAACGACGAGAAGGTAAACGGAGTTACTACAAACAAACAAAAATTACTACAAACGAAACTAAGTTACTACAAACGAAAGATCGCTACTACAAATAAAACTAAGCTATTACAAACGAAAAAAACAGCACTACAAACGAAAGATCACTACTACAAACGAAATTAACCTACTACAAACAAAAAAAACAGCACTACAAACGACTAGAAGGTAAACGGAGTTACTACAAACGAAAAAAAAATTTCTACAAACGAAACTAAGTTACTACAAACAAAAAAAACCGCACTACAAACGAAAGTGTGCTACTACAAACGGAATTAAGCTTCTACAAACGAAAAAAACAGCACTGAAAACGACGAGAAGGTAAACGCAGTTACTACAAACAAAAAAAAAATTACTACAAACGAAACGAAGTTACTACAAACGAAAAAAACGGCACTACAAACGAACGATCGCTACTACAAACAAAACTAAGCTACTACAAATGAAAAAAACAGCACTACAAATGAATGATCGCTACTACAAACAAAATTAGGCACCTAGAAGCGAAAAAAACAGCACTACAAACGACTAGAAGGTAAACGCAGTTACTACAAACGAAGAAAAAATTACTACAAACGAAACTAAGTTACTACAAACGAAAAAAACGGCACTACAAACGACTAGAAGGTAAACGGAGTTACTACAAACGAAAAAAAAATTTCTACAAACGAAACTAAGTTACTACAAACAAAAAAAACCGCACTACAAACGAAAGTGTGCTACTACAAACGGAATTAAGCTTCTACAAACGAAAAAAACAGCACTGAAAACGACGAGAAGGTAAACGCAGTTACTACAAACAAAAAAAAAATTACTACAAACGAAACGAAGTTACTACAAACGAAAAAAACGGCACTACAAACGAACGATCGCTACTACAAACAAAACTAAGCTACTACAAATGAAAAAAACAGCACTACAAATGAATGATCGCTACTACAAACAAAATTAGGCACCTAGAAGCGAAAAAAACAGCACTACAAACGACTAGAAGGTAAACGCAGTTACTACAAACGAAGAAAAAATTACTACAAACGAAACTAAGTTACTACAAACGAAAAAAACGGCACTACAAACGACTAGAAGGTAAACAGAGATACTACAAACGAAAAAAACTTCACTACAAACGAAACTAAGTTACTAGAAACTAAAAAAAAGGCACTACAAACGAAACTAAGTTACTAGAAACGAAAAAAAAGGCACTACAAACGACTAGAAGGTGAACAAAGTTACTACAAACAAAAAAAAATTTACTTCAAATGAAACTAAGTTACTACAAATGAAAAAAACGGCACTACAAACGAACGATCGCTACTACAAACGAAACTAAGCTACTACAAACAGAAAAAATAGCACTACACACGACCTGATACTAAACGGAGTTCCTACAAACGAAAAAAAAATTAATACAAACGAAAAAAACAGCACTACAAATAAACGATCGCTACTACGTACGATATTAGGCTCCTACAAACGAAAAAAACAGCACTACAATCGACTAGAAGGTAAACGGAGTTACTACAAATGAAAAAAAAATTACTACTATCGAAACTAAGTTACTACAAACGACATAAACAGCACTACAATCGAAAAATCGCTACTACAAACGAAACTAAGTTACTAAAAACGAAAAAAACAGCACTACAAACGACTAGACCGCGAACGGAGTTTCTACAAACGAAAAAAAAATTACTACAAACAGAACTAAGTTACTACAAACGAAAAAAACGGCACTACAAACGACTAGAAGGTAAACAGAGATACTACAAACGAAAAAAACTTTACTACAAACGAAACTAAGTTACTACAAAAGAAAAAAACGGCACTACAAACGACTAGACGGTGAACGAAGTTACTACAAATAAAAAAAAATTTACTACGAACGAAACTAAGTTACTACAAACAAAAAAAATTGCACTACAAACAAAATATCGCTACTACAAACGAAATTAAGCTACTACAAACGAAAGAAACAGCACTACAAACGATCAGAATGTAAACGGAGTTAGTGCAAACAAAAAAAAAATTACTACAAACGAAAATAAGTTACTATAAACGAAAAAAACGGCACTACAAACGACTAGACGGTGAATGGAGTTACTACAAACAAAAAAAAATTTCTACAAACGAAACAAAGTTACTACAAACGAAAAAAACAGCACTACAAACGACTAGAAGGTAAACAGAGATACTACAAACGAAAGAAACTTTACTACAAACAAAACTAAGTTACTAGAATTGAAAAAAAAGGCACTACGAACGACTAGAAGGTAAACGTAAGTTACTACAAACGAAAAAAAAATTACTACAAACGAAACTAAGTTACAACAAACGAAAAAAACGGCACTACAAACGACTAGAAGGTAAACAGAGATATTACAAACGAAAAAAACTTCACTACAAACGAAACTAAGTTACTAGAAACGAAAAAAAAGGCACTACAAACGACTAGAAGGTGAACGAAGTTACTACAAACAAAAAAAAATTTACTTCAAATGAAACTAAGTTACTACAAATGAAAAAAACGGCACTACAAACGAACGATCGCTACTACAAACGAAACTAAGCTACTACAAACGGAAAAAATAGCACTACACACGACCTGATACTAAACGGATTTACTACAAACGAAAAAAAAATTAATACAAACGAAAAAAACAGCACTACAAATGAACGATCGCTACTACGAACGAAATTAGGCTCCTACAAACGAAAAGAACAGCACTACAATCGACTAGAAGGTAAACGGAGTTACTACAAATGAAAAAAAAATTACTACCATCGAAACTAAGTTACTACAAACGAAAAAAACCGCACTACAAACGAAAGATTGCTACTACAAACGGAATTAAGCTCCTACAAACGAAAAAAACAGCACTACAAACGACCAGAAGGTTAAGGGAGTTACTACAAACGAAAAAAAATTACTACAAACGAAGCTAAGTTACTGCAAACGAAAAAAACGGCACTTCAAACGACTAGAAGGTCAACGGAGTTACTACAAACGAAAAAAAATTCACCACAAACGAAACTAAGTTTCTACAAAAGAAAAAAACGACACTAAAAATGAAAGATCGCTACTACAAACGGAATTAAGCTCCTACAAACGAGAAAAACAGCACTACAAACGAAACTAAGTTATTACAAATGAAAAAAACAGCACTACAAACGAAAGATCGCGACTACAAAAGAAACTAAGCTACTACAAACGAAAAAAACAGTACTACAAACGACTAGAAAGTAAACGAAGTTACTAAAAACAAAAAAAAATTTACTACAAACGAAACGAAGTTACTACAAACGAAAAAAACGGCACTACAAACGAACGATCGCTACTACAAACGAAACTAAGCAACTACAAATGAAAAAAACAGCACTAATATGAATGATCGCTACTACAAACAAAATTAGGCACCTAGAAGCGAAAAAAACAGCACTACAAACGACTAGAAGGTAAACGCAGTTACTACAAACGAAGAAAAAATTACTACAAACGAAACTAAGTTACTACAAACGACATTACCAGCACTACAAACGAAAGTTCGCTACTACAAACAAAACTAAGTTACTAAAAACGAAAAAAACAGCACTACAAACGACCAGAAGGTTAAGGGAGTTACTACAAACGAAAAAAAATTACTACAAACGAAACTAAGTTACTATAAACGAAAAAAACGGCATTTCAAACGACTAGAAGGTCAACAGAGTTACTACAAACGAAAAAAAATTTACTACAAACGAAACTAAGTTACTACAAAAGAAAAAAACGGCACTAAAAATGAAAGATCGCTACTACAAACGAAATTAAGCTCCTACAAACGAAAAAAACAGCACTACAAACGACTAGAAGGTAAACGGAGTTACTACAAATGGAAAAAAAATTACTACAATCGAAACTAAGTTACTACAAACGAAAAAAACAGCACTACAAACGACTAGAAGGTAAACGCAGTTACTACAATCGAAATTAAGTTACTACAAACGAAAAAAACAGCACTACAAACGACTAGAAGGTAAACGCAGTTACTACAAATGAAAAAAAAATTACTACAAACGAAACTAAGTTACTACAAACGAAAAAAACCGCACTACAAACGAACGATCCCTACTACAAACGAAACTAAGCTACTACAAATGAAAAAAACAGCACTACAAACGACCAGAAACTAAACGGAATTACTACAAACGAAAAAAAAATTACCACAAACGAAAAAAAAAGCACTACAAATGAATGATCGCTACTACAAATAAAATTAGGCTCCTACAAGCGGAAAAAACAGCACAACAAACGACTAGAAAGGAAACGGAGTTACTACAAATGGAAAAAAAATTACTACAATCGAAACTAAGTTACTACAAACGAAAAAAACTGCACTACAAACGACAAGAAAGTAAACGCAGTTACTACAAACGAAAAAAAAATTACTACAATCGAAACTAAGTTACTACAAACGAAAAAAACGGCACTACAAACGACTAGAGGGTAAACAGAGATACTACAAACGAAAAAAACTTTACTACCAACGAAACTAAGTTACTAGAAACAAAAAAAAAGGCACTATAACGACTAGAAGGTAAACGAAGTTACTACAAACAAAAAAAATTTACTACAAACGAAACTTAGTTGCTACAAACGAAAAAAACGGCACTCCAAACGAACGATCGCTACTACAAACGAAACTAAGCTACTACAAATGAAAAAAACAGCACTACAAACGACCAGAAACTAAACGGAGTTACTACAAATGAAAAAAAAATTACCACAAACGAAAAAAACAGCACTACAAATGAATGATCGCTACTACAAACAAAATTAGGCTCCTGCAAACGAAAAAAACAGCACTACAAACGATTAGAAGTTAAACGGAGTTACTACAAACAGAAAAAAAAATACTACAATCGAAACTAAGTTACTACAAACGAAAAAAACCGCACTACAAACGAAAGATTGCTACTACAAACGGATCTAGACTCCTACAAACGAAAAAAAACAGCACTACAAACGACTAGAAGGTAAACGCAGTTACTACAAACGAAAAAAAAATTACTACAAACGAAATTAAGTTACTACAAACGAAAAAAACAGCACTACAAACGAAATTAAGCCCCTACAAACGGAAAAAACAGTACTTTAAACGACTAGAAGGTAAACGCAGTTACTACAAACGAAAAAAAAATTACTACAAACGAAACTAAGTTACTACAAACGAAAAAAAAGGCACTACAAACGACTAGACAGTGAACGAAGTTACTACAAACGAAAAAAAATTTACTACAAACGAAACTAAGTTACTACAAACAAAAAAAATGGCACTACAAACGAAAGATCGCTATTACAAACGAAATGAAGCTATCACAAACAAAAAAAACCGCACTACAAGCGATCAGAAGGTAAACGGAGTTACTACAAACGAAAAAAAAATTACTACAAACGAAACTATGTTACGTCAAACAGAAAAAAGGCACTACAAACGACTAGAAGGTCAACGAAGTTACTACAAACGAAAAAAAATTTACTACAAACGAATCTCAGATACTACAAACGAAAAAAACGCCACTACAAAGAAAAGATCGCAACTACAAACATAACTAAGCTACTAAAAAAGAAAAAAACGGCACTTCAAACGAAAGATCACTACTACAAACGAAACTAAGCTACTAGAAACGAAAAAAACAGCACTACAAACGACTAGAAAGTAAACGGACTTACTAAAAACGAAAAAAAAATTACTAGAAACGAAATTAAGTTACTACAAACAAAAAAAACAGCGCTACAAATGACTAAAAGGTGATCCAAGTTACTACAAAGGAAAAAAAATTTACTACAAACGAAACTAAGTTACTACAAACGAAAAAAACAGCATTACAAACGAAAGATCGCCACTACAAACAAAACTAAGCTACGACAAACGAAAAAAACAGCACTACAAACGACTAGAAAGTAAGCGGAGTTACTACAAACGAAAAAAAAATTACTTAAACGGAGCAAAGTTACTACAAACGATAAAAAACGGCACAACAAACGAAAGATCGCTACTACAAACAAAATTAAGCTACCACAAACAAAATAAACAGCACTACAAGCAATCAGAAGGTAAACGGAGATACTACAAACGAAAAAAACGGCACTACAAACGACTAGAAGGTAAACAGAGATACTACAAACGAAAAAAACTTTACTACAAACGAAACTAAGTTACTACAAATAAAAAAAATTGCACTACAAACGAAATATCGCTACTACAAACGAAATTAAGCTACTACAAACGAAAGAAGCAGCACTACAAACGATCAGAATGTAAACGGAGTTAGTGCAAACGAAAAAAAAATTACTACAAACGAAACTACGTAACTACAAACGAAGAAAACGGCACTACAAACGACTAGACGGTGAACGGAGTTACTACAAACAAAAAAAAAATTCTACAAATGAAACAAAGTTACTACAAACGAAAAAAACGGCACTACAAACGACTAGAAGGTAAACAGAGATACTACAAACGAAATAAAATTTACTACAAACGAAACTAAGTTACTAGAAACGAAAAAAACGGCACTACAAACGACTAGAAGGTGAACGAAGTTACTACAAACAAACAAAAATTTACTACAAATGAAACTAAGTTACTACAAACGAAAAAAACGGCACTACAAACGAACGATCGCTACTACAAACGAAACTAAGCTACTACAAACGAAAAAAACACCACTGAAAACGACGAGAAGGTAAACGCAGTTACTACAAACAAAAAAAAAATTACTACAAACGAAACTCAGTTACTACAAATGAAAAAAACAGCACTACAAATGAATGATCGCTACTACAAACAAAATTAGGCACCTAGAAGCGAAAAAAACAGCACTACAAACGACGAGAAGGTAAACGCAGTTACTACAAACAAAAAAAAAATTACTACAAACGAAACTAAGTTACTAGAAACGAAAAAAACGGCACTACAAACGACTAGAAGGTGAACGAAGTTACTACAAACAAAAAAAAATTTACTACAAATGAAACTAAGTTACTACAAACGAAAAAAACGGCACTACAAACGAACGATCGCTACTACAAACGAAACTAAGCTACTACAAACGAAAAAAACAGCACTACAAACGACCAGAAGTAAACGGAGTTACAACAAACGAAAAAAAAATTACTACAAACGAAAAAAACAGCACTACAAATGAATGATCGCTACTACAAACGAAATTAGGCTTCTATAAACGGAAAAAACAGCACTACAAACGACGAGAAGGTAAACGCAGTTACTACAAACAAAAAAAAAATTACTACAAACGAAACTAAGCTACTACAAACGAAAAAAACAGTACTACAAACGACTAGAAAGTAAACGAAGTTACTAAAAACGAAAAAAATTTTACTACAAACGAAACGAAGTTACTACAAACGAAAAAAACGGCACTACAAACGAACGATCGCTACTACAAACGAAACTAAGCTACTACAAATGAAAAAAACAGCACTGCAAATGAATGATCGCTACTACAAACAAAATTAGGCACCTAGAAGCGAAAAAAACAGCACTACAAACGACTAGAAGGTAAACGCAGTTACTACAAACGAAGAAAAAATTACTACAAACGAAACTAAGTTACTACAAACGACATCAACAGCACTACAAACGAAAGATCGCTACTACAAACGAAACTAAGTTACTAAAAACGAAAAAAACAGCACCACAAACGACCAGAAGGTTAAGGGAGTTACTACAAACGAAAAAAAATTACTACAAACGAAACTAAGTTACTATAAACGAAAAAAACCGCACTTCAAACGACTAGAAGGTCAACAGATTTACTACAAACGAAAAAAAATTTACTACAAACGAAACTAAGTTACTACAAAAGAAAAAAACGGAACTCAAAATGAAAGATCGCTACTACAAACGAAATTAAGCTCCTACAAACGAAAAAAACAGCACTACAAACGAAACTAAGTTACTACAAACGAAAAAAACGGCACTACAAACGAAAGATCGCTACTACAAACGTAACTAATCTACTACAAACGAAAAAAACAGTACTACAAACGACTAGAAAGTAAACAAAGTTACTACAAACAAAAAAAATTTTACTACAAACGAAACTAAATTACTACAAACGAAAAAAACCGCACTACAAACGAACGATCGCTACTACAAACGAAACTAAGCTACTACAAATGAAAAAAACAGCACTACAAACGACCAGAAACTAAACGGAGTTACTACAAACGAAAAAAAAATTACCACAAACGAAAAAAAAAGCACTACAAATGAATGATCGCTACTACAAACAAAATTAGGCTCCTACAAGCGAAAAAAACAGCACAACAAACGACTAGAAGGTAAACGGAGTTACTGCAAATGGAAAAAAAATTACTACAATCGAAACTAAGTTACTACAAACGAAAAAAACAGCACTACAAACGACTAGAAGGTAAACGCAGTTACTACAAACGAAAAAAAAATTACTACAAACGAAACTAAGTTACTACAAACGAAAAAAACCGCACTACAAACGAACGATCCCTACTACAAACGAAACTAAGCTACTAAAAATGAAAAAAACAGCACTACAAACGACCAGAAACTAAACGGAGTTACTACAAACGAAAAAAAAATTACTACAAACGAAAAAAAAAGCACTACAAATGAATGATCGCTACTAAAAATAAATTTATGCTCCTACAAGCGAAAAAAACAGCACAACAAACGACTAGAAGGTAAACGGATTTACTACAAATGGAAAAAAAATTACTACAATCGAAACTAAGTTACTACAAACGATAAAAACAGCACTACAAACGACTAGAAGGTAAGCGCAGTTACTACAAACGAAAAAAAAATTACTACAAACGAAACTTAGTTACTACAAACGAAAAAAACGGCACTACAAACGACTAGAAGGTAAACAGAGATACTACAAACGAAAAAAACTTTACTACCAACGAAACTAAGTTACTAGAAACGAAAAAAAAGGCACTACAAACGACTAGAAGGTGAACGAAGTTACTACAAACAAAAAAAAATTTACTTCAAATGAAACTATCTAATAACTATATAAGTAACTACATACGAAAAAAACGGCACTACAAACGAACGATCGCTACTACAAACGAAACTAAGCTACTACAAACGGAAAAAATAGCACTACACACGACCTGATACTAAACGGAGTTACTACAAACGAAAAAAAAATTACTGCAAACGAAAAAACCAGCACTACAAATGAACGATCGCTACTACGAACGAAATTAGGCTCCTACAAACGAAAAAAACAGCACTACAAACGACTAGAAGGTAGACGCAGTTACTACAAACGAAAAAAAAATTACTACAAACGAAACTAAGTTACTACAAACGACATAAACAGCACTACAAACGAAAGATCGCTACTACAAACGAAACTAAGTTACTAAAAACGAAAAAAACAGCACTACAAACGAACGATCGCTACTACAAACGAAACTAAGCTACTACAAACGGAAAAAATAGCACTACACACGACCTGATACTAAACGGATTTACTACAAACGAAAAAAAAATTAATACAAACGAAAAAAACAGCACTACAAATGAACGATCGCTACTACGAACGAAATTAGGCTCCTACAAACGAAAAGAACAGCACTACAATCGACTAGAAGGTAAACGGAATTACTACAAATGAAAAAAAAATTACTACCATCGAAACTAAGTTACTACAAACGAAAAAAACCGCACTACAAACGAAAGATTGCTACTACAAACGGAATTAAGCTCCTACAAACGAAAAAAACAGCACTACAAACGACCAGAAGGTTAAGGGAGTTACTACAAACGAAAAAAAATTACTACAAACGAAGCTAAGTTACTGCAAACGAAAAAAACGGCACTTCAAACGACTAGAAGGTCAACGGAGTTACTACAAACGAAAAAAAATTCACCACAAACGAAACTAAGTTTCTACAAAAGAAAAAAACGACACTAAAAATGAAAGATCGCTACTACAAACGGAATTAAGCTCCTACAAACGAGAAAAACAGCACTACAAACGAAACTAAGTTATTACAAATGAAAAAAACAGCACTACAAACGAAAGATCGCGACTACAAAAGAAACTAAGCTACTACAAACGAAAAAAACAGTACTACAAACGACTAGAAAGTAAACGAAGTTACTAAAAACAAAAAAAAATTTACTACAAACGAAACGAAGTTACTACAAACGAAAAAAACGGCACTACAAACGAACGATCGCTACTACAAACGAAACTAAGCAACTACAAATGAAAAAAACAGCACTAATATGAATGATCGCTACTACAAACAAAATTAGGCACCTAGAAGCGAAAAAAACAGCACTACAAACGACTAGAAGGTAAACGCAGTTACTACAAACGAAGAAAAAATTACTACAAACGAAACTAAGTTACTACAAACGACATTACCAGCACTACAAACGAAAGTTCGCTACTACAAACAAAACTAAGTTACTAAAAACGAAAAAAACAGCACCACAAACGACCAGAAGGTTAAGGGAGTTACTACAAACGAAAAAAAATTACTACAAACGAAACTAAGTTACTATAAACGAAAAAAACGGCATTTCAAACGACTAGAAGGTCAACAGAGTTACTACAAACGAAAAAAAATTTACTACAAACGAAACTAAGTTACTACAAAAGAAAAAAACGGCACTAAAAATGAAAGATCGCTACTACAAACGAAATTAAGCTCCTACAAACGAAAAAAACAGCACTACAAACGACTAGAAGGTAAACGGAGTTACTACAAATGGAAAAAAAATTACTACAATCGAAACTAAGTTACTACAAACGAAAAAAACAGCACTACAAACGACTAGAAGGTAAACGCAGTTACTACAATCGAAACTAAGTTACTACAAACGAAAAAAACAGCACTACAAACGACTAGAAGGTAAACGCAGTTACTACAAATGAAAAAAAAATTACTACAAACGAAACTAAGTTACTACAAACGAAAAAAACCGCACTACAAACGAACGATCCCTACTACAAACGAAACTAAGCTACTACAAATGAAAAAAACAGCACTACAAACGACCAGAAACTAAACGGAATTACTACAAACGAAAAAAAAATTACCACAAACGAAAAAAAAAGCACTACAAATGAATGATCGCTACTACAAATAAAATTAGGCTTCTACAAGCGGAAAAAACAGCACAACAAACGACTAGAAAGGAAACGGAGTTACTACAAATGGAAAAAAAATTACTACAATCGAAACTAAGTTACTACAAACGAAAAAAACTGCACTACAAACGACAAGAAAGTAAACGCAGTTACTACAAACGAAAAAAAAATTACTACAATCGAAACTAAGTTACTACAAACGAAAAAAACGGCACTACAAACGACTAGAGGGTAAACAGAGATACTACAAACGAAAAAAACTTTACTACCAACGAAACTAAGTTACTAGAAACAAAAAAAAAGGCACTATAACGACTAGAAGGTAAACGAAGTTACTACAAACAAAAAAAATTTACTACAAACGAAACTTAGTTGCTACAAACGAAAAAAACGGCACTCCAAACGAACGATCGCTACTACAAACGAAACTAAGCTACTACAAATGAAAAAAACAGCACTACAAACGACCAGAAACTAAACGGAGTTACTACAAATGAAAAAAAAATTACCACAAACGAAAAAAACAGCACTACAAATGAATGATCGCTACTACAAACAAAATTAGGCTCCTACAAACGAAAAAAACAGCACTACAAACGATTAGAAGTTAAACGGAGTTACTACAAACAGAAAAAAAAATACTACAATCGAAACTAAGTTACTACAAACGAAAAAAACCGCACTACAAACGAAAGATTGCTACTACAAACGGATCTAGACTCCTACAAACGAAAAAAAACAGCACTACAAACGACTACTAGAAGGTAAACGCAGTTACTACAAACGAAAAAAAAATTACTACAAACGAAATTAAGTTACTACAAACGAAAAAAACAGCACTACAAACGAAATTAAGCCCCTACAAACGGAAAAAACAGTACTTTAAACGACTAGAAGGTAAACGCAGTTACTACAAACGAAAAAAAAATTACTACAAACGAAACTAAGTTACTACAAACGAAAAAAAAGGCACTACAAACGACTAGACAGTGAACGAAGTTACTACAAACGAAAAAAAATTTACTACAAACGAAACTAAGTTACTACAAACAAAAAAAATGGCACTACAAACGAAAGATCGCTATTACAAACGAAATGAAGCTATCACAAACAAAAAAAACCGCACTACAAGCGATCAGAAGGTAAACGGAGTTACTACAAACGAAAAAAAAATTACTACAAACGAAACTATGTTACGTCAAACAGAAAAAAGGCACTACAAACGACTAGAAGGTCAACGAAGTTACTACAAACGAAAAAAAATTTACTACAAACGAATCTCAGATACTACAAACGAAAAAAACGCCACTACAAAGAAAAGATCGCAACTACAAACATAACTAAGCTACTAAAAAAGAAAAAAACGGCACTTCAAACGAAAGATCACTACTACAAACGAAACTAAGCTACTAGAAACGAAAATAACAGCACTACAAACGACTAGAAAGTAAACGGACTTACTAAAAACGAAAAAAAAATTACTAGAAACGAAATTAAGTTACTACAAACAAAAAAAACAGCGCTACAAATGACTAAAAGGTGATCCAAGTTACTACAAAGGAAAAAAAATTTACTACAAACGAAACTAAGTTACTACAAACGAAAAAAACAGCATTACAAACGAAAGATCGCCACTACAAACAAAACTAAGCTACGACAAAGGAAAAAAACAGCACTACAAACGACTAGAAAGTAAGCGGAGTTACTACAAACGAAAAAAAAATTACTTAAACGGAGCAAAGTTACTACAAACGATAAAAAACGGCACAACAAACGAAAGATCGCTACTACAAACAAAATTAAGCTACCACAAACAAAATAAACAGCACTACAAGCAATCAGAAGGTAAACGGAGATACTACAAACGAAAAAAACGGCACTACAAACGACTAGAAGGTAAACAGAGATACTACAAACGAAAAAAACTTTACTACAAACGAAACTAAGTTACTACAAATAAAAAAAATTGCACTACAAACGAAATATCGCTACTACAAACGAAATTAAGCTACTACAAACGAAAGAAACAGCACTACAAACGATCAGAATGTAAACGGAGTTAGTGCAAACGAAAAAAAAATTACTACAAACGAAACTACGTAACTACAAACGAAGAAAACGGCACTACAAACGACTAGACGGTGAACGGAGTTACTACAAACAAAAAAAAAATTCTACAAATGAAACAAAGTTACTACAAACGAAAAAAACGGCACTACAAACGACTAGAAGGTAAACAGAGATACTACAAACGAAATAAAATTTACTACAAACGAAACTAAGTTACTAGAAACGAAAAAAACGGCACTACAAACGACTAGAAGGTGAACGAAGTTACTACAAACAAACAAAAATTTACTACAAATGAAACTAAGTTACTACAAACGAAAAAAACGGCACTACAAACGAACGATCGCTACTACAAACGAAACTAAGCTACTACAAACGAAAAAAACACCACTGAAAACGACGAGAAGGTAAACGCAGTTACTACAAACAAAAAAAAATTACTACAAACGAAACTCAGTTACTACAAATGAAAAAAACAGCACTACAAATGAATGATCGCTACTACAAACAAAATTAGGCACCTAGAAGCGAAAAAAACAGCACTACAAACGACGAGAAGGTAAACGCAGTTACTACAAACAAAAAAAAAATTACTACAAACGAAACTAAGTTACTAGAAACGAAAAAAACGGCACTACAAACGACTAGAAGGTGAACGAAGTTACTACAAACAAAAAAAAATTTACTACAAATGAAACTAAGTTACTACAAACGAAAAAAACGGCACTACAAACGAACGATCGCTACTACAAACGAAACTAAGCTACTACAAACGAAAAAAACAGCACTACAAACGACCAGAAGTAAACGGAGTTACAACAAACGAAAAAAAAATTACTACAAACGAAAAAAACAGCACTACAAATGAATGATCGCTACTACAAACGAAATTAGGCTTCTATAAACGGAAAAAACAGCACTACAAACGACGAGAAGGTAAACGCAGTTACTACAAACAAAAAAAAAATTACTACAAACGAAACTAAGCTACTACAAACGAAAAAAACAGTACTACAAACGACTAGAAAGTAAACGAAGTTACTAAAAACGAAAAAAATTTTACTACAAACGAAACGAAGTTACTACAAACGAAAAAAACGGCACTACAAACGAACGATCGCTACTACAAACGAAACTAAGCTACTACAAATGAAAAAAACAGCACTACAAATGAATGATCGCTACTACAAACAAAATTAGGCACCTAGAAGCGAAAAAAACAGCACTACAAACGACTAGAAGGTAAACGCAGTTACTACAAACGAAGAAAAAATTACTACAAACGAAACTAAGTTACTACAAACGAAAAAAACGGCACTACAAACGACTAGAAGGTAAACAGAGATACTACAAACGAAAAAAACTTCACTACAAACGAAACTAAGTTACTAGAAACTAAAAAAAAGGCACTACAAACGAAACTAAGTTACTAGAAACGAAAAAAAAGGCACTACAAACGACTAGAAGGTGAACAAAGTTACTACAAACAAAAAAAAATTTACTTCAAATGAAACTAAGTTACTACAAATGAAAAAAACGGCACTACAAACGAACGATCGCTACTACAAACGAAACTAAGCTACTACAAACAGAAAAAATAGCACTACACACGACCTGATACTAAACGGAGTTCCTACAAACGAAAAAAAAATTAATACAAACGAAAAAAACAGCACTACAAATAAACGATCGCTACTACGTACGATATTAGGCTCCTACAAACGAAAAAAACAGCACTACAATCGACTAGAAGGTAAACGGAGTTACTACAAATGAAAAAAAAATTACTACTATCGAAACTAAGTTACTACAAACGACATAAACAGCACTACAATCGAAAAATCGCTACTACAAACGAAACTAAGTTACTAAAAACGAAAAAAACAGCACTACAAACGACTAGACGGTAAACGGAGTTCCTACAAACGAAAAAAAAATTACTACAAACAGAACTAAGTTACTACAAACGAAAAAAACGGCACTACAAACGACTAGAAGGTAAACAGAGATACTACAAACGAAAAAAACTTTACTACAAACGAAACTAAGTTACTACAAAAGAAAAAAACGGCACCACAAAGGACTAGACGGTGAACGAAGTTACTACAAATGAAAAAAAATTTACTACGAACGAAACTAAGTTACTACAAACAAAAAAAATTGCACTACAAACGAAATATCGCTACTACAAACGAAATTAAGCTACTACAAACGAAAGAAACAGCACTACAAACGATCAGAATGTAAACGGAGTTAGTGCAAACGAAAAAAAAATTACCACAAACGAAACTAAGTTACTACAAACGAAAAAAACGGCACTACAAACGACTAGACGGTGAACGGAGTTACTACAAACGAAAAAAAATTTCTACAAACGAAACAAAGTTACTACAAACGAAAAAAACAGCACTACAAACGACTAGAAGGTAAACAGAGATACTACAAACGAAAAAAACTTTACTACAAACAAAACTAAGTTACTAGAAACGAAAAAAAAGGCACTACGAACGACTAGAAGGTAAACGTAAGTTACTACAAACGAAAAAAAAATTACTACAAACGAAACTAAGTTACTACAAACGAAAAAAACGGCACTACAAACGACTAGAAGGTAAACAGAGATACTACAAACGAAAAAAACTTCACTACAAACAAAACTAAGTTACTAGAAACGAAAAAAAAAGGCACTACAAACGAAACTAAGTTACTAGAAACGAAAAAAAAGGCACTACAAACGACTAGAAGGTGAACGAAGTTACTACAAACAAAAAAAAATTTACTTCAAATGAAACTAAGTTACTACAAATGAAAAAAACGGCACTACAAACGAACGATCGCTACTACAAACGAAACTAAGCTACTACAAACGGAAAAAATAGCACTACACATGACCTGATACTAAACGGAGTTACTACAAACGAAAAAAAAATTAATACAAACGAAAAAAACAGCACTACAAATGAACGATCGCTACTACGAACGAAATTAGGCTCCTACAAACGAAAAAAACAGCACTACAATCGACTAGAAGGTAAACGGAGTTACTACAAATGAAAAAAAAATTACTACCATCGAAACTAAGTTACTACAAACGAAAAAAACCGCACTACAAACGAAAGATTGCTACTACAAACGGAATTAAGCTCCTACAAACGAAAAAAACAGCACTACAAACGACCAGAAGGTTGAGGGAGTTACTACAAACGAAAAAAAATTACTACAAACGAAGCTAAGTTACTGCAAACGAAAAAAACGGCACTTCAAACGACTAGAAGGTCAACAGAGTTACTACAAACGAAAAAAAATTCACCACAAACGAAACTAAGTTACTACAAAAGAAAAAAATGGCACTAAAAATGAAAGATCGCTACTACAAACGGAATTAAGCTCCTACAAACGAGAAAAACAGCACTACAAACGAAACTAAGTTATTACAAACGAAAAAAACAGCACTACAAACGAAAGATCGCGACTACAAACGAAACTAAGCTACTACAAACGAAAAAAACAGTACTACAAACGACTAGAAAGTAAACGAAGTTACTAAAAACAAAAAAAATTTTACTACAAACGAAACGAAGTTACTACAAACGAAAAAAACGGTACTACAAACGAACGATCGCTACTACAAACGAAACTAAGCTACTACAAACGGAAAAAATAGCACTACACACGACCTGATACTAAACGGAGTTACTACAAACGAAAAAAAAATTAATACAAACGAAAAAAACAGCACTACAAATGAACGATCGCTACTACGAACGAAATTAGGCTCCTACAAACGAAAAAAACAGCACTACAATCGACTAGAAGGTAAACGGAGTTACTACAAATGAAAAAAAAATTACTACTATCGAAACTAAGTTACTACAAACGAAAAAAACCGCACTACAAACGAAAGATTGCTACTACAAACGGAATTAAGCTCCTACAAACGAAAAAAACAGCACTACAAATGAACGATCCCTACTACAAACGAAACTAAGCTACTACAAATGAAAAAAACAGCACTACAAACGACCAGAAACTAAACGGAGTTACTACAAACGAAAAAAAAATTACCACAAACGAAAAAAAAAAGCATAACAAATGAATGATCGCTACTACAAACAAAATTAGGCTCCTACAAGCGAAAAAAAACAGCACAACAAACGACTAGAAGGTAAACGGAGTTACTACAAATGAAAAAAAATTACTACAATCGAAACTAAGTTACTACAAACGAAAAAAACAGCACTACAAACGACTAGAAGGTAAACGCAGTTACTACAAACGAAAAAAAAATTACTACAAACGAAACTAAGTTACTACAAACGAAAAAAACGGCACTACAAACGACTAGAAGGTAAACAGAGATACTACAAACGAAAAAAACTTTACTACCAAGGAACTCAATTACTAGAAACAAAAGAAAAGGCACTACAAACGACTAGAAGGTAAACGAAGTTACTACAAACAAAAAAAATTTACTACAAACGAAACTTAGTTACTACAAACGAAAAAAACGGCACTACAACCGAACGATCGCTACTACAAACGAAACTAAGCTACTACAAATGAAAAAAACAGCACTACAAACGACCAGAAACTAAACGGAGTGACTACAAACGAAAAAAAAATTACCACAAACGAAAAAAACAGCACTGCAAATGAATGATCGCTACTACAAACGAAATTAGGCTCCTACAAACGAAAAAAACAGCACTACAAACGATTAGAAGGTAAACGGAGTTACTACAAACAGAAAAAAAAATACTACAATCGAAACTAAGTTACTACAAACAAAAAAAACCGCACTACAAACGAAAGATTGCTACTACAAACGGATCTAGACTCCTACAAACGAAAAAAAACAGCACTACAAACGACTAGAAGGTAAACGCAGTTACTACAAACGAAAAAAAAATTACTACAAACGAAATTAAGTTACTACAAACGACATAAACAGCACTACAATCGAAAGATCGCTACTACAAACGAAACTAAGTTACTAAAAACGAAAAAAACAGCACTACAAACGACCAGAAGGTTAAGGGAGTTACTACAAACGAAAAAAAATTACTACAAACGAAGCTAAGTTACTGCAAACGAAAAAAACGGCACTTTAAACGACCAGAAGGTCAACGGAGTTACTACAAACGAAAAAAAATTCACTACAAACGGAACTAAGTTACTACAAAAGAAAAAAACGGCACTAAAAATGAAAAATCGCTACTACAAACGGTATTAAGCTCCTACAAACGAAAAAAACAGCACTACAAACGAAACTAAGTTACTACAAACGAAAAAAACAGCACTACAAACAAAAGATCGCGACTACAAACGAAACTAAGCTACTACAAACGAAAAAAACAGTACTACAAACGACTAGAAAGTAAACGAAGTTACTACAAACAAAAAAAATTTTACTACAAACGAAACGAAGTTACTACAAACGAAAAAAACGGCACTACAAACGAACGATCGCTACTACAAATGAAAAAAACAGCACTACAAATGAATGATCGCTACTACAAACATAATTAGGCACCTAGAAGCGAAAAAAACAGCACTACAAACGACTAGAAGGTAAACGCAGATACCACAAACGAAGAAAAAATTACTACAAACGAAACTAAGTTACTACAAACGACATTACCAGCACTACAAACGAAAGATCGCTACTACAAACAAAACTAAGTTACTAAAAACGAAAAAAACAGCACCACAAACGACCAGAAGGTTGAGGGAGTTACTACAAACGAAAAAAAATTACTACAAACGAAACTAAGTTACTATAAACGAAAAAAACGGCACTTCAAACGACTAGAAGGTCAACAGAGTTACTACAAACGAAAAAAAATTTACTACAAACGAAACTAAGTTACTACAAAAGAAAAAAACGGCACTAAAAATGAAAGATCGCTACTACAAACGAAATTAAGCTCCTACAAACGAGAAAAACAGCACTACAAACGACTAGAAGGTAAACGGAGTTACTACAAATGGAAAAAAAATTACTACAATCGAAACTAAGTTACTACAAACGAAAAAAACAGCACTACAAACGACTAGAAGGTAAACGCAGTTACTACAATCGAAACTAAGTTACTACAAACGAAAAAAACAGCACTACAAGGGACTAGAAGGTAAACGCAGTTACTACAAATGAAAAAAAAAATACTACAAACGAAACTAAGTTACTACAAACGAAAAAAACCGCACTACAAACGAACGATCCCTACTACAAACGAAACTAAGCTACTACAAATGAAAAAAACAGCACTACAATTGACCAGAAACTAAACGGAATTACTACAAACGAAAAAAAAATTCCCACAAACGAAAAAAAAAGCACTACAAATGAATGATCGCTACTACAAATAAAATTAGGCTCCTACAAGCGAAAAAAACAGCACAACAAACGACTAGAAGGGAAACGGAGTTACTACAAATGGAAAAAAAATTACTACAATCGAAACTAAGTTACTACAAACGAAAAAAACTGCACTACAAACGACTAGAAAGTAAACGCAGTTACTACAAACGAAAAAAAAATTACTACAAACGAAACTAAGTTACTACAAACGAAAAAAACGGCACTACAAACGACTAGAAGGTAAACAGAGATACTACAAACGAAAAAAACTTTACTACCAACGAAACTAAGTTACTAGAAACAAAAAAAAAGGCACTACAAACGACTAGAAGGTAAACGAAGTTACTACAAACAAAAAAAATTTACTACAAACGAAACTTAGTTACTACAAACGAAAAAAACGGCACTCCAAACGAACGATCGCTACTACAAACGAAACTAAGCTACTACAAATGAAAAAAACAGCACTACAAACGACCAGAAACTAAACGGAGTTACTACAAACGAAAAAAAAATTACCACAAACGAAAAAAACAGCACTACAAATGAATGATCGCTACTACAAACAAAATTAGGCTCCTACAAACGAAAAAAACAGCACTACAAACGATTAGAAGTTAAACGGAGTTACTACAAACAGAAAAAAAAATACTACAATCGAAACTAAGTTACTATCAGGAGTACAAATTGAAAATGCGGGATTTTTTTCTATTTTTGAACGTTTATTCTGAAAAAATGGTAACAAATGAATTATTCAAAGTATTGTCCATCGCTAGCCACAACTTTTTCCCATCTTTCTGGCAATTTACGGATACCGTCGCGAAAAAATTCGGCCGGCTTGGCTGCTATCCAGTCATCGACCCATTTTTGGGCTTCTTCGTAAGAATGGAAGCGCTGGTCAGCTAGGCCATGTGTCATCGATCGGAAAAGGTGGTAATCGGAAGGAGCAATATCTGGGCTATACGGCGGGTGGGGTAAGACTTCCCATTTCAGCGTTTGTAGGTATGTTTTGACCGGCGCTGCAACATGTGGCCGAGCGTTGTCATGTTGCAAAATTACTTTGTCGTGTCTTTGCTCGTATTGTGGCCGTTTTTCTTTGAGTGCGCGGCTCAAACGCATCAATTGAGTTCGGTATAGTGCTCCTGTGATGGTTTCGTTCGATTTCAATAGCTCATAATACACCACACCCAGCTGGTCCCACCAAATACAGAGCATGAGCTTGGCGCCGTGAATATTTGGTTTGGCCGTCGATGATGATGCATGGCCGGGGTAACCATATGATTTTTTGCGCTTCGGGTTATCGTAATGGATCCACTTTTCATCACCAGTGACAATGCGATGCAAAAAACCCTTCCGTTTTTGCCGTTCGAGCAGCAGTTCGCATGCAAAAAAACGGCGCTCGACGTCTCTCGGCTTCAGCTCATACGGCACCCAATGTCCTTGCTTTTGGATCATTCCGAGGGCTTTTATACGATGGGAAATGGCTTGCTGTGTCACTCCCAATGAATCTGCGAGCTCTTGTTGAGTTTGACACGAGTCTTCATTGAGTATTGCCTCCAATTCAGCATTCTCAAACTTTTTCACTTGGCCCGGCCGCTCTTTGTCCTCAACGTCAAAATCACCACTTCTAAACCGCACAAACCATCTCTCGCACGTTGAAACCGATGGAACATGACTCGGATAAGCCTCGGAGACCAATCGATGTGCTTCAGCAGCACTTTTCTTCAAATTAAAGAAGTAAATTAAAACTTCCCGCAAATGCTGTTTTGTTGGCACGAAACTCGACATATTGAGAGCTCAAAAAAACTATGAATTTGACACTGCGACAAATTGACACATACTGAAAATTAAAGCTATAAGACGTAGCTTTGACATGAACATAGTCACAGTACTGCCTGATGCGTATAGCGTTAGTAACGCCATCTGTTATCAAACCCGCATTTTCAATTTGTACCCCTGATACAAACGAAAAAAACCGCACTACAAACGAAAGATTGCTACTACAAACGGATCTAGACTCCTACAAACGAAAAAAAACAGCACTACAAACGACTAGAAGGTAAACGCAGTTACTACAAACGAAAAAAAAATTACTACAAACGAAATTAAGTTACTACAAACGAAAAAAACAGCACTACAAACGAAATTAAGCCCCTACAAACGGAAAAAACAGTACTATAAACGACTAGAAGGTAAACGCAGTTACTACAAACGAAAAAAAAATTACTACAAACGAAACTAAGTTACTACAAACGAAAAGAAAGGCACTACAAACGACTAGACAGTGAACGAAGTTACTACAAACGAAAAAAAATTTACTACAAACGAAACTAAGTTACTACAAACAAAAAAAATGGCACTACAAACGAAAGATCGCTATTACAAACGAAATTAAGCTATCACAAACAAAAAAAACCGCACTACAAGCGATCAGAAGGTAAACGGAGTTACTACAAACGAAAAAAAAATTACTACAAACGAAACTATGTTACGTCAAACAGAAAAAAGGCACTACAAACGACTAGAAGGTCAACGAAGTTACTACAAACGAAAAAAAATTTACTACAAACGAATCTCAGATACTACAAACGAAAAAAACGCCACTACAAAGAAAAGATCGCTACTACAAACATAACTAAGCTACTAAAAAAGAAAAAAACCGCACTTCAAACGAAAGATCGCTACTACAAACGAAACTAAGCTACTACAAACGAAACTAAGCTACTACAAACAGAAAAAATAGCACTACACACGACCTGATACTAAACGGAGTTCCTACAAACGAAAAAAAAATTAATACAAACGAAAAAAACAGCACTACAAATAAACGATCGCTACTACGTACGATATTAGGCTCCTACAAACGAAAAAAACAGCACTACAATCGACTAGAAGGTAAACGGAGTTACTACAAATGAAAAAAAAATTACTACTATCGAAACTAAGTTACTACAAACGACATAAACAGCACTACAATCGAAAAATCGCTACTACAAACGAAACTAAGTTACTAAAAACGAAAAAAACAGCACTACAAACGACTAGACGGTAAACGGAGTTCCTACAAACGAAAAAAAAATTACTACAAACAGAACTAAGTTACTACAAACGAAAAAAACGGCACTACAAACGACTAGAAGGTAAACAGAGATACTACAAACGAAAAAAACTTTACTACAAACGAAACTAAGTTACTACAAAAGAAAAAAACGGCACCACAAAGGACTAGACGGTGAACGAAGTTACTACAAATGAAAAAAAATTTACTACGAACGAAACTAAGTTACTACAAACAAAAAAAATTGCACTACAAACGAAATATCGCTACTACAAACGAAATTAAGCTACTACAAACGAAAGAAACAGCACTACAAACGATCAGAATGTAAACGGAGTTAGTGCAAACGAAAAAAAAATTACCACAAACGAAACTAAGTTACTACAAACGAAAAAAACGGCACTACAAACGACTAGACGGTGAACGGAGTTACTACAAACGAAAAAAAATTTCTACAAACGAAACAAAGTTACTACAAACGAAAAAAACAGCACTACAAACGACTAGAAGGTAAACAGAGATACTACAAACGAAAAAAACTTTACTACAAACAAAACTAAGTTACTAGAAACGAAAAAAAAGGCACTACGAACGACTAGAAGGTAAACGTAAGTTACTACAAACGAAAAAAAAATTACTACAAACGAAACTAAGTTACTACAAACGAAAAAAACGGCACTACAAACGACTAGAAGGTAAACAGAGATACTACAAACGAAAAAAACTTCACTACAAACGAAACTAAGTTACTAGAAACGAAAAAAAAAGGCACTACAAACGAAACTAAGTTACTAGAAACGAAAAAAAAGGCACTACAAACGACTAGAAGGTGAACGAAGTTACTACAAACAAAAAAAAATTTACTTCAAATGAAACTAAGTTACTACAAATGAAAAAAACGGCACTACAAACGAACGATCGCTACTACGAACGAAATTAGGCTCCTACAAACGAAAAGAACAGCACTACAATCGACTAGAAGGTAAACGGAGTTACTACAAATGAAAAAAAAATTACTACCATCGAAACTAAGTTACTACAAACGAAAAAAACCGCACTACAAACGAAAGATTGCTACTACAAACGGAATTAAGCTCCTACAAACGAAAAAAACAGCACTACAAACGACCAGAAGGTTAAGGGAGTTACTACAAACGAAAAAAAATTACTACAAACGAAGCTAAGTTACTGCAAACGAAAAAAACGGCACTTCAAACGACTAGAAGGTCAACGGAGTTACTACAAACGAAAAAAAATTCACCACAAACGAAACTAAGTTTCTACAAAAGAAAAAAACGACACTAAAAATGAAAGATCGCTACTACAAACGGAATTAAGCTCCTACAAACGAGAAAAACAGCACTACAAACGAAACTAAGTTATTACAAATGAAAAAAACAGCACTACAAACGAAAGATCGCGACTACAAAAGAAACTAAGCTACTACAAACGAAAAAAACAGTACTACAAACGACTAGAAAGTAAACGAAGTTACTAAAAACAAAAAAAAATTTACTACAAACGAAACGAAGTTACTACAAACGAAAAAAACGGCACTACAAACGAACGATCGCTACTACAAACGAAACTAAGCAACTACAAATGAAAAAAACAGCACTAATATGAATGATCGCTACTACAAACAAAATTAGGCACCTAGAAGCGAAAAAAACAGCACTACAAACGACTAGAAGGTAAACGCAGTTACTACAAACGAAGAAAAAATTACTACAAACGAAACTAAGTTACTACAAACGACATTACCAGCACTACAAACGAAAGTTCGCTACTACAAACAAAACTAAGTTACTAAAAACGAAAAAAACAGCACCACAAACGACCAGAAGGTTAAGGGAGTTACTACAAAGGAAAAAAAATTACTACAAACGAAACTAAGTTACTATAAACGAAAAAAACGGCATTTCAAACGACTAGAAGGTCAACAGAGTTACTACAAACGAAAAAAAATTTACTACAAACGAAACTAAGTTACTACAAAAGAAAAAAACGGCACTAAAAATGAAAGATCGCTACTACAAACGAAATTAAGCTCCTACAAACGAAAAAAACAGCACTACAAACGACTAGAAGGTAAACGGAGTTACTACAAATGGAAAAAAAATTACTACAATCGAAACTAAGTTACTACAAACGAAAAAAACAGCACTACAAACGACTAGAAGGTAAACGCAGTTACTACAATCGAAACTAAGTTACTACAAACGAAAAAAACAGCACTACAAACGACTAGAAGGTAAACGCAGTTACTACAAATGAAAAAAAAATTACTACAAACGAAACTAAGTTACTACAAACGAAAAAAACCGCACTACAAACGAACGATCCCTACTACAAACGAAACTAAGCTACTACAAATGAAAAAAACAGCACTACAAACGACCAGAAACTAAACGGAATTACTACAAACGAAAAAAAAATTACCACAAACGAAAAAAAAAGCACTACAAATGAATGATCGCTACTACAAATAAAATTAGGCTTCTACAAGCGGAAAAAAACAGCACAACAAACGACTAGAAAGGAAACGGAGTTACTACAAATGGAAAAAAAATTACTACAATCGAAACTAAGTTACTACAAACGAAAAAAACTGCACTACAAACGACAAGAAAGTAAACGCAGTTACTACAAACGAAAAAAAAATTACTACAATCGAAACTAAGTTACTACAAACGAAAAAAACGGCACTACAAACGACTAGAGGGTAAACAGAGATACTACAAACGAAAAAAACTTTACTACCAACGAAACTAAGTTACTAGAAACAAAAAAAAAGGCACTATAACGACTAGAAGGTAAACGAAGTTACTACAAACAAAAAAAATTTACTACAAACGAAACTTAGTTGCTACAAACGAAAAAAACGGCACTCCAAACGAACGATCGCTACTACAAACGAAACTAAGCTACTACAAATGAAAAAAACAGCACTACAAACGACCAGAAACTAAACGGAGTTACTACAAATGAAAAAAAAATTACCACAAACGAAAAAAACAGCACTACAAATGAATGATCGCTACTACAAACAAAATTAGGCTCCTACAAACGAAAAAAACAGCACTACAAACGATTAGAAGTTAAACGGAGTTACTACAAACAGAAAAAAAAATACTACAATCGAAACTAAGTTACTACAAACGAAAAAAACCGCACTACAAACGAAAGATTGCTACTACAAACGGATCTAGACTCCTACAAACGAAAAAAAACAGCACTACAAACGACTAGAAGGTAAACGCAGTTACTACAAACGAAAAAAAAATTACTACAAACGAAATTAAGTTACTACAAACGAAAAAAACAGCACTACAAACGAAATTAAGCCCCTACAAACGGAAAAAACAGTACTTTAAACGACTAGAAGGTAAACGCAGTTACTACAAACGAAAAAAAAATTACTACAAACGAAACTAAGTTACTACAAACGAAAAAAAAGGCACTACAAACGACTAGACAGTGAACGAAGTTACTACAAACGAAAAAAAATTTACTACAAACGAAACTAAGTTACTACAAACAAAAAAAATGGCACTACAAACGAAAGATCGCTATTACAAACGAAATGAAGCTATCACAAACAAAAAAAACCGCACTACAAGCGATCAGAAGGTAAACGGAGTTACTACAAACGAAAAAAAAATTACTACAAACGAAACTATGTTACGTCAAACAGAAAAAAGGCACTACAAACGACTAGAAGGTCAACGAAGTTACTACAAACGAAAAAAAATTTACTACAAACGAATCTCAGATACTACAAACGAAAAAAACGCCACTACAAAGAAAAGATCGCAACTACAAACATAACTAAGCTACAAAAAAAGAAAAAAACGGCACTTCAAACGAAAGATCACTACTACAAACGAAACTAAGCTACTAGAAACGAAAAAAACAGCACTACAAACGACTAGAAAGTAAACGGACTTACTAAAAACGAAAAAAAAATTACTAGAAACGAAATTAAGTTACTACAAACAAAAAAAACAGCGCTACAAATGACTAAAAGGTGATCCAAGTTACTACAAAGGAAAAAAAATTTACTACAAACGAAACTAAGTTACTACAAACGAAAAAAACAGCATTACAAACGAAAGATCGCCACTACAAACAAAACTAAGCTACGACAAACGAAAAAAACAGCACTACAAACGACTAGAAAGTAAGCGGAGTTACTACAAACGAAAAAAAAATTACTTAAACGGAGCAAAGTTACTACAAACGATAAAAAACGGCACAACAAACGAAAGATCGCTACTACAAACAAAATTAAGCTACCACAAACAAAATAAACAGCACTACAAGCAATCAGAAGGTAAACGGAGATACTACAAACGAAAAAAACGGCACTACAAACGACTAGAAGGTAAACAGAGATACTACAAACGAAAAAAACTTTACTACAAACGAAACTAAGTTACTACAAATAAAAAAAATTGCACTACAAACGAAATATCGCTACTACAAACGAAATTAAGCTACTACAAACGAAAGAAACAGCACTACAAACGATCAGAATGTAAACGGAGTTAGTGCAAACGAAAAAAAAATTACTACAAACGAAACTACGTAACTACAAACGAAGAAAACGGCACTACAAACGACTAGACGGTGAACGGAGTTACTACAAACAAAAAAAAAATTCTACAAATGAAACAAAGTTACTACAAACGAAAAAAACGGCACTACAAACGACTAGAAGGTAAACAGAGATACTACAAACGAAATAAAATTTACTACAAACGAAACTAAGTTACTAGAAACGAAAAAAACGGCACTACAAACGACTAGAAGGTGAACGAAGTTACTACAAACAAACAAAAATTTACTACAAATGAAACTAAGTTACTACAAACGAAAAAAACGGCACTACAAACGAACGATCGCTACTACAAACGAAACTAAGCTACTACAAACGAAAAAAACACCACTGAAAACGACGAGAAGGTAAACGCAGTTACTACAAACAAAAAAAAATTACTACAAACGAAACTCAGTTACTACAAATGAAAAAAACAGCACTACAAATGAATGATCGCTACTACAAACAAAATTAGGCACCTAGAAGCGAAAAAAACAGCACTACAAACGACGAGAAGGTAAACGCAGTTACTACAAACAAAAAAAAAATTACTACAAACGAAACTAAGTTACTAGAAACGAAAAAAACGGCACTACAAACGACTAGAAGGTGAACGAAGTTACTACAAACAAAAAAAAATTTACTACAAATGAAACTAAGTTACTACAAACGAAAAAAACGGCACTACAAACGAACGATCGCTACTACAAACGAAACTAAGCTACTACAAACGAAAAAAACAGCACTACAAACGACCAGAAGTAAACGGAGTTACAACAAACGAAAAAAAAATTACTACAAACGAAAAAAACAGCACTACAAATGAATGATCGCTACTACAAACGAAATTAGGCTTCTATAAACGGAAAAAACAGCACTACAAACGACGAGAAGGTAAACGCAGTTACTACAAACAAAAAAAAAATTACTACAAACGAAACTAAGCTACTACAAACGAAAAAAACAGTACTACAAACGACTAGAAAGTAAACGAAGTTACTAAAAACGAAAAAAATTTTACTACAAACGAAACGAAGTTACTACAAACGAAAAAAACGGCACTACAAACGAACGATCGCTACTACAAACGAAACTAAGCTACTACAAATGAAAAAAACAGCACTACAAATGAATGATCGCTACTACAAACAAAATTAGGCACCTAGAAGCGAAAAAAACAGCACTACAAACGACTAGAAGGTAAACGCAGTTACTACAAACGAAGAAAAAATTACTACAAACGAAACTAAGTTACTACAAACGAAAAAAACGGCACTACAAACGACTAGAAGGTAAACAGAGATACTACAAACGAAAAAAACTTCACTACAAACGAAACTAAGTTACTAGAAACTAAAAAAAAGGCACTACAAACGAAACTAAGTTACTAGAAACGAAAAAAAAGGCACTACAAACGACTAGAAGGTGAACAAAGTTACTACAAACAAAAAAAAATTTACTTCAAATGAAACTAAGTTACTACAAATGAAAAAAACGGCACTACAAACGAACGATCGCTACTACAAACGAAACTAAGCTACTACAAACAGAAAAAATAGCACTACACACGACCTGATACTAAACGGAGTTCCTACAAACGAAAAAAAAATTAATACAAACGAAAAAAACAGCACTACAAATAAACGATCGCTACTACGTACGATATTAGGCTCCTACAAACGAAAAAAACAGCACTACAATCGACTAGAAGGTAAACGGAGTTACTACAAATGAAAAAAAAATTACTACTATCGAAACTAAGTTACTACAAACGACATAAACAGCACTACAATCGAAAAATCGCTACTACAAACGAAACTAAGTTACTAAAAACGAAAAAAACAGCACTACAAACGACTAGACGGTAAACGGAGTTCCTACAAACGAAAAAAAAATTACTACAAACAGAACTAAGTTACTACAAACGAAAAAAACGGCACTACAAACGACTAGAAGGTAAACAGAGATACTACAAACGAAAAAAACTTTACTACAAACGAAACTAAGTTACTACAAAAGAAAAAAACGGCACCACAAAGGACTAGACGGTGAACGAAGTTACTACAAATGAAAAAAAATTTACTACGAACGAAACTAAGTTACTACAAACAAAAAAAATTGCACTACAAACGAAATATCGCTACTACAAACGAAATTAAGCTACTACAAACGAAAGAAACAGCACTACAAACGATCAGAATGTAAACGGAGTTAGTGCAAACGAAAAAAAAATTACCACAAACGAAACTAAGTTACTACAAACGAAAAAAACGGCACTACAAACGACTAGACGGTGAACGGAGTTACTACAAACGAAAAAAAATTTCTACAAACGAAACAAAGTTACTACAAACGAAAAAAACAGCACTACAAACGACTAGAAGGTAAACAGAGATACTACAAACGAAAAAAACTTTACTACAAACAAAACTAAGTTACTAGAAACGAAAAAAAAGGCACTACGAACGACTAGAAGGTAAACGTAAGTTACTACAAACGAAAAAAAAATTACTACAAACGAAACTAAGTTACTACAAACGAAAAAAACGGCACTACAAACGACTAGAAGGTAAACAGAGATACTACAAACGAAAAAAACTTCACTACAAACAAAACTAAGTTACTAGAAACGAAAAAAAAAGGCACTACAAACGAAACTAAGTTACTAGAAACGAAAAAAAAGGCACTACAAACGACTAGAAGGTGAACGAAGTTACTACAAACAAAAAAAAATTTACTTCAAATGAAACTAAGTTACTACAAATAAAAAAAACGGCACTACAAACGAACGATCGCTACTACAAACGAAACTAAGCTACTACAAACGGAAAAAATAGCACTACACATGACCTGATACTAAACGGAGTTACTACAAACGAAAAAAAAATTAATACAAACGAAAAAAACAGCACTACAAATGAACGATCGCTACTACGAACGAAATTAGGCTCCTACAAACGAAAAAAACAGCACTACAATCGACTAGAAGGTAAACGGAGTTACTACAAATGAAAAAAAAATTACTACCATCGAAACTGAGTTACTACAAACGAAAAAAACCGCACTACAAACGAAAGATTGCTACTACAAACGGAATTAAGCACCTACAAACGAAAAAAACAGCACTACAAACGACCAGAAGGTTGAGGGAGTTACTACAAACGAAAAAAAATTACTACAAACGAAGCTAAGTTACTGCAAACGAAAAAAACGGCACTTCAAACGACTAGAAGGTCAACAGAGTTACTACAAACGAAAAAAAATTCACCACAAACGAAACTAAGTTACTACAAAAGAAAAAAATGGCACTAAAAATGAAAGATCGCTACTACAAACGGAATTAAGCTCCTACAAACGAGAAAAACAGCACTACAAACGAAACTAAGTTATTACAAACGAAAAAAACAGCACTACAAACGAAAGATCGCGACTACAAACGAAACTAAGCTACTACAAACGAAAAAAACAGTACTACAAACGACTAGAAAGTAAACGAAGTTACTAAAAACAAAAAAAATTTTACTACAAACGAAACGAAGTTACTACAAACGAAAAAAACGGTACTACAAACGAACGATCGCTACTACAAACGAAACTAAGCTACTACAAACGGAAAAAATAGCACTACACACGACCTGATACTAAACGGAGTTACTACAAACGAAAAAAAAATTAATACAAACGAAAAAAACAGCACTACAAATGAACGATCGCTACTACGAACGAAATTAGGCTCCTACAAACGAAAAAAACAGCACTACAATCGACTAGAAGGTAAACGGAGTTACTACAAATGAAAAAAAAATTACTACCATCGAAACTAAGTTACTACAAACGAAAAAAACCGCACTACAAACGAAAGATTGCTACTACAAACGGAATTAAGCTCCTACAAACGAAAAAAACAGCACTACAAATGAACGATCCCTACTACAAACGAAACTAAGCTACTACAAATGAAAAAAACAGCACTACAAACGACCAGAAACTAAACGGAGTTACTACAAACGAAAAAAAAATTACCACAAACGAAAAAAAAAAGCATAACAAATGAATGATCGCTACTACAAACAAAATTAGGCTCCTACAAGCGAAAAAAAACAGCACAACAAACGACTAGAAGGTAAACGGAGTTACTACAAATGAAAAAAAATTACTACAATCGAAACTAAGTTACTACAAACGAAAAAAACAGCACTACAAACGACTAGAAGGTAAACGCAGTTACTACAAACGAAAAAAAAATTACTACAAACGAAACTAAGTTACTACAAACGAAAAAAACGGCACTACAAACGACTAGAAGGTAAACAGAGATACTACAAACGAAAAAAACTTTACTACCAAGGAACTCAATTACTAGAAACAAAAGAAAAGGCACTACAAACGACTAGAAGGTAAACGAAGTTACTACAAACAAAAAAAATTTACTACAAACGAAACTTAGTTACTACAAACGAAAAAAACGGCACTACAACCGAACGATCGCTACTACAAACGAAACTAAGCTACTACAAATGAAAAAAACAGCACTACAAACGACCAGAAACTAAACGGAGTGACTACAAACGAAAAAAAAATTACCACAAACGAAAAAAACAGCACTGCAAATGAATGATCGCTACTACAAACGAAATTAGGCTCCTACAAACGAAAAAAACAGCACTACAAACGATTAGAAGGTAAACGGAGTTACTACAAACAGAAAAAAAAATACTACAATCGAAACTAAGTTACTACAAACAAAAAAAACCGCACTACAAACGAAAGATTGCTACTACAAACGGATCTAGACTCCTACAAACGAAAAAAAACAGCACTACAAACGACTAGAAGGTAAACGCAGTTACTACAAACGAAAAAAAAATTACTACAAACGAAATTAAGTTACTACAAACGACATAAACAGCACTACAATCGAAAGATCGCTACTACAAACGAAACTAAGTTACTAAAAACGAAAAAAACAGCACTACAAACGACCAGAAGGTTAAGGGAGTTACTACAAACGAAAAAAAATTACTACAAACGAAGCTAAGTTACTGCAAACGAAAAAAACGGCACTTTAAACGACCAGAAGGTCAACGGAGTTACTACAAACGAAAAAAAATTCACTACAAACGGAACTAAGTTACTACAAAAGAAAAAAACGGCACTAAAAATGAAAAATCGCTACTACAAACGGTATTAAGCTCCTACAAACGAAAAAAACAGCACTACAAACGAAACTAAGTTACTACAAACGAAAAAAACAGCACTACAAACAAAAGATCGCGACTACAAACGAAACTAAGCTACTACAAACGAAAAAAACAGTACTACAAACGACTGGAAAGTAAACGAAGTTACTACAAACAAAAAAAATTTTACTACAAACGAAACGAAGTTACTACAAACGAAAAAAACGGCACTACAAACGAACGATCGCTACTACAAATGAAAAAAACAGCACTACAAATGAATGATCGCTACTACAAACATAATTAGGCACCTAGAAGCGAAAAAAACAGCACTACAAACGACTAGAAGGTAAACGCAGTTACCACAAACGAAGAAAAAATTACTACAAAC
This sequence comes from Cylloceria caligata, assembly GCA_963942595.1. NCBI lineage: Eukaryota > Metazoa > Arthropoda > Insecta > Hymenoptera > Ichneumonidae > Cylloceria > Cylloceria caligata. The sequence goes on along the minus strand of OZ012705.1, from coordinate 28,143,849 downwards.
GAAACTAAGTTACTACAAACGACATTACCAGCACTACAAACGAAAGATCGCTACTACAAACAAAACTAAGTTACTAAAAACGAAAAAAACAGCACCACAAACGACCAGAAGGTTGAGGGAGTTACTACAAACGAAAAAAAATTACTACAAACGAAACTAAGTTACTATAAACGAAAAAAACGGCACTTCAAACGACTAGAAGGTCAACAGAGTTACTACAAACGAAAAAAAATTTACTACAAACGAAACTAAGTTACTACAAAAGAAAAAAACGGCACTAAAAATGAAAGATCGCTACTACAAACGAAATTAAGCTCCTACAAACGAGAAAAACAGCACTACAAACGACTAGAAGGTAAACGGAGTTACTACAAATGGAAAAAAAATTACTACAATCGAAACTAAGTTACTACAAACGAAAAAAACAGCACTACAAACGACTAGAAGGTAAACGCAGTTACTACAATCGAAACTAAGTTACTACAAACGAAAAAAACAGCACTACAAACGACTAGAAGGTAAACGCAGTTACTACAAATGAAAAAAAAAATACTACAAACGAAACTAAGTTACTACAAACGAAAAAAACCGCACTACAAACGAACGATCCCTACTACAAACGAAACTAAGCTACTACAAATGAAAAAAACAGCACTACAATTGACCAGAAACTAAACGGAATTACTACAAACGAAAAAAAAATTACCACAAACGAAAAAAAAAGCACTACAAATGAATGATCGCTACTACAAATAAAATTAGGCTCCTACAAGCGAAAAAAACAGCACAACAAACGACTAGAAGGGAAACGGAGTTACTACAAATGGAAAAAAAATTACTACAATCGAAACTAAGTTACTACAAACGAAAAAAACTGCACTACAAACGACTAGAAAGTAAACGCAGTTACTACAAACGAAAAAAAAATTACTACAAACGAAACTAAGTTACTACAAACGAAAAAAACCGCACTACAAACGAAAGATTGCTACTACAAACGGATCTAGACTCCTACAAACGAAAAAAAACAGCACTACAAACGACTAGAAGGTAAACGCAGTTACTACAAACGAAAAAAAAATTACTACAAACGAAATTAAGTTACTACAAACGAAAAAAACAGCACTACAAACGAAATTAAGCCCCTACAAACGGAAAAAACAGTACTATAAACGACTAGAAGGTAAACGCAGTTACTACAAACGAAAAAAAAATTACTACAAACGAAACTAAGTTACTACAAACGAAAAGAAAGGCACTACAAACGACTAGACAGTGAACGAAGTTACTACAAACGAAAAAAAATTTACTACAAACGAAACTAAGTTACTACAAACAAAAAAAATGGCACTACAAACGAAAGATCGCTATTACAAACGAAATGAAGCTATCACAAACAAAAAAAACCGCACTACAAGCGATCAGAAGGTAAACGGAGTTACTACAAACGAAAAAAAAATTACTACAAACGAAACTATGTTACGTCAAACAGAAAAAAGGCACTACAAACGACTAGAAGGTCAACGAAGTTACTACAAACGAAAAAAAATTTACTACAAACGAATCTCAGATACTACAAACGAAAAAAACGCCACTACAAAGAAAAGATCGCAACTACAAACATAACTAAGCTACTAAAAAAGAAAAAAACGGCACTTCAAACGAAAGATCACTACTACAAACGAAACTAAGCTACTAGAAACGAAAAAAACAGCACTACAAACGACTAGAAAGTAAACGGACTTACTAAAAACGAAAAAAAAATTACTAGAAACGAAATTAAGTTACTACAAACAAAAAAAACAGCGCTACAAATGACTAAAAGGTGATCCAAGTTACTACAAAGGAAAAAAAATTTACTACAAACGAAACTAAGTTACTACAAACGAAAAAAACAGCATTACAAACGAAAGATCGCCACTACAAACAAAACTAAGCTACGACAAACGAAAAAAACAGCACTACAAACGACTAGAAAGTAAGCGGAGTTACTACAAACGAAAAAAAAATTACTTAAACGGAGCAAAGTTACTACAAACGATAAAAAACGGCACAACAAACGAAAGATCGCTACTACAAACAAAATTAAGCTACCACAAACAAAATAAACAGCACTACAAGCAATCAGAAGGTAAACGGAGATACTACAAACGAAAAAAACGGCACTACAAACGACTAGAAGGTAAACAGAGATACTACAAACGAAAAAAACTTTACTACAAACGAAACTAAGTTACTACAAATAAAAAAAATTGCACTACAAACGAAATATCGCTACTACAAACGAAATTAAGCTACTACAAACGAAAGAAGCAGCACTACAAACGATCAGAATGTAAACGGAGTTAGTGCAAACGAAAAAAAAATTACTACAAACGAAACTACGTAACTACAAACGAAGAAAACGGCACTACAAACGACTAGACGGTGAACGGAGTTACTACAAACAAAAAAAAAATTCTACAAATGAAACAAAGTTACTACAAACGAAAAAAACGGCACTACAAACGACTAGAAGGTAAACAGAGATACTACAAACGAAATAAAATTTACTACAAACGAAACTAAGTTACTAGAAACGAAAAAAACGGCACTACAAACGACTAGAAGGTGAACGAAGTTACTACAAACAAACAAAAATTTACTACAAATGAAACTAAGTTACTACAAACGAAAAAAACGGCACTACAAACGAACGATCGCTACTACAAACGAAACTAAGCTACTACAAACGAAAAAAACACCACTGAAAACGACGAGAAGGTAAACGCAGTTACTACAAACAAAAAAAAAATTACTACAAACGAAACTCAGTTACTACAAATGAAAAAAACAGCACTACAAATGAATGATCGCTACTACAAACAAAATTAGGCACCTAGAAGCGAAAAAAACAGCACTACAAACGACGAGAAGGTAAACGCAGTTACTACAAACAAAAAAAAAATTACTACAAACGAAACTAAGTTACTAGAAACGAAAAAAACGGCACTACAAACGACTAGAAGGTGAACGAAGTTACTACAAACAAAAAAAAATTTACTACAAATGAAACTAAGTTACTACAAACGAAAAAAACGGCACTACAAACGAACGATCGCTACTACAAACGAAACTAAGCTACTACAAACGAAAAAAACAGCACTACAAACGACCAGAAGTAAACGGAGTTACAACAAACGAAAAAAAAATTACTACAAACGAAAAAAACAGCACTACAAATGAATGATCGCTACTACAAACGAAATTAGGCTTCTATAAACGGAAAAAACAGCACTACAAACGACGAGAAGGTAAACGCAGTTACTACAAACAAAAAAAAAATTACTACAAACGAAACTAAGCTACTACAAACGAAAAAAACAGTACTACAAACGACTAGAAAGTAAACGAAGTTACTAAAAACGAAAAAAATTTTACTACAAACGAAACGAAGTTACTACAAACGAAAAAAACGGCACTACAAACGAACGATCGCTACTACAAACGAAACTAAGCTACTACAAATGAAAAAAACAGCACTGCAAATGAATGATCGCTACTACAAACAAAATTAGGCACCTAGAAGCGAAAAAAACAGCACTACAAACGACTAGAAGGTAAACGCAGTTACTACAAACGAAGAAAAAATTACTACAAACGAAACTAAGTTACTACAAACGACATCAACAGCACTACAAACGAAAGATCGCTACTACAAACGAAACTAAGTTACTAAAAACGAAAAAAACAGCACCACAAACGACCAGAAGGTTAAGGGAGTTACTACAAACGAAAAAAAATTACTACAAACGAAACTAAGTTACTATAAACGAAAAAAACCGCACTTCAAACGACTAGAAGGTCAACAGATTTACTACAAACGAAAAAAAATTTACTACAAACGAAACTAAGTTACTACAAAAGAAAAAAACGGAACTCAAAATGAAAGATCGCTACTACAAACGAAATTAAGCTCCTACAAACGAAAAAAACAGCACTACAAACGAAACTAAGTTACTACAAACGAAAAAAACGGCACTACAAACGAAAGATCGCTACTACAAACGTAACTAATCTACTACAAACGAAAAAAACAGTACTACAAACGACTAGAAAGTAAACAAAGTTACTACAAACAAAAAAAATTTTACTACAAACGAAACTAAATTACTACAAACGAAAAAAACCGCACTACAAACGAACGATCGCTACTACAAACGAAACTAAGCTACTACAAATGAAAAAAACAGCACTACAAACGACCAGAAACTAAACGGAGTTACTACAAACGAAAAAAAAATTACCACAAACGAAAAAAAAAGCACTACAAATGAATGATCGCTACTACAAACAAAATTAGGCTCCTACAAGCGAAAAAAACAGCACAACAAACGACTAGAAGGTAAACGGAGTTACTGCAAATGGAAAAAAAATTACTACAATCGAAACTAAGTTACTACAAACGAAAAAAACAGCACTACAAACGACTAGAAGGTAAACGCAGTTACTACAAACGAAAAAAAAATTACTACAAACGAAACTAAGTTACTACAAACGAAAAAAACCGCACTACAAACGAACGATCCCTACTACAAACGAAACTAAGCTACTAAAAATGAAAAAAACAGCACTACAAACGACCAGAAACTAAACGGAGTTACTACAAACGAAAAAAAAATTACTACAAACGAAAAAAAAAGCACTACAAATGAATGATCGCTACTAAAAATAAATTTATGCTCCTACAAGCGAAAAAAACAGCACAACAAACGACTAGAAGGTAAACGGATTTACTACAAATGGAAAAAAAATTACTACAATCGAAACTAAGTTACTACAAACGATAAAAACAGCACTACAAACGACTAGAAGGTAAGCGCAGTTACTACAAACGAAAAAAAAATTACTACAAACGAAACTTAGTTACTACAAACGAAAAAAACGGCACTACAAACGACTAGAAGGTAAACAGAGATACTACAAACGAAAAAAACTTTACTACCAACGAAACTAAGTTACTAGAAACGAAAAAAAAGGCACTACAAACGACTAGAAGGTGAACGAAGTTACTACAAACAAAAAAAAATTTACTTCAAATGAAACTATCTAATAACTATATAAGTAACTACATACGAAAAAAACGGCACTACAAACGAACGATCGCTACTACAAACGAAACTAAGCTACTACAAACGGAAAAAATAGCACTACACACGACCTGATACTAAACGGAGTTACTACAAACGAAAAAAAAATTACTGCAAACGAAAAAACCAGCACTACAAATGAACGATCGCTACTACGAACGAAATTAGGCTCCTACAAACGAAAAAAACAGCACTACAAACGACTAGAAGGTAGACGCAGTTACTACAAACGAAAAAAAAATTACTACAAACGAAACTAAGTTACTACAAACGACATAAACAGCACTACAAACGAAAGATCGCTACTACAAACGAAACTAAGTTACTAAAAACGAAAAAAACAGCACTACAAACGAACGATCGCTACTACAAACGAAACTAAGCTACTACAAACGGAAAAAATAGCACTACACACGACCTGATACTAAACGGATTTACTACAAACGAAAAAAAAATTAATACAAACGAAAAAAACAGCACTACAAATGAACGATCGCTACTACGAACGAAATTAGGCTCCTACAAACGAAAAGAACAGCACTACAATCGACTAGAAGGTAAACGGAATTACTACAAATGAAAAAAAAATTACTACCATCGAAACTAAGTTACTACAAACGAAAAAAACCGCACTACAAACGAAAGATTGCTACTACAAACGGAATTAAGCTCCTACAAACGAAAAAAACAGCACTACAAACGACCAGAAGGTTAAGGGAGTTACTACAAACGAAAAAAAATTACTACAAACGAAGCTAAGTTACTGCAAACGAAAAAAACGGCACTTCAAACGACTAGAAGGTCAACGGAGTTACTACAAACGAAAAAAAATTCACCACAAACGAAACTAAGTTTCTACAAAAGAAAAAAACGACACTAAAAATGAAAGATCGCTACTACAAACGGAATTAAGCTCCTACAAACGAGAAAAACAGCACTACAAACGAAACTAAGTTATTACAAATGAAAAAAACAGCACTACAAACGAAAGATCGCGACTACAAAAGAAACTAAGCTACTACAAACGAAAAAAACAGTACTACAAACGACTAGAAAGTAAACGAAGTTACTAAAAACAAAAAAAAATTTACTACAAACGAAACGAAGTTACTACAAACGAAAAAAACGGCACTACAAACGAACGATCGCTACTACAAACGAAACTAAGCAACTACAAATGAAAAAAACAGCACTAATATGAATGATCGCTACTACAAACAAAATTAGGCACCTAGAAGCGAAAAAAACAGCACTACAAACGACTAGAAGGTAAACGCAGTTACTACAAACGAAGAAAAAATTACTACAAACGAAACTAAGTTACTACAAACGACATTACCAGCACTACAAACGAAAGTTCGCTACTACAAACAAAACTAAGTTACTAAAAACGAAAAAAACAGCACCACAAACGACCAGAAGGTTAAGGGAGTTACTACAAACGAAAAAAAATTACTACAAACGAAACTAAGTTACTATAAACGAAAAAAACGGCATTTCAAACGACTAGAAGGTCAACAGAGTTACTACAAACGAAAAAAAATTTACTACAAACGAAACTAAGTTACTACAAAAGAAAAAAACGGCACTAAAAATGAAAGATCGCTACTACAAACGAAATTAAGCTCCTACAAACGAAAAAAACAGCACTACAAACGACTAGAAGGTAAACGGAGTTACTACAAATGGAAAAAAAATTACTACAATCGAAACTAAGTTACTACAAACGAAAAAAACAGCACTACAAACGACTAGAAGGTAAACGCAGTTACTACAATCGAAACTAAGTTACTACAAACGAAAAAAACAGCACTACAAACGACTAGAAGGTAAACGCAGTTACTACAAATGAAAAAAAAATTACTACAAACGAAACTAAGTTACTACAAACGAAAAAAACCGCACTACAAACGAACGATCCCTACTACAAACGAAACTAAGCTACTACAAATGAAAAAAACAGCACTACAAACGACCAGAAACTAAACGGAATTACTACAAACGAAAAAAAAATTACCACAAACGAAAAAAAAAGCACTACAAATGAATGATCGCTACTACAAATAAAATTAGGCTTCTACAAGCGGAAAAAACAGCACAACAAACGACTAGAAAGGAAACGGAGTTACTACAAATGGAAAAAAAATTACTACAATCGAAACTAAGTTACTACAAACGAAAAAAACTGCACTACAAACGACAAGAAAGTAAACGCAGTTACTACAAACGAAAAAAAAATTACTACAATCGAAACTAAGTTACTACAAACGAAAAAAACGGCACTACAAACGACTAGAGGGTAAACAGAGATACTACAAACGAAAAAAACTTTACTACCAACGAAACTAAGTTACTAGAAACAAAAAAAAAGGCACTATAACGACTAGAAGGTAAACGAAGTTACTACAAACAAAAAAAATTTACTACAAACGAAACTTAGTTGCTACAAACGAAAAAAACGGCACTCCAAACGAACGATCGCTACTACAAACGAAACTAAGCTACTACAAATGAAAAAAACAGCACTACAAACGACCAGAAACTAAACGGAGTTACTACAAATGAAAAAAAAATTACCACAAACGAAAAAAACAGCACTACAAATGAATGATCGCTACTACAAACAAAATTAGGCTCCTACAAACGAAAAAAACAGCACTACAAACGATTAGAAGTTAAACGGAGTTACTACAAACAGAAAAAAAAATACTACAATCGAAACTAAGTTACTACAAACGAAAAAAACCGCACTACAAACGAAAGATTGCTACTACAAACGGATCTAGACTCCTACAAACGAAAAAAAACAGCACTACAAACGACTACTAGAAGGTAAACGCAGTTACTACAAACGAAAAAAAAATTACTACAAACGAAATTAAGTTACTACAAACGAAAAAAACAGCACTACAAACGAAATTAAGCCCCTACAAACGGAAAAAACAGTACTTTAAACGACTAGAAGGTAAACGCAGTTACTACAAACGAAAAAAAAATTACTACAAACGAAACTAAGTTACTACAAACGAAAAAAAAGGCACTACAAACGACTAGACAGTGAACGAAGTTACTACAAACGAAAAAAAATTTACTACAAACGAAACTAAGTTACTACAAACAAAAAAAATGGCACTACAAACGAAAGATCGCTATTACAAACGAAATGAAGCTATCACAAACAAAAAAAACCGCACTACAAGCGATCAGAAGGTAAACGGAGTTACTACAAACGAAAAAAAAATTACTACAAACGAAACTATGTTACGTCAAACAGAAAAAAGGCACTACAAACGACTAGAAGGTCAACGAAGTTACTACAAACGAAAAAAAATTTACTACAAACGAATCTCAGATACTACAAACGAAAAAAACGCCACTACAAAGAAAAGATCGCAACTACAAACATAACTAAGCTACTAAAAAAGAAAAAAACGGCACTTCAAACGAAAGATCACTACTACAAACGAAACTAAGCTACTAGAAACGAAAATAACAGCACTACAAACGACTAGAAAGTAAACGGACTTACTAAAAACGAAAAAAAAATTACTAGAAACGAAATTAAGTTACTACAAACAAAAAAAACAGCGCTACAAATGACTAAAAGGTGATCCAAGTTACTACAAAGGAAAAAAAATTTACTACAAACGAAACTAAGTTACTACAAACGAAAAAAACAGCATTACAAACGAAAGATCGCCACTACAAACAAAACTAAGCTACGACAAAGGAAAAAAACAGCACTACAAACGACTAGAAAGTAAGCGGAGTTACTACAAACGAAAAAAAAATTACTTAAACGGAGCAAAGTTACTACAAACGATAAAAAACGGCACAACAAACGAAAGATCGCTACTACAAACAAAATTAAGCTACCACAAACAAAATAAACAGCACTACAAGCAATCAGAAGGTAAACGGAGATACTACAAACGAAAAAAACGGCACTACAAACGACTAGAAGGTAAACAGAGATACTACAAACGAAAAAAACTTTACTACAAACGAAACTAAGTTACTACAAATAAAAAAAATTGCACTACAAACGAAATATCGCTACTACAAACGAAATTAAGCTACTACAAACGAAAGAAACAGCACTACAAACGATCAGAATGTAAACGGAGTTAGTGCAAACGAAAAAAAAATTACTACAAACGAAACTACGTAACTACAAACGAAGAAAACGGCACTACAAACGACTAGACGGTGAACGGAGTTACTACAAACAAAAAAAAAATTCTACAAATGAAACAAAGTTACTACAAACGAAAAAAACGGCACTACAAACGACTAGAAGGTAAACAGAGATACTACAAACGAAATAAAATTTACTACAAACGAAACTAAGTTACTAGAAACGAAAAAAACGGCACTACAAACGACTAGAAGGTGAACGAAGTTACTACAAACAAACAAAAATTTACTACAAATGAAACTAAGTTACTACAAACGAAAAAAACGGCACTACAAACGAACGATCGCTACTACAAACGAAACTAAGCTACTACAAACGAAAAAAACACCACTGAAAACGACGAGAAGGTAAACGCAGTTACTACAAACAAAAAAAAATTACTACAAACGAAACTCAGTTACTACAAATGAAAAAAACAGCACTACAAATGAATGATCGCTACTACAAACAAAATTAGGCACCTAGAAGCGAAAAAAACAGCACTACAAACGACGAGAAGGTAAACGCAGTTACTACAAACAAAAAAAAAATTACTACAAACGAAACTAAGTTACTAGAAACGAAAAAAACGGCACTACAAACGACTAGAAGGTGAACGAAGTTACTACAAACAAAAAAAAATTTACTACAAATGAAACTAAGTTACTACAAACGAAAAAAACGGCACTACAAACGAACGATCGCTACTACAAACGAAACTAAGCTACTACAAACGAAAAAAACAGCACTACAAACGACCAGAAGTAAACGGAGTTACAACAAACGAAAAAAAAATTACTACAAACGAAAAAAACAGCACTACAAATGAATGATCGCTACTACAAACGAAATTAGGCTTCTATAAACGGAAAAAACAGCACTACAAACGACGAGAAGGTAAACGCAGTTACTACAAACAAAAAAAAAATTACTACAAACGAAACTAAGCTACTACAAACGAAAAAAACAGTACTACAAACGACTAGAAAGTAAACGAAGTTACTAAAAACGAAAAAAATTTTACTACAAACGAAACGAAGTTACTACAAACGAAAAAAACGGCACTACAAACGAACGATCGCTACTACAAACGAAACTAAGCTACTACAAATGAAAAAAACAGCACTACAAATGAATGATCGCTACTACAAACAAAATTAGGCACCTAGAAGCGAAAAAAACAGCACTACAAACGACTAGAAGGTAAACGCAGTTACTACAAACGAAGAAAAAATTACTACAAACGAAACTAAGTTACTACAAACGAAAAAAACGGCACTACAAACGACTAGAAGGTAAACAGAGATACTACAAACGAAAAAAACTTCACTACAAACGAAACTAAGTTACTAGAAACTAAAAAAAAGGCACTACAAACGAAACTAAGTTACTAGAAACGAAAAAAAAGGCACTACAAACGACTAGAAGGTGAACAAAGTTACTACAAACAAAAAAAAATTTACTTCAAATGAAACTAAGTTACTACAAATGAAAAAAACGGCACTACAAACGAACGATCGCTACTACAAACGAAACTAAGCTACTACAAACAGAAAAAATAGCACTACACACGACCTGATACTAAACGGAGTTCCTACAAACGAAAAAAAAATTAATACAAACGAAAAAAACAGCACTACAAATAAACGATCGCTACTACGTACGATATTAGGCTCCTACAAACGAAAAAAACAGCACTACAATCGACTAGAAGGTAAACGGAGTTACTACAAATGAAAAAAAAATTACTACTATCGAAACTAAGTTACTACAAACGACATAAACAGCACTACAATCGAAAAATCGCTACTACAAACGAAACTAAGTTACTAAAAACGAAAAAAACAGCACTACAAACGACTAGACGGTAAACGGAGTTCCTACAAACGAAAAAAAAATTACTACAAACAGAACTAAGTTACTACAAACGAAAAAAACGGCACTACAAACGACTAGAAGGTAAACAGAGATACTACAAACGAAAAAAACTTTACTACAAACGAAACTAAGTTACTACAAAAGAAAAAAACGGCACCACAAAGGACTAGACGGTGAACGAAGTTACTACAAATGAAAAAAAATTTACTACGAACGAAACTAAGTTACTACAAACAAAAAAAATTGCACTACAAACGAAATATCGCTACTACAAACGAAATTAAGCTACTACAAACGAAAGAAACAGCACTACAAACGATCAGAATGTAAACGGAGTTAGTGCAAACGAAAAAAAAATTACCACAAACGAAACTAAGTTACTACAAACGAAAAAAACGGCACTACAAACGACTAGACGGTGAACGGAGTTACTACAAACGAAAAAAAATTTCTACAAACGAAACAAAGTTACTACAAACGAAAAAAACAGCACTACAAACGACTAGAAGGTAAACAGAGATACTACAAACGAAAAAAACTTTACTACAAACAAAACTAAGTTACTAGAAACGAAAAAAAAGGCACTACGAACGACTAGAAGGTAAACGTAAGTTACTACAAACGAAAAAAAAATTACTACAAACGAAACTAAGTTACTACAAACGAAAAAAACGGCACTACAAACGACTAGAAGGTAAACAGAGATACTACAAACGAAAAAAACTTCACTACAAACAAAACTAAGTTACTAGAAACGAAAAAAAAAGGCACTACAAACGAAACTAAGTTACTAGAAACGAAAAAAAAGGCACTACAAACGACTAGAAGGTGAACGAAGTTACTACAAACAAAAAAAAATTTACTTCAAATGAAACTAAGTTACTACAAATGAAAAAAACGGCACTACAAACGAACGATCGCTACTACAAACGAAACTAAGCTACTACAAACGGAAAAAATAGCACTACACATGACCTGATACTAAACGGAGTTACTACAAACGAAAAAAAAATTAATACAAACGAAAAAAACAGCACTACAAATGAACGATCGCTACTACGAACGAAATTAGGCTCCTACAAACGAAAAAAACAGCACTACAATCGACTAGAAGGTAAACGGAGTTACTACAAATGAAAAAAAAATTACTACCATCGAAACTAAGTTACTACAAACGAAAAAAACCGCACTACAAACGAAAGATTGCTACTACAAACGGAATTAAGCTCCTACAAACGAAAAAAACAGCACTACAAACGACCAGAAGGTTGAGGGAGTTACTACAAACGAAAAAAAATTACTACAAACGAAGCTAAGTTACTGCAAACGAAAAAAACGGCACTTCAAACGACTAGAAGGTCAACAGAGTTACTACAAACGAAAAAAAATTCACCACAAACGAAACTAAGTTACTACAAAAGAAAAAAATGGCACTAAAAATGAAAGATCGCTACTACAAACGGAATTAAGCTCCTACAAACGAGAAAAACAGCACTACAAACGAAACTAAGTTATTACAAACGAAAAAAACAGCACTACAAACGAAAGATCGCGACTACAAACGAAACTAAGCTACTACAAACGAAAAAAACAGTACTACAAACGACTAGAAAGTAAACGAAGTTACTAAAAACAAAAAAAATTTTACTACAAACGAAACGAAGTTACTACAAACGAAAAAAACGGTACTACAAACGAACGATCGCTACTACAAACGAAACTAAGCTACTACAAACGGAAAAAATAGCACTACACACGACCTGATACTAAACGGAGTTACTACAAACGAAAAAAAAATTAATACAAACGAAAAAAACAGCACTACAAATGAACGATCGCTACTACGAACGAAATTAGGCTCCTACAAACGAAAAAAACAGCACTACAATCGACTAGAAGGTAAACGGAGTTACTACAAATGAAAAAAAAATTACTACTATCGAAACTAAGTTACTACAAACGAAAAAAACCGCACTACAAACGAAAGATTGCTACTACAAACGGAATTAAGCTCCTACAAACGAAAAAAACAGCACTACAAATGAACGATCCCTACTACAAACGAAACTAAGCTACTACAAATGAAAAAAACAGCACTACAAACGACCAGAAACTAAACGGAGTTACTACAAACGAAAAAAAAATTACCACAAACGAAAAAAAAAAGCATAACAAATGAATGATCGCTACTACAAACAAAATTAGGCTCCTACAAGCGAAAAAAAACAGCACAACAAACGACTAGAAGGTAAACGGAGTTACTACAAATGAAAAAAAATTACTACAATCGAAACTAAGTTACTACAAACGAAAAAAACAGCACTACAAACGACTAGAAGGTAAACGCAGTTACTACAAACGAAAAAAAAATTACTACAAACGAAACTAAGTTACTACAAACGAAAAAAACGGCACTACAAACGACTAGAAGGTAAACAGAGATACTACAAACGAAAAAAACTTTACTACCAAGGAACTCAATTACTAGAAACAAAAGAAAAGGCACTACAAACGACTAGAAGGTAAACGAAGTTACTACAAACAAAAAAAATTTACTACAAACGAAACTTAGTTACTACAAACGAAAAAAACGGCACTACAACCGAACGATCGCTACTACAAACGAAACTAAGCTACTACAAATGAAAAAAACAGCACTACAAACGACCAGAAACTAAACGGAGTGACTACAAACGAAAAAAAAATTACCACAAACGAAAAAAACAGCACTGCAAATGAATGATCGCTACTACAAACGAAATTAGGCTCCTACAAACGAAAAAAACAGCACTACAAACGATTAGAAGGTAAACGGAGTTACTACAAACAGAAAAAAAAATACTACAATCGAAACTAAGTTACTACAAACAAAAAAAACCGCACTACAAACGAAAGATTGCTACTACAAACGGATCTAGACTCCTACAAACGAAAAAAAACAGCACTACAAACGACTAGAAGGTAAACGCAGTTACTACAAACGAAAAAAAAATTACTACAAACGAAATTAAGTTACTACAAACGACATAAACAGCACTACAATCGAAAGATCGCTACTACAAACGAAACTAAGTTACTAAAAACGAAAAAAACAGCACTACAAACGACCAGAAGGTTAAGGGAGTTACTACAAACGAAAAAAAATTACTACAAACGAAGCTAAGTTACTGCAAACGAAAAAAACGGCACTTTAAACGACCAGAAGGTCAACGGAGTTACTACAAACGAAAAAAAATTCACTACAAACGGAACTAAGTTACTACAAAAGAAAAAAACGGCACTAAAAATGAAAAATCGCTACTACAAACGGTATTAAGCTCCTACAAACGAAAAAAACAGCACTACAAACGAAACTAAGTTACTACAAACGAAAAAAACAGCACTACAAACAAAAGATCGCGACTACAAACGAAACTAAGCTACTACAAACGAAAAAAACAGTACTACAAACGACTAGAAAGTAAACGAAGTTACTACAAACAAAAAAAATTTTACTACAAACGAAACGAAGTTACTACAAACGAAAAAAACGGCACTACAAACGAACGATCGCTACTACAAATGAAAAAAACAGCACTACAAATGAATGATCGCTACTACAAACATAATTAGGCACCTAGAAGCGAAAAAAACAGCACTACAAACGACTAGAAGGTAAACGCAGATACCACAAACGAAGAAAAAATTACTACAAACGAAACTAAGTTACTACAAACGACATTACCAGCACTACAAACGAAAGATCGCTACTACAAACAAAACTAAGTTACTAAAAACGAAAAAAACAGCACCACAAACGACCAGAAGGTTGAGGGAGTTACTACAAACGAAAAAAAATTACTACAAACGAAACTAAGTTACTATAAACGAAAAAAACGGCACTTCAAACGACTAGAAGGTCAACAGAGTTACTACAAACGAAAAAAAATTTACTACAAACGAAACTAAGTTACTACAAAAGAAAAAAACGGCACTAAAAATGAAAGATCGCTACTACAAACGAAATTAAGCTCCTACAAACGAGAAAAACAGCACTACAAACGACTAGAAGGTAAACGGAGTTACTACAAATGGAAAAAAAATTACTACAATCGAAACTAAGTTACTACAAACGAAAAAAACAGCACTACAAACGACTAGAAGGTAAACGCAGTTACTACAATCGAAACTAAGTTACTACAAACGAAAAAAACAGCACTACAAGGGACTAGAAGGTAAACGCAGTTACTACAAATGAAAAAAAAAATACTACAAACGAAACTAAGTTACTACAAACGAAAAAAACCGCACTACAAACGAACGATCCCTACTACAAACGAAACTAAGCTACTACAAATGAAAAAAACAGCACTACAATTGACCAGAAACTAAACGGAATTACTACAAACGAAAAAAAAATTCCCACAAACGAAAAAAAAAGCACTACAAATGAATGATCGCTACTACAAATAAAATTAGGCTCCTACAAGCGAAAAAAACAGCACAACAAACGACTAGAAGGGAAACGGAGTTACTACAAATGGAAAAAAAATTACTACAATCGAAACTAAGTTACTACAAACGAAAAAAACTGCACTACAAACGACTAGAAAGTAAACGCAGTTACTACAAACGAAAAAAAAATTACTACAAACGAAACTAAGTTACTACAAACGAAAAAAACGGCACTACAAACGACTAGAAGGTAAACAGAGATACTACAAACGAAAAAAACTTTACTACCAACGAAACTAAGTTACTAGAAACAAAAAAAAAGGCACTACAAACGACTAGAAGGTAAACGAAGTTACTACAAACAAAAAAAATTTACTACAAACGAAACTTAGTTACTACAAACGAAAAAAACGGCACTCCAAACGAACGATCGCTACTACAAACGAAACTAAGCTACTACAAATGAAAAAAACAGCACTACAAACGACCAGAAACTAAACGGAGTTACTACAAACGAAAAAAAAATTACCACAAACGAAAAAAACAGCACTACAAATGAATGATCGCTACTACAAACAAAATTAGGCTCCTACAAACGAAAAAAACAGCACTACAAACGATTAGAAGTTAAACGGAGTTACTACAAACAGAAAAAAAAATACTACAATCGAAACTAAGTTACTATCAGGAGTACAAATTGAAAATGCGGGATTTTTTTCTATTTTTGAACGTTTATTCTGAAAAAATGGTAACAAATGAATTATTCAAAGTATTGTCCATCGCTAGCCACAACTTTTTCCCATCTTTCTGGCAATTTACGGATACCGTCGCGAAAAAATTCGGCCGGCTTGGCTGCTATCCAGTCATCGACCCATTTTTGGGCTTCTTCGTAAGAATGGAAGCGCTGGTCAGCTAGGCCATGTGTCATCGATCGGAAAAGGTGGTAATCGGAAGGAGCAATATCTGGGCTATACGGCGGGTGGGGTAAGACTTCCCATTTCAGCGTTTGTAGGTATGTTTTGACCGGCGCTGCAACATGTGGCCGAGCGTTGTCATGTTGCAAAATTACTTTGTCGTGTCTTTGCTCGTATTGTGGCCGTTTTTCTTTGAGTGCGCGGCTCAAACGCATCAATTGAGTTCGGTATAGTGCTCCTGTGATGGTTTCGTTCGATTTCAATAGCTCATAATACACCACACCCAGCTGGTCCCACCAAATACAGAGCATGAGCTTGGCGCCGTGAATATTTGGTTTGGCCGTCGATGATGATGCATGGCCGGGGTAACCATATGATTTTTTGCGCTTCGGGTTATCGTAATGGATCCACTTTTCATCACCAGTGACAATGCGATGCAAAAAACCCTTCCGTTTTTGCCGTTCGAGCAGCAGTTCGCATGCAAAAAAACGGCGCTCGACGTCTCTCGGCTTCAGCTCATACGGCACCCAATGTCCTTGCTTTTGGATCATTCCGAGGGCTTTTATACGATGGGAAATGGCTTGCTGTGTCACTCCCAATGAATCTGCGAGCTCTTGTTGAGTTTGACACGAGTCTTCATTGAGTATTGCCTCCAATTCAGCATTCTCAAACTTTTTCACTTGGCCCGGCCGCTCTTTGTCCTCAACGTCAAAATCACCACTTCTAAACCGCACAAACCATCTCTCGCACGTTGAAACCGATGGAACATGACTCGGATAAGCCTCGGAGACCAATCGATGTGCTTCAGCAGCACTTTTCTTCAAATTAAAGAAGTAAATTAAAACTTCCCGCAAATGCTGTTTTGTTGGCACGAAACTCGACATATTGAGAGCTCAAAAAAACTATGAATTTGACACTGCGACAAATTGACACATACTGAAAATTAAAGCTATAAGACGTAGCTTTGACATGAACATAGTCACAGTACTGCCTGATGCGTATAGCGTTAGTAACGCCATCTGTTATCAAACCCGCATTTTCAATTTGTACCCCTGATACAAACGAAAAAAACCGCACTACAAACGAAAGATTGCTACTACAAACGGATCTAGACTCCTACAAACGAAAAAAAACAGCACTACAAACGACTAGAAGGTAAACGCAGTTACTACAAACGAAAAAAAAATTACTACAAACGAAATTAAGTTACTACAAACGAAAAAAACAGCACTACAAACGAAATTAAGCCCCTACAAACGGAAAAAACAGTACTATAAACGACTAGAAGGTAAACGCAGTTACTACAAACGAAAAAAAAATTACTACAAACGAAACTAAGTTACTACAAACGAAAAGAAAGGCACTACAAACGACTAGACAGTGAACGAAGTTACTACAAACGAAAAAAAATTTACTACAAACGAAACTAAGTTACTACAAACAAAAAAAATGGCACTACAAACGAAAGATCGCTATTACAAACGAAATTAAGCTATCACAAACAAAAAAAACCGCACTACAAGCGATCAGAAGGTAAACGGAGTTACTACAAACGAAAAAAAAATTACTACAAACGAAACTATGTTACGTCAAACAGAAAAAAGGCACTACAAACGACTAGAAGGTCAACGAAGTTACTACAAACGAAAAAAAATTTACTACAAACGAATCTCAGATACTACAAACGAAAAAAACGCCACTACAAAGAAAAGATCGCTACTACAAACATAACTAAGCTACTAAAAAAGAAAAAAACCGCACTTCAAACGAAAGATCGCTACTACAAACGAAACTAAGCTACTACAAACGAAACTAAGCTACTACAAACAGAAAAAATAGCACTACACACGACCTGATACTAAACGGAGTTCCTACAAACGAAAAAAAAATTAATACAAACGAAAAAAACAGCACTACAAATAAACGATCGCTACTACGTACGATATTAGGCTCCTACAAACGAAAAAAACAGCACTACAATCGACTAGAAGGTAAACGGAGTTACTACAAATGAAAAAAAAATTACTACTATCGAAACTAAGTTACTACAAACGACATAAACAGCACTACAATCGAAAAATCGCTACTACAAACGAAACTAAGTTACTAAAAACGAAAAAAACAGCACTACAAACGACTAGACGGTAAACGGAGTTCCTACAAACGAAAAAAAAATTACTACAAACAGAACTAAGTTACTACAAACGAAAAAAACGGCACTACAAACGACTAGAAGGTAAACAGAGATACTACAAACGAAAAAAACTTTACTACAAACGAAACTAAGTTACTACAAAAGAAAAAAACGGCACCACAAAGGACTAGACGGTGAACGAAGTTACTACAAATGAAAAAAAATTTACTACGAACGAAACTAAGTTACTACAAACAAAAAAAATTGCACTACAAACGAAATATCGCTACTACAAACGAAATTAAGCTACTACAAACGAAAGAAACAGCACTACAAACGATCAGAATGTAAACGGAGTTAGTGCAAACGAAAAAAAAATTACCACAAACGAAACTAAGTTACTACAAACGAAAAAAACGGCACTACAAACGACTAGACGGTGAACGGAGTTACTACAAACGAAAAAAAATTTCTACAAACGAAACAAAGTTACTACAAACGAAAAAAACAGCACTACAAACGACTAGAAGGTAAACAGAGATACTACAAACGAAAAAAACTTTACTACAAACAAAACTAAGTTACTAGAAACGAAAAAAAAGGCACTACGAACGACTAGAAGGTAAACGTAAGTTACTACAAACGAAAAAAAAATTACTACAAACGAAACTAAGTTACTACAAACGAAAAAAACGGCACTACAAACGACTAGAAGGTAAACAGAGATACTACAAACGAAAAAAACTTCACTACAAACGAAACTAAGTTACTAGAAACGAAAAAAAAAGGCACTACAAACGAAACTAAGTTACTAGAAACGAAAAAAAAGGCACTACAAACGACTAGAAGGTGAACGAAGTTACTACAAACAAAAAAAAATTTACTTCAAATGAAACTAAGTTACTACAAATGAAAAAAACGGCACTACAAACGAACGATCGCTACTACGAACGAAATTAGGCTCCTACAAACGAAAAGAACAGCACTACAATCGACTAGAAGGTAAACGGAGTTACTACAAATGAAAAAAAAATTACTACCATCGAAACTAAGTTACTACAAACGAAAAAAACCGCACTACAAACGAAAGATTGCTACTACAAACGGAATTAAGCTCCTACAAACGAAAAAAACAGCACTACAAACGACCAGAAGGTTAAGGGAGTTACTACAAACGAAAAAAAATTACTACAAACGAAGCTAAGTTACTGCAAACGAAAAAAACGGCACTTCAAACGACTAGAAGGTCAACGGAGTTACTACAAACGAAAAAAAATTCACCACAAACGAAACTAAGTTTCTACAAAAGAAAAAAACGACACTAAAAATGAAAGATCGCTACTACAAACGGAATTAAGCTCCTACAAACGAGAAAAACAGCACTACAAACGAAACTAAGTTATTACAAATGAAAAAAACAGCACTACAAACGAAAGATCGCGACTACAAAAGAAACTAAGCTACTACAAACGAAAAAAACAGTACTACAAACGACTAGAAAGTAAACGAAGTTACTAAAAACAAAAAAAAATTTACTACAAACGAAACGAAGTTACTACAAACGAAAAAAACGGCACTACAAACGAACGATCGCTACTACAAACGAAACTAAGCAACTACAAATGAAAAAAACAGCACTAATATGAATGATCGCTACTACAAACAAAATTAGGCACCTAGAAGCGAAAAAAACAGCACTACAAACGACTAGAAGGTAAACGCAGTTACTACAAACGAAGAAAAAATTACTACAAACGAAACTAAGTTACTACAAACGACATTACCAGCACTACAAACGAAAGTTCGCTACTACAAACAAAACTAAGTTACTAAAAACGAAAAAAACAGCACCACAAACGACCAGAAGGTTAAGGGAGTTACTACAAAGGAAAAAAAATTACTACAAACGAAACTAAGTTACTATAAACGAAAAAAACGGCATTTCAAACGACTAGAAGGTCAACAGAGTTACTACAAACGAAAAAAAATTTACTACAAACGAAACTAAGTTACTACAAAAGAAAAAAACGGCACTAAAAATGAAAGATCGCTACTACAAACGAAATTAAGCTCCTACAAACGAAAAAAACAGCACTACAAACGACTAGAAGGTAAACGGAGTTACTACAAATGGAAAAAAAATTACTACAATCGAAACTAAGTTACTACAAACGAAAAAAACAGCACTACAAACGACTAGAAGGTAAACGCAGTTACTACAATCGAAACTAAGTTACTACAAACGAAAAAAACAGCACTACAAACGACTAGAAGGTAAACGCAGTTACTACAAATGAAAAAAAAATTACTACAAACGAAACTAAGTTACTACAAACGAAAAAAACCGCACTACAAACGAACGATCCCTACTACAAACGAAACTAAGCTACTACAAATGAAAAAAACAGCACTACAAACGACCAGAAACTAAACGGAATTACTACAAACGAAAAAAAAATTACCACAAACGAAAAAAAAAGCACTACAAATGAATGATCGCTACTACAAATAAAATTAGGCTTCTACAAGCGGAAAAAAACAGCACAACAAACGACTAGAAAGGAAACGGAGTTACTACAAATGGAAAAAAAATTACTACAATCGAAACTAAGTTACTACAAACGAAAAAAACTGCACTACAAACGACAAGAAAGTAAACGCAGTTACTACAAACGAAAAAAAAATTACTACAATCGAAACTAAGTTACTACAAACGAAAAAAACGGCACTACAAACGACTAGAGGGTAAACAGAGATACTACAAACGAAAAAAACTTTACTACCAACGAAACTAAGTTACTAGAAACAAAAAAAAAGGCACTATAACGACTAGAAGGTAAACGAAGTTACTACAAACAAAAAAAATTTACTACAAACGAAACTTAGTTGCTACAAACGAAAAAAACGGCACTCCAAACGAACGATCGCTACTACAAACGAAACTAAGCTACTACAAATGAAAAAAACAGCACTACAAACGACCAGAAACTAAACGGAGTTACTACAAATGAAAAAAAAATTACCACAAACGAAAAAAACAGCACTACAAATGAATGATCGCTACTACAAACAAAATTAGGCTCCTACAAACGAAAAAAACAGCACTACAAACGATTAGAAGTTAAACGGAGTTACTACAAACAGAAAAAAAAATACTACAATCGAAACTAAGTTACTACAAACGAAAAAAACCGCACTACAAACGAAAGATTGCTACTACAAACGGATCTAGACTCCTACAAACGAAAAAAAACAGCACTACAAACGACTAGAAGGTAAACGCAGTTACTACAAACGAAAAAAAAATTACTACAAACGAAATTAAGTTACTACAAACGAAAAAAACAGCACTACAAACGAAATTAAGCCCCTACAAACGGAAAAAACAGTACTTTAAACGACTAGAAGGTAAACGCAGTTACTACAAACGAAAAAAAAATTACTACAAACGAAACTAAGTTACTACAAACGAAAAAAAAGGCACTACAAACGACTAGACAGTGAACGAAGTTACTACAAACGAAAAAAAATTTACTACAAACGAAACTAAGTTACTACAAACAAAAAAAATGGCACTACAAACGAAAGATCGCTATTACAAACGAAATGAAGCTATCACAAACAAAAAAAACCGCACTACAAGCGATCAGAAGGTAAACGGAGTTACTACAAACGAAAAAAAAATTACTACAAACGAAACTATGTTACGTCAAACAGAAAAAAGGCACTACAAACGACTAGAAGGTCAACGAAGTTACTACAAACGAAAAAAAATTTACTACAAACGAATCTCAGATACTACAAACGAAAAAAACGCCACTACAAAGAAAAGATCGCAACTACAAACATAACTAAGCTACAAAAAAAGAAAAAAACGGCACTTCAAACGAAAGATCACTACTACAAACGAAACTAAGCTACTAGAAACGAAAAAAACAGCACTACAAACGACTAGAAAGTAAACGGACTTACTAAAAACGAAAAAAAAATTACTAGAAACGAAATTAAGTTACTACAAACAAAAAAAACAGCGCTACAAATGACTAAAAGGTGATCCAAGTTACTACAAAGGAAAAAAAATTTACTACAAACGAAACTAAGTTACTACAAACGAAAAAAACAGCATTACAAACGAAAGATCGCCACTACAAACAAAACTAAGCTACGACAAACGAAAAAAACAGCACTACAAACGACTAGAAAGTAAGCGGAGTTACTACAAACGAAAAAAAAATTACTTAAACGGAGCAAAGTTACTACAAACGATAAAAAACGGCACAACAAACGAAAGATCGCTACTACAAACAAAATTAAGCTACCACAAACAAAATAAACAGCACTACAAGCAATCAGAAGGTAAACGGAGATACTACAAACGAAAAAAACGGCACTACAAACGACTAGAAGGTAAACAGAGATACTACAAACGAAAAAAACTTTACTACAAACGAAACTAAGTTACTACAAATAAAAAAAATTGCACTACAAACGAAATATCGCTACTACAAACGAAATTAAGCTACTACAAACGAAAGAAACAGCACTACAAACGATCAGAATGTAAACGGAGTTAGTGCAAACGAAAAAAAAATTACTACAAACGAAACTACGTAACTACAAACGAAGAAAACGGCACTACAAACGACTAGACGGTGAACGGAGTTACTACAAACAAAAAAAAAATTCTACAAATGAAACAAAGTTACTACAAACGAAAAAAACGGCACTACAAACGACTAGAAGGTAAACAGAGATACTACAAACGAAATAAAATTTACTACAAACGAAACTAAGTTACTAGAAACGAAAAAAACGGCACTACAAACGACTAGAAGGTGAACGAAGTTACTACAAACAAACAAAAATTTACTACAAATGAAACTAAGTTACTACAAACGAAAAAAACGGCACTACAAACGAACGATCGCTACTACAAACGAAACTAAGCTACTACAAACGAAAAAAACACCACTGAAAACGACGAGAAGGTAAACGCAGTTACTACAAACAAAAAAAAATTACTACAAACGAAACTCAGTTACTACAAATGAAAAAAACAGCACTACAAATGAATGATCGCTACTACAAACAAAATTAGGCACCTAGAAGCGAAAAAAACAGCACTACAAACGACGAGAAGGTAAACGCAGTTACTACAAACAAAAAAAAAATTACTACAAACGAAACTAAGTTACTAGAAACGAAAAAAACGGCACTACAAACGACTAGAAGGTGAACGAAGTTACTACAAACAAAAAAAAATTTACTACAAATGAAACTAAGTTACTACAAACGAAAAAAACGGCACTACAAACGAACGATCGCTACTACAAACGAAACTAAGCTACTACAAACGAAAAAAACAGCACTACAAACGACCAGAAGTAAACGGAGTTACAACAAACGAAAAAAAAATTACTACAAACGAAAAAAACAGCACTACAAATGAATGATCGCTACTACAAACGAAATTAGGCTTCTATAAACGGAAAAAACAGCACTACAAACGACGAGAAGGTAAACGCAGTTACTACAAACAAAAAAAAAATTACTACAAACGAAACTAAGCTACTACAAACGAAAAAAACAGTACTACAAACGACTAGAAAGTAAACGAAGTTACTAAAAACGAAAAAAATTTTACTACAAACGAAACGAAGTTACTACAAACGAAAAAAACGGCACTACAAACGAACGATCGCTACTACAAACGAAACTAAGCTACTACAAATGAAAAAAACAGCACTACAAATGAATGATCGCTACTACAAACAAAATTAGGCACCTAGAAGCGAAAAAAACAGCACTACAAACGACTAGAAGGTAAACGCAGTTACTACAAACGAAGAAAAAATTACTACAAACGAAACTAAGTTACTACAAACGAAAAAAACGGCACTACAAACGACTAGAAGGTAAACAGAGATACTACAAACGAAAAAAACTTCACTACAAACGAAACTAAGTTACTAGAAACTAAAAAAAAGGCACTACAAACGAAACTAAGTTACTAGAAACGAAAAAAAAGGCACTACAAACGACTAGAAGGTGAACAAAGTTACTACAAACAAAAAAAAATTTACTTCAAATGAAACTAAGTTACTACAAATGAAAAAAACGGCACTACAAACGAACGATCGCTACTACAAACGAAACTAAGCTACTACAAACAGAAAAAATAGCACTACACACGACCTGATACTAAACGGAGTTCCTACAAACGAAAAAAAAATTAATACAAACGAAAAAAACAGCACTACAAATAAACGATCGCTACTACGTACGATATTAGGCTCCTACAAACGAAAAAAACAGCACTACAATCGACTAGAAGGTAAACGGAGTTACTACAAATGAAAAAAAAATTACTACTATCGAAACTAAGTTACTACAAACGACATAAACAGCACTACAATCGAAAAATCGCTACTACAAACGAAACTAAGTTACTAAAAACGAAAAAAACAGCACTACAAACGACTAGACGGTAAACGGAGTTCCTACAAACGAAAAAAAAATTACTACAAACAGAACTAAGTTACTACAAACGAAAAAAACGGCACTACAAACGACTAGAAGGTAAACAGAGATACTACAAACGAAAAAAACTTTACTACAAACGAAACTAAGTTACTACAAAAGAAAAAAACGGCACCACAAAGGACTAGACGGTGAACGAAGTTACTACAAATGAAAAAAAATTTACTACGAACGAAACTAAGTTACTACAAACAAAAAAAATTGCACTACAAACGAAATATCGCTACTACAAACGAAATTAAGCTACTACAAACGAAAGAAACAGCACTACAAACGATCAGAATGTAAACGGAGTTAGTGCAAACGAAAAAAAAATTACCACAAACGAAACTAAGTTACTACAAACGAAAAAAACGGCACTACAAACGACTAGACGGTGAACGGAGTTACTACAAACGAAAAAAAATTTCTACAAACGAAACAAAGTTACTACAAACGAAAAAAACAGCACTACAAACGACTAGAAGGTAAACAGAGATACTACAAACGAAAAAAACTTTACTACAAACAAAACTAAGTTACTAGAAACGAAAAAAAAGGCACTACGAACGACTAGAAGGTAAACGTAAGTTACTACAAACGAAAAAAAAATTACTACAAACGAAACTAAGTTACTACAAACGAAAAAAACGGCACTACAAACGACTAGAAGGTAAACAGAGATACTACAAACGAAAAAAACTTCACTACAAACAAAACTAAGTTACTAGAAACGAAAAAAAAAGGCACTACAAACGAAACTAAGTTACTAGAAACGAAAAAAAAGGCACTACAAACGACTAGAAGGTGAACGAAGTTACTACAAACAAAAAAAAATTTACTTCAAATGAAACTAAGTTACTACAAATAAAAAAAACGGCACTACAAACGAACGATCGCTACTACAAACGAAACTAAGCTACTACAAACGGAAAAAATAGCACTACACATGACCTGATACTAAACGGAGTTACTACAAACGAAAAAAAAATTAATACAAACGAAAAAAACAGCACTACAAATGAACGATCGCTACTACGAACGAAATTAGGCTCCTACAAACGAAAAAAACAGCACTACAATCGACTAGAAGGTAAACGGAGTTACTACAAATGAAAAAAAAATTACTACCATCGAAACTGAGTTACTACAAACGAAAAAAACCGCACTACAAACGAAAGATTGCTACTACAAACGGAATTAAGCACCTACAAACGAAAAAAACAGCACTACAAACGACCAGAAGGTTGAGGGAGTTACTACAAACGAAAAAAAATTACTACAAACGAAGCTAAGTTACTGCAAACGAAAAAAACGGCACTTCAAACGACTAGAAGGTCAACAGAGTTACTACAAACGAAAAAAAATTCACCACAAACGAAACTAAGTTACTACAAAAGAAAAAAATGGCACTAAAAATGAAAGATCGCTACTACAAACGGAATTAAGCTCCTACAAACGAGAAAAACAGCACTACAAACGAAACTAAGTTATTACAAACGAAAAAAACAGCACTACAAACGAAAGATCGCGACTACAAACGAAACTAAGCTACTACAAACGAAAAAAACAGTACTACAAACGACTAGAAAGTAAACGAAGTTACTAAAAACAAAAAAAATTTTACTACAAACGAAACGAAGTTACTACAAACGAAAAAAACGGTACTACAAACGAACGATCGCTACTACAAACGAAACTAAGCTACTACAAACGGAAAAAATAGCACTACACACGACCTGATACTAAACGGAGTTACTACAAACGAAAAAAAAATTAATACAAACGAAAAAAACAGCACTACAAATGAACGATCGCTACTACGAACGAAATTAGGCTCCTACAAACGAAAAAAACAGCACTACAATCGACTAGAAGGTAAACGGAGTTACTACAAATGAAAAAAAAATTACTACCATCGAAACTAAGTTACTACAAACGAAAAAAACCGCACTACAAACGAAAGATTGCTACTACAAACGGAATTAAGCTCCTACAAACGAAAAAAACAGCACTACAAATGAACGATCCCTACTACAAACGAAACTAAGCTACTACAAATGAAAAAAACAGCACTACAAACGACCAGAAACTAAACGGAGTTACTACAAACGAAAAAAAAATTACCACAAACGAAAAAAAAAAGCATAACAAATGAATGATCGCTACTACAAACAAAATTAGGCTCCTACAAGCGAAAAAAAACAGCACAACAAACGACTAGAAGGTAAACGGAGTTACTACAAATGAAAAAAAATTACTACAATCGAAACTAAGTTACTACAAACGAAAAAAACAGCACTACAAACGACTAGAAGGTAAACGCAGTTACTACAAACGAAAAAAAAATTACTACAAACGAAACTAAGTTACTACAAACGAAAAAAACGGCACTACAAACGACTAGAAGGTAAACAGAGATACTACAAACGAAAAAAACTTTACTACCAAGGAACTCAATTACTAGAAACAAAAGAAAAGGCACTACAAACGACTAGAAGGTAAACGAAGTTACTACAAACAAAAAAAATTTACTACAAACGAAACTTAGTTACTACAAACGAAAAAAACGGCACTACAACCGAACGATCGCTACTACAAACGAAACTAAGCTACTACAAATGAAAAAAACAGCACTACAAACGACCAGAAACTAAACGGAGTGACTACAAACGAAAAAAAAATTACCACAAACGAAAAAAACAGCACTGCAAATGAATGATCGCTACTACAAACGAAATTAGGCTCCTACAAACGAAAAAAACAGCACTACAAACGATTAGAAGGTAAACGGAGTTACTACAAACAGAAAAAAAAATACTACAATCGAAACTAAGTTACTACAAACAAAAAAAACCGCACTACAAACGAAAGATTGCTACTACAAACGGATCTAGACTCCTACAAACGAAAAAAAACAGCACTACAAACGACTAGAAGGTAAACGCAGTTACTACAAACGAAAAAAAAATTACTACAAACGAAATTAAGTTACTACAAACGACATAAACAGCACTACAATCGAAAGATCGCTACTACAAACGAAACTAAGTTACTAAAAACGAAAAAAACAGCACTACAAACGACCAGAAGGTTAAGGGAGTTACTACAAACGAAAAAAAATTACTACAAACGAAGCTAAGTTACTGCAAACGAAAAAAACGGCACTTTAAACGACCAGAAGGTCAACGGAGTTACTACAAACGAAAAAAAATTCACTACAAACGGAACTAAGTTACTACAAAAGAAAAAAACGGCACTAAAAATGAAAAATCGCTACTACAAACGGTATTAAGCTCCTACAAACGAAAAAAACAGCACTACAAACGAAACTAAGTTACTACAAACGAAAAAAACAGCACTACAAACAAAAGATCGCGACTACAAACGAAACTAAGCTACTACAAACGAAAAAAACAGTACTACAAACGACTGGAAAGTAAACGAAGTTACTACAAACAAAAAAAATTTTACTACAAACGAAACGAAGTTACTACAAACGAAAAAAACGGCACTACAAACGAACGATCGCTACTACAAATGAAAAAAACAGCACTACAAATGAATGATCGCTACTACAAACATAATTAGGCACCTAGAAGCGAAAAAAACAGCACTACAAACGACTAGAAGGTAAACGCAGTTACCACAAACGAAGAAAAAATTACTACAAACGAAACTAAGTTACTACAAACGACATTACCAGCACTACAAACGAAAGATCGCTACTACAAACAAAACTAAGTTACTAAAAACGAAAAAAACAGCACCACAAACGACCAGAAGGTTGAGGGAGTTACTACAAACGAAAAAAAATTACTACAAACGAAACTAAGTTACTATAAACGAAAAAAACGGCACTTCAAACGACTAGAAGGTCAACAGAGTTACTACAAACGAAAAAAAATTTACTACAAACGAAACTAAGTTACTACAAAAGAAAAAAACGGCACTAAAAATGAAAGATCGCTACTACAAACGAAATTAAGCTCCTACAAACGAGAAAAACAGCACTACAAACGACTAGAAGGTAAACGGAGTTACTACAAATGGAAAAAAAATTACTACAATCGAAACTAAGTTACTACAAACGAAAAAAACAGCACTACAAACGACTAGAAGGTAAACGCAGTTACTACAATCGAAACTAAGTTACTACAAACGAAAAAAACAGCACTACAAACGACTAGAAGGTAAACGCAGTTACTACAAATGAAAAAAAAAATACTACAAACGAAACTAAGTTACTACAAACGAAAAAAACCGCACTACAAACGAACGATCCCTACTACAAACGAAACTAAGCTACTACAAATGAAAAAAACAGCACTACAATTGACCAGAAACTAAACGGAATTACTACAAACGAAAAAAAAATTACCACAAACGAAAAAAAAAGCACTACAAATGAATGATCGCTACTACAAATAAAATTAGGCTCCTACAAGCGAAAAAAACAGCACAACAAACGACTAGAAGGGAAACGGAGTTACTACAAATGGAAAAAAAATTACTACAATCGAAACTAAGTTACTACAAACGAAAAAAACTGCACTACAAACGACTAGAAAGTAAACGCAGTTACTACAAACGAAAAAAAAATTACTACAAACGAAACTAAGTTACTACAAACGAAAAAAACCGCACTACAAACGAAAGATTGCTACTACAAACGGATCTAGACTCCTACAAACGAAAAAAAACAGCACTACAAACGACTAGAAGGTAAACGCAGTTACTACAAACGAAAAAAAAATTACTACAAACGAAATTAAGTTACTACAAACGAAAAAAACAGCACTACAAACGAAATTAAGCCCCTACAAACGGAAAAAACAGTACTATAAACGACTAGAAGGTAAACGCAGTTACTACAAACGAAAAAAAAATTACTACAAACGAAACTAAGTTACTACAAACGAAAAGAAAGGCACTACAAACGACTAGACAGTGAACGAAGTTACTACAAACGAAAAAAAATTTACTACAAACGAAACTAAGTTACTACAAACAAAAAAAATGGCACTACAAACGAAAGATCGCTATTACAAACGAAATTAAGCTATCACAAACAAAAAAAACCGCACTACAAGCGATCAGAAGGTAAACGGAGTTACTACAAACGAAAAAAAAATTACTACAAACGAAACTATGTTACGTCAAACAGAAAAAAGGCACTACAAACGACTAGAAGGTCAACGAAGTTACTACAAACGAAAAAAAATTTACTACAAACGAATCTCAGATACTACAAACGAAAAAAACGCCACTACAAAGAAAAGATCGCTACTACAAACATAACTAAGCTACTAAAAAAGAAAAAAACCGCACTTCAAACGAAAGATCGCTACTACAAACGAAACTAAGCTACTACAAACGAAAAAAACAGCACTACAAACGACTAGAAAGTAAACGGACTTACTAAAAACGAAAAAAAATTTACTTAAACGGACAAAGTTACTACAAACGATAAAAAACGGCACAACAAACGAAAGATCGCTACTACAAACAAAATTAAGCTACCACAAACAAAATAAACAGCACTACAAGCAATCAGAAGGTAAACGGAGATACTACAAACGAAAAAAACGGCACTACAAACGACTAGAAGGTAAGCAGAGATACTACAAACGAAAAAAACTTTACTACAAACGAAACTAAGTTACTACAAACGAAAAAAAAGGCACTACAAACGACTAGACGGTGAACGAAGTTACTACAAATGAAAAAAAATTTACTACGAACGAAACTTAGTTACTACAAATAAAAAAAATTGCACCACAAACGAAATATCGCTACTACAAACGAAATTAAGCTACTACAAACGAAAGAAACAGCACTACAAACGATCAGAATGTAAACGGAGTTAGTGCAAACGAAAAAAAAATTCCTACAAACGAAACTAAGTAACTACAAACGAAGAAAACGGCACTACAAACGACTAGACGGTGAACGGAGTTACTACAAACAAAAAAAAAATTCTACAAATAAAACAAAGTTACTACAAACGAAAAAAACGGCACTACAAACGACTAGAAGGTAAACAGAGATACTACAAACGAAATAAAATTTACTACAAACGAAACTAAGTTACTAGAAACGAAAAAAACGGCACTACAAACGACTAGAAGGTGAACGAAGTTACTACAAACAAAAAAAAATTTACTACAAATGAAACTAAGTTACTACAAACGAAAAAAACGGCACTACAAACGAACGATCGCTACTACAAACGAAACTAAGCTACTACAAACGAAAAAAACAGCACTACAAACGACCAGAAGTAAACGGAGTTACAACAAACGAAAAAAAAATTACTACAAACGAAAATAACAGCACTACAAATGAATGATCGCTACTACAAACGAAATTAGGCTCCTATAAACGGAAAAAACAGCACTACAAACGACGAGAAGGTAAACGGAGTTACTACAAACAAACAAAAATTACTACAAACGAAATTAAGTTACTACAAACGAAAGATCGCTACTACAAGTAAAACTAAGCTACTACAAACGAAAAAAACAGCACTACAAACGAAAGATCACTACTACAAACGAAATTAACCTACTACAAACAAAAAAAACAGCACTACAAACGACTAGAAGGTAAACGGAGTTACTACAAACGAAAAAAAATTTCTACAAACGAAACTAAGTTACTACAAACAAAAAAAACCGCACTACAAACGAAAGTGTGCTACTACAAACGGAATTAAGCTTCTACAAACGAAAAAAACAGCACTGAAAACGACGAGAAGGTAAACGCAGTTACTACAAACAAAAAAAAAATTACTACAAACGAAACTCAGTTACTACAAATGAAAAAAACGGCACTACAAACAAACGATCGCTACTACAAACGAGACTAAGCTACTACATACGGAAAAAATAGCACTACACACGACCTGATACTAAAGGGAGTTACTACAAACTAAAAAAAAATTACTACAAACGAACAAAACAGCACTACAAATGAACGATCGCTACTACGAACGAAATTAGGCTCCTTGAAACGAAAAAAACAGCACTACAAACGACTAGAAGGTAAACGGAGTTACTACAAATGAAAAAAAAATTACAACCATCGAAACTAAGTTACTACAAACGACATAAACAGCACTACAATCGAAAAATCGCTACTACAAACGAAACTAAGTTACTAAAAACGAAAAAAACAGCACTACAAACGACTAGACCGCGAACGGAGTTCCTACAAACGAAAAAAAAATTACTACAAACAGAACTAAGTTACTACAAACGAAAAAAACGGCACTACAAACGACTAGAAGGTAAACAGAGATACTACAAACGAAAAAAACTTTACTACAAACGAAACTAAGTTACTACAAAAGAAAAAAACGGCACTACAAACGACTAGACGGTGAACGAAGTTACTACAAATGAAAAAAAATTTACTACGAACGAAACTAAGTTACTACAAACAAAAAAAATTGCACTACAAACAAAATATCGCTACTACAAACGAAATTAAGCTACTACAAACGAAAGAAACAGCACTACAAACGATCAGAATGTAAACGGAGTTAGTGCAAACGAAAAAAAAATTACTACAAACGAAACTAAGTTACTACAAACGAAAAAAACGGCACTACAAACGACTAGACGGTGAACGGAGTTACTACAAACAAAAAAAAATTTCTACAAACGAAACAAAGTTACTACAAACGAAAAAAACAGCACTACAAACGACTAGAAGGTAAACAGAGATACTACAAACGAAAAGAACTTTACTACAAACAAAACTAAGTTACTAGAATTGAAAAAAAAGGCACTACGAACGACTAGAAGGTAAACGTAAGTTACTACAAACGAAAAAAAAATTACTACAAACGAAACTAAGTTACAACAAACGAAAAAAACGGCACTACAAACGACTAGAAGGTAAACAGAGATATTACAAACGAAAAAAACTTCACTACAAACGAAACTAAGTTACTAGAAACGAAAAAAAAGGCACTACAAACGACTAGAAGGTGAACGAAGTTACTACAAACAAAAAAAAATTTACTTCAAATGAAACTAAGTTACTACAAATGAAAAAAACGGCACTACAAACGAACGATCGCTACTACAAACGAAACTAAGCTACTACAAACGGAAAAAATAGCACTACACACGACCTGATACTAAACGGATTTACTACAAACGAAAAAAAAATTAATACAAACGAAAAAAACAGCACTACAAATGAACGATCGCTACTACGAACGAAATTAGGCTCCTACAAACGAAAAAAACAGCACTACAATCGACTAGAAGGTAAACGGAGTTACTACAAATGAAAAAAAAATTACTACCATCGAAACTAAGTTACTACAAACGAAAAAAACCGCACTACAAACGAAAGATTGCTACTACAAACGGATTTAAGCTCCTACAAACGAAAAAAACAGCACTACAAACGACCAGAAGGTTAAGGGAGTTACTACAAACGAAAAAAAATTACTACAAACGAAGCTAAGTTACTGCAAACGAAAAAAACGGCACTTCAAACGACTAGAAGGTCAACGGAGTTACTACAAACGAAAAAAAATTCACCACAAACGAAACTAAGTTACTACAAAAGAAAAAAACGACACTAAAAATGAAAGATCGCTACTACAAACGGAATTAAGCTCCTACAAACGAGAAAAACAGCACTACAAACGAAACTAAGTTATTACAAATGAAAAAAACAGCACTACAAACGAAAGATCGCGACTACAAACGAAACTAAGCTACTACAAACGAAAAAAACAGTACTACAAACGACTAGAAAGTAAACGAAGTAACTAAAAACAAAAAAAAATTTACTACAAACGAAACGAAGTTACTACAAACGAAAAAAACGGCACTACAAACGAACGATCGCTACTACAAACGAAACTAAGCAACTACAAATGAAAAAAACAGCACTAATATGAATGATCGCTACTACAAACAAAATTAGGCACCTAGAAGCGAAAAAAACAGCACTACAAACGACTAGAAGGTAAACGCAGTTACTACAAACGAAGAAAAAATTACTACAAACGAAACTAAGTTACTACAAACGACATTACCAGCACTACAAACGAAAGATCGCTACTACAAACAAAACTAAGTTACTAAAAACGAAAAAAACAGCACCACAAACGACCAGAAGGTTAAGGGAGTTACTACAAACGAAAAAAAATTACTACAAACGAAACTAAGTTACTATAAACGAAAAAAACGGCATTTCAAACGACTAGAAGGTCAACAGAGTTACTACAAACGAAAAAAAATTTACTACAAACGAAACTAAGTTACTACAAAAGAAAAAAACGGCACTAAAAATGAAAGATCGCTACTACAAACGAAATTAAGCTCCTACAAACGAAAAAAACAGCACTACAAACGACTAGAAGGTAAACGGAGTTACTACAAATGGAAAAAAAATTACTACAATCGAAACTAAGTTACTACAAACGAAAAAAACAGCACTACAAACGACTAGAAGGTAAACGCAGTTACTACAATCGAAACTAAGTTACTACAAACGAAAAAAACAGCACTACAAACGACTAGAAGGTAAACGCAGTTACTACAAATGAAAAAAAAATTACTACAAACGAAACTAAGTTACTACAAACGAAAAAAACCGCACTACAAACGAACGATCCCTACTACAAACGAAACTAAGCTACTACAAATGAAAAAAACAGCACTACAAACGACCAGAAACTAAACGGAATTACTACAAACGAAAAAAAAATTACCACAAACGAAAAAAAAAGCACTACAAATGAATGATCGCTACTACAAATAAAATTAGGCTCCTACAAGCGAAAAAAACAGCACAACAAACGACTAGAAGGGAAACGGAGTTACTACAAATGGAAAAAAAATTACTACAATCGAAACTAAGTTACTACAAACGAAAAAAACTGCACTACAAACGACTAGAAAGTAAACGCAGTTACTACAAACGAAAAAAAAATTACTACAATCGAAACTAAGTTACTACAAACGAAAAAAACGGCACTACAAACGACTAGAGGGTAAACAGAGATACTACAAACGAAAAAAACTTTACTACCAACGAAACTAAGTTACTAGAAACAAAAAAAAGGCACTATAACGACTAGAAGGTAAACGAAGTTACTACAAACAAAAAAAATTTACTACAAACGAAACTTAGTTGCTACAAACGAAAAAAACGGCACTCCAAACGAACGATCGCTACTACAAACGAAACTAAGCTACTACAAATGAAAAAAACAGCACTACAAACGACCAGAAACTAAACGGAGTTACTACAAATGAAAAAAAAATTACCACAAACGAAAAAAACAGCACTACAAATGAATGATCGCTACTACAAACAAAATTAGGCTCCTACAAACGAAAAAAACAGCACTACAAACGATTAGAAGTTAAACGGAGTTACTACAAACAGAAAAAAAAATACTACAATCGAAACTAAGTTACTACAAACGAAAAAAACCGCACTACAAATGAAAGATTGCTACTACAAACGGATCTAGACTCCTACAAACGAAAAAAAACAGCACTACAAACGACTAGAAGGTAAACGCAGTTACTACAAACGAAAAAAAAATTACTACAAACGAAATTAAGTTACTACAAACGAAAAAAACAGCACTACAAACGAAATTAAGCCCCTACAAACGGAAAAAACAGTACTATAAACGACTAGAAGGTAAACGCAGTTACTACAAACGAAAAAAAAATTACTACAAACGAAACTAAGTTACTACAAACGAAAAAAAAGGCACTACAAACGACTAGACAGTGAACGAAGTTACTACAAACGAAAAAAAATTTACTACAAACGAAACTAAGTTACTACAAACAAAAAAAATGGCACTACAAACGAAAGATCGCTATTACAAACGAAATGAAGCTATCACAAACAAAAAAAACCGCACTACAAGCGATCAGAAGGTAAACGGAGTTACCACAAACGAAAAAAAAATTACTACAAACGAAACTATGTTACGTCAAACAGGAAAAAGGCACTACAAACGACTAGAAGGTCAACGAAGTTACTACAAACGAAAAAAAATTTACTACAAACGAATCTCAGATACTACAAACGAAAAAAACGCCACTACAAAGAAAAGATCGCTACTACAAACATAACTAAGCTACTAAAAAAGAAAAAAACCGCACTTCAAACGAAAGATCACTACTACAAACGAAACTAAGCTACTACAAACGAAAAAAACAGAACTACAAACGACTAGAAAGTAAACGGACTTACTAAAAACGAAAAAAAAATTACTAGAAACGAAATTAAGTTACTACAAACAAAAAAAACAGCGCTACAAATGACTAGAAAGTGAACGAAGTTCCTACAAACGAAAAAAAATTTACTACAAACGAAACTAAGTTACTACAAAAGAAAAAAACGGCACTAAAAACGAAAGATCGCTACTACAATCGAAATTAAGCTCCTACAAACGAAAAAAACAGCACCACAAACGATTATAAGGTAAACGAAGTTACTACAAACGAAAAAAAATTTACTACAAACGAAACCAATTTACTACAAACGGAAAAAACATCACTACAAACGACTAAAAGGTGAACGGAGTTACTAGAAACAAAAAAAAATTTACTACAAACGAAACTAAGTTACTACAAACGAAAAAAACGGCACTACAAACGACTAAAAGGTGAACCAAGTTACTACAAAGGAAAAAAAATTTACTACAAACGAAACTAAGTTACTACAAACGAAAAAAACAGCATTACAAACAAAAGATCGCCACTACAAACAAAACTAAGCTACGACAAACGAAAAAAACAGCACTACAAACGACTAGAAAGTAAGCGGAGTTACTACAAACGAAAAAAAAATTACTTAAACGGAGCAAAGTTACTACAAACGATAAAAAACGGCACAACAAACGAAAGATCGCTACTACAAACAAAATTAAGCTACCACAAACAAAATAAACAGCACTACAAGCAATCAGAAGGTAAACGGAGATACTACAAACGAAAAAAACGGCACTACAAACGACTAGAAGGTAAACAGAGATACTACAAACGAAAAAAACTTTACTACAAACGAAACTAAGTTACTACAAATAAAAAAAATTGCACTACAAACGAAATATCGCTACTACAAACGAAATTAAGCTACTACAAACGAAAGAAACAGCACTACAAACGATCAGAATGTAAACGGAGTTAGTGCAAACGAAAAAAAAATTACTACAAACGAAACTACGTAACTACAAACGGAGAAAACGGCACTACAAACGACTAGACGGTGAACGGAGTTACTACAAACAAAAAAAAAATTCTACAAATGAAACAAAGTTACTACAAACGAAAAAAACGGCACTACAAACGACTAGAAGGTAAACAGAGATACTACAAACGAAATAAAATTTACTACAAACGAAACTAAGTTACTAGAAACGAAAAAAACGGCACTACAAACGACTAGAAGGTGAACGAAGTTACTACAAACAAACAAAAATTTACTACAAATGAAACTAAGTTACTACAAACGAAAAAAACGGCACTACAAACGAACGATCGCTACTACAAACGAAACTAAGCTACTACAAACGAAAAAAACAGCACTACAAACGACCAGAAGTAAACGGAGTTACAACAAACGAAAAAAAAATTACTACAAACGAAAATAACAGCACTACAAATGAATGATCGCTACTACAAACGAAATTAGGCTCCTATAAACGGAAAAAACAGCACTACAAACGACGAGAAGGTAAACGGAGTTACTACAAACAAACAAAAATTACTACAAACGAAACTAAGTTACTACAAACGAAAGATCGCTACTACAAATAAAACTAAGCTATTACAAACGAAAAAAACAGCACTACAAACGAAAGATCACTACTACAAACGAAATTAACCTAGTACAAACAAAAAAAACAGCACTACAAACGACTAGAAGGTAAACGGAGTTACTACAAACGAAAAAAAAATTTCTACAAACGAAACTAAGTTACTACAAACAAAAAAAACCGCACTACAAACGAAAGTGTGCTACTACAAACGGAATTAAGCTTCTACAAACGAAAAAAACACCACTGAAAACGACGAGAAGGTAAACGCAGTTACTACAAACAAAAAAAAAATTACTACAAACGAAACTCAGTTACTACAAATGAAAAAAACAGCACTACAAATGAATGATCGCTACTACAAACAAAATTAGGCACCTAGAAGCGAAAAAAACAGCACTACAAACGACGAGAAGGTAAACGCAGTTACTACAAACAAAAAAAAAATTACTACAAACGAAACTAAGTTACTAGAAACGAAAAAAACGGCACTACAAACGACTAGAAGGTGAACGAAGTTACTACAAACAAAAAAAAATTTACTACAAATGAAACTAAGTTACTACAAACGAAAAAAACGGCACTACAAACGAACGATCGCTACTACAAACGAAACTAAGCTACTACAAACGAAAAAAACAGCACTACAAACGACCAGAAGTAAACGGAGTTACAACAAACGAAAAAAAAATTACTACAAACGAAAATAACAGCACTACAAATGAATGATCGCTACTACAAACGAAATTAGGCTCCTAAAAACGGAAAAAACAGCACTACAAACGACGAGAAGGTAAACGGAGTTACTACAAACGAAAAAAAAATTTCTACCAACGAAACTAAGTTACTACAAACGAAAGATCGCTACTACAAATAAAACTAAGCTACTACAAACGAAAAAAACAGCACTACAAATGAATGATCGCTACTACAAACGAAATTAGGCTCCTACAAACGAAAAAAACAGCACTACAAACGATTAGAAGGTAAACGGAGTTACTACAAACAGAAAAAAAAATACTACAATCGAAACTAAGTTACTACAAACAAAAAAAACCGCACTACAAACGAAAGATTGCTACTACAAACGGATCTAGACTCCTACAAACGAAAAAAAACAGCACTACAAACGACTAGAAGGTAAACGCAGTTACTACAAACGAAAAAAAAATTACTACAAACGAAATTAAGTTACTACAAACGACATAAACAGCACTACAATCGAAAGATCGCTACTACAAACGAAACTAAGTCACTAAAAACGAAAAAAACAGCACTACAAACGACCAGAAGGTTAAGGGAGTTACTACAAACGAAAAAAAATTACTACAAACGAAGCTAAGTTACTGCAAACAAAAAAAACGGCACTTTAAACGACTAGAAGGTCAACGGAGTTACTACAAACGAAAAAAAATTCACTACAAACGGAACTAAGTTACTACAAAAAAAAAAAACGGCACTAAAAATGAAAAATCGCTACTACAAACGGTATTAAGCTCCAACAAACGAAAAAAACAGCACTACAAACGAAACTAAGTTACTACAAACGAAAAAAACAGCACTACAAACAAAAGATCGCGACTACAAACGAAACTAAGCTACTACAAACGAAAAAAACAGTACTACAAACGACTAGAAAGTAAACGAAGTTACTACAAACAAAAAAAATTTTACTACAAACGAAACGAAGTTACTACAAACAAAAAAAACGGCACTACAAACGAACGATCGCTACTAAAAACGAAACTAAGCTACTACAAATGAAAAAAACAGCACTACAAATGAATGATCGCTACTACAAACAAAATTAGGCACCTAGAAGCGAAAAAAACAGCACTACAAACGACTAGAAGGTAAACGCAGTTACCACAAACGAAGAAAAAATTACTACAAACGAAACTAAGTTACTACAAACGACATTACCAGCACTACAAACGAAAGATCGCTACTACAAACAAAACTAAGTTACTAAAAACGAAAAAAACAGCACCACAAACGACCAGAAGGTTGAGGGAGTTACTACAAACGAAAAAAAATTACTACAAACGAAACTAAGTTACTATAAACGAAAAAAACGGCACTTCAAACGACTAGAAGGTCAACAGAGTTACTACAAACGAAAAAAAATTTACTACAAACGAAACTAAGTTACTACAAAAGAAAAAAACGGCACTAAAAATGAAAGATCGCTACTACAAACGAAATTAAGCTCCTACAAACGAAAAAAACAGCACTACAAACGACTAGAAGGTAAACGGAGTTACTACAAATGGAAAAAAAATTACTACAATCGAAACTAAGTTACTACAAACGAAAAAAACAGCACTACAAACGACTAGAAGGTAAACGCAGTTACTACAAATGAAAAAAAAAATACTACAAACGAAACTAAGTTACTACAAACGAAAAAAACCGCACTACAAACGAACGATCCCTACTACAAACGAAACTAAGCTACTACAAATGAAAAAAACAGCACTACAAGCGACCAGAAACTAAACGGAATTACTACAAACGAAAAAGAAATTACCACAAACGAAAAAAAAAGCACTACAAATGAATGATCGCTACTACAAATAAAATTAGGCTCCTACAAGCGAAAAAAACAGCACAACAAACGACTAGAAGGGAAACGGAGTTACTACAAATGGAAAAAAAATTACTACAATCGAAACTAAGTTACTACAAACGAAAAAAACTGCACTACAAACGACTAGAAAGTAAACGCAGTTACTACAAACGAAAAAAAATTTACAACAAACGAAACTAAGTTACTACAAACGAAAAAAACGGAACTACAAACGACTAGAAGGTAAACAGAGATACTACAAACGAAAAAAACTTTACTACCAACGAAACTAAGTTACTAGAAACAAAAAAAAGGCACTACAAACGACTAGAAGGTAAACGAAGTTACTACAAACAAAAAAAAGTTACTACAAACGAAACTTAGTTACTACAAACGAAAAAAACGGCACTCCAAACGAACGATCGCTACTACAAACAAAACTAAGCTACTACAAATGAAAAAAACAGCACTACAAACGACCAGAAACTAAACGGAGTTACTACAAACGAAAAAAAAATTACCACAAACGAAAAAAACAGCACTACAAATGAATGATCGCTACTACAAACAAAATTAGGCTCCTACAAACGAAGAAAACAGCACTACAAACGATTAGAAGTTAAATGGAGTTACTACAAACAGAAAAAAAAATACTACAATCGAAACTAAGTTACTACAAACGAAAAAAACCGCACTACAAACGAAAGATTGCTACTACAAACGGATCTAGACTCCTACAAACGAAAAAAAACAGCACTACAAACGACTAGAAGGTAAACGCAGTTACTACAAACGAAAAAAAAATTACTACAAACGAAATTAAGTTACTACAAACGAAAAAAACAGCACTACAAACGAAATTAAGCCCCTACAAACGGCAAAAACAGTACTATAAACGACTAGAAGGTAAACGCAGTTACTACAAACGAAAAAAAAATTACTACAAACGAAACTAAGTTACTACAAACGAAAAAAAAGGCACTACAAACGACTAGACAGTGAACGAAGTTACTACAAACGAAAAAAAATTTACTACAAACGAAACTAAGTTACTACAAACAAAAAAAATGGCACTACAAACGAAAGATCGCTATTACAAACGAAATTAAGCTATCACAAACAAAAAAAACCGCACTACAAGCGATCAGAAGGTAAACGGAGTTACTACAAACGATTAAAAAATTACTACAAACGAAACTATGTTACGTCAAACAGAAAAAAGGCACTACAAACGACTAGAAGGTCAACGAAGTTACTACAAACGAAAAAAAATTTACTACAAACGAATCTCAGATACTACAAACGAAAAAAACGCCACTACAAAGAAAAGATCGCTACTACAAACATAACTAAGCTACTAAAAAAGAAAAAAACCGCACTTCAAACGAAAGATCGCTACTACAAACGAAACTAAGCTACTACAAACAAAAAAAACAGCACTACAAACGACTAGAAAGTAAACGGACTTACTAAAAACGAAAAAAAAATTACTAGAAACGAAATTAAGTTACTACAAACAAAAAAAACAGCGCTACAAATGACTAGAAAGTGAACGAACTTACTACAAACGAAAAAAAATTTACTACAAACGAAATTAAGTTACTACAAAAGAAAAAAACGGCACTAAAAACAAAAGATCGCTACTACAATCGAAATTAAGCTCCGACAAACGAAAAAAACAGCACTACAAACGATTATAAGGTAAACGAAGTTACTACAAACGAAAAAAAATTTACTACAAACGAAACCAATTTACTACAAACGGAAAAAACATCACTACAAACGACTAAAAGGTGAACGGAGTTACTAGAAACAAAAAAAAATTTACTACAAACGAAACTAAGTTACTACAAACGAAAAAAACGGCACTACAAACGACTAAAAGGTGAACCAAGTTACTACAAACGAAAAAAAATTTACTACAAACGAAACTAAGTTACTATAAACGAAAAAAACAGCATTACAAACGAAAGATCGCCACTACAAACAAAACTAAGCTACGACAAACGAAAAAAACAGCACTACAAACGACTAGAAAGTAAGCGGAGTTACTACAAACGAAAAAAAAATTACTTAAACGGAACAAAGTTACTACAAACGATAAAAAACGGCACAACAAACGGAAGATCGCTACTACAAACAAAATTAAGCTACCACAAACAAAATAAACAGCACTACAAGCAATCAGAAGGTAAACGGAGATACTACAAACGAAAAAAACGGCACTACAAACGACTAGAAGGTAAACAGAGATACTACAAACGAAAAAAACTTTACTACAAACGAAACTAAGTTACTACAAACGAAAAAAAAGGCACTACGAACGACTAGACAGTGAACGAAGTTACTACAAATGAAAAAAAATTTACTACGAACGAAACTAAGTTACTACAAATAAAAAAAATTGCACTACAAACGAAATATCGCTACTACAAACGAAATTAAGCTACTACAAACGAAAGAAACAGCACTACAAACGATCAGAATGTAAACGGAGTTAGTGCAAACGAAAAAAAAATTACTACAAACGAAACTAAGTAACTACAAACGAAGAAAACGGCACTACAAACGACTAGACGGTAAACGGAGTTACTACAAACAAAAAAAAATTTCTACAAATGAAACAAAGTTACTACAAACGAAAAAAACGGCACTACAAACGACTAGAAGGTAAACAGAGATACTACAAACGAAATAAAATTTACTACAAACGAAACTAAGTTAA
The DNA here is from genome assembly GCA_963942595.1 of Cylloceria caligata. NCBI lineage: Eukaryota > Metazoa > Arthropoda > Insecta > Hymenoptera > Ichneumonidae > Cylloceria > Cylloceria caligata. The sequence continues at coordinate 28,100,553 of OZ012705.1, read as the reverse complement.
TAGAAACGAAAAAAACGGCACTACAAACGACTAGAAGGTGAACGAAGTTACTACAAACAAAAAAAAATTTACTACAAATGAAACTAAGTTACTACAAACGAAAAAAACGGCACTACAAACGAACGATCGCTACTACAAACGAAACTAAGCTACTACAAACGAAAAAAACAGCACTACAAACGACCAGAAATAAACGGAGTTACAACAAACGAAAAAAAAATTACTACAAACGAAAATAACAGCACTACAAATGAATGATCGCTACTACAAACGAAATTAGGCTCCTATAAACGGAAAAAACAGCACTACAAACGACGAGAAGGTAAACGGAGTTACTACAAACAAACAAAAATTACTACAAACGAAACTAAGTTACTACAAACGAAAGATCGCTACTACAAATAAAACTAAGCTACTACAAACGAAAAAAACAGCACTACAAACGAAAGATCACTACTACAAACGAAATTAACCTACTACAAACAAAAAAACAGCACTACAAACGACTAGAAGGTAAACGGAGTTACTACAAACGAAAAAAAAATTTCTACAAACGAAACTAAGTTACTACAAACAAAAAAAACCGCACTACAAACGAAAGTGTGCTACTACAAACGGAATTAAGCTTCTACAAACGAAAAAAACAGCACTGAAAACGACGAGAAGGTAAACGCAGTTACTACAAACAAAAAAAAAATTACTACAAACGAAACTCAGTTACTACAAATGAAAAAAACGGCACTACAAACGAACGATCGCTACTACAAACGAAACTACGCTACTACATACGGAAAAAATAGCACTACACACGACCTGATACTAAACGGAGTTACTACAAACTAAAAAAAAATTACTACAAACAAAAAAAACAGCACTACAAATGAACGATCGCTACTACGAACGAAATTAGGCTCCTACAAACGAAAAAAACAGCACTACAAACGACTAGAAGGTAAACGGAGTTACTACAAATGAAAAAAAAATTACAACCATCGAAACTAAGTTACTACAAACGACATAAACAGCACTACAATCGAAAAATCGCTACTACAAACGAAACTAAGTTACTAAAAACGAAAAAAACAGCACTACAAACGACTAGACGGTGAACGGAGTTCCTACAAACGAAAAAAAAATTACTACAAACAGAACTAAGTTACTACAAACGAAAAAAACGGCACTACAAACGACAAGAAGGTAAACAGAGATACTACAAACGAAAAAAACTTTACTGCTAACGAAACTAAGTTACTACAAAAGAAAAAAACGGCACTACAAACGACTAGACGGTGAACGAAGTTACTACAAATGAAAAAAAATTTAACACGAACGAAACTAAGTTACTACAAACAAAAAAAATTGCACTACAAACGAAATATCGCTACTACAAACGAAATTAAGCTACTACAAACGAAAGAAACAGCAATACAAACGATCAGAATGTAAACGGAGTTGGTGCAAACGAAAAAAAAATACTACAAACTAAACTAAGTTACTACAAACGAAAAAAACGGCACTACAAACGACTAGACGGTGAACGGAGTTACTACAAACAAAAAAAAATTTCTACAAACGGAACAAAGTTACTACAAACGAAAAAAACAGCACTACAAACGACTAGAAGGTAAACAGAAATACTTCAAACGAAAAAAACTTTACTACAAACAAAACTAAGTTACTAGAAACGAAAAAAAAGGCACTACGAACGACTAGAAGGTAAACGTAAGTTACTACAAACAAAAAAAAATTTACTTCAAATGAAACTAAGTTACTACAAATGAAAAAAACGGCACTACAAACGACTAGAAGGTCAACAGATTTACTACAAACGAAAAAAAATTTACTACAAACGAAACTAAGTTACTACAAAAGAAAAAAACGGAACTTAAAATGAAAGATCGCTACTACAAACAAAATTAAGCTCCTACAAACGAAAAAAACAGCACTACAAACGAAACTAAGTTACTATAAACGAAAAAAACGGCACTTCAAACGACTAGAAGGTCAACAGATTTACTACAAACGAAAAAAAATTTACTACAAACGAAACTAAGTTACTACAAAAGAAAAAAACGGAACTCAAAATGAAAGATCGCTACTACAAACAAAATTAAGCTCCTACAAACGAAAAAAACAGCACTACAAACGAAACTAAGTTACTACAAACGAAAAAAACGGCACTACAAACGAAAGATCGCTACTACAAACGAAACTAATCTACTACAAACGAAAAAAACAGTACTACAAACGACTAGAAAGGAAACAAAGTTACTACAAACAAAAAAAATTTTACTACAAACGAAACTAAGTTACTACAAACGAAAAAAACCGCACTACAAACGAACGATCCCTACTACAAACGAAACTAAGCTACTACAAATGAAAAAAACAGCACTACAAACGACCAGAAACTAAACGGAGTTACTACAAACGAAAAAAAAATTACCACAAACGAAAAAAAAAGCACTACAAATGAATGATCGCTACTACAAACAAAATTAGGCTCCTATAAGCGAAAAAAACAGCACAACAAACGACTAGAAGGTAAACGGAGTTACTACAAATGGAAAAAAAATTACTACAATCGAAACTAAGTTACTACAAACGAAAAAAACAGCACTACAAACGTCTAGATGGTAAACGCAGTTACTACAAACGAAAAAAAAATTACTACAAACAAAACTAAGTTACTACAAACGAAAAAAACCGCACTACAAACGAACGATCCCTACTACAAACGAAACTAAGCTACTACAAATGAAAAAAACAGCACTACAAACGACCAGAAACTAAACGGAAGTACTACAAACGAAAAGAAAATTACCACAAACGAAAAAAAAAGCACTACAAATGAATGATCGCTACTACAAACAAAATTAGGCTCCTACAAGCGAAAAAAACAGCACAACAAACGACTAGAAGGTAAACGGAGTTACTACAAATGGAAAAAAAATTTCTACAAACGAAACAAAGTTACTACAAACGAAAAAAACAGCACTACAAACGACTAGAAGGTAAACAGAGATACTACAAACGAAAAAAACTTTACTACAAACAAAACTAAGTTACTAGAAACGAAAAAAAAGGCACTACGAACGACTAGAAGGTAAACGTAAGTTACTACAAACGAAAAAAAAATTACTACAAACGAAACTAAGTTACTACAAACGAAAAAAACGGCACTACAAACGACTAGAAGGTAAACAGAGATACTACAAACGAAAAAAACTTCACTACAAACGAAACTAAGTTACTAGAAACGAAAAAAAAGGCACTACAAACGAAACTAAGTTACTAGAAACGAAAAAAAAGGCACTACAAACGACTAGAAGGTGAACGAAGTTACTACAAACAAAAAAAAATTTACTTCAAATGAAACTAAGTTACTACAAATGAAAAAAACGGCACTACAAACGAACGATCGCTACTACAAACGAAACTAAGCTACTACAAACGGAAAAAATAGCACTACAAACGAACGATCGCTACTACAAACGAAACTAAGCTACTACAAACGGAAAAAATAGCACTACACACGACCTGATACTAAACGGAGTTACTACAAACGAAAAAAAAATTAATACAAACGAAAAAAACAGCACTACAAATGAACGATCGCTACTACGAACGAAATTAGGCTCCTACAAACGAAAAAAACAGTACTACAATCGACTAGAAGGTAAACGGAGTTACTACAAATGAAAAAAAAATTACTACCATTGAAACTAAGTTACTACAAACGAAAAAAACCGCACTACAAACAAAAGATTGCTACTACAAACGGAATTAAGCTCCTACAAACGAAAAAAACAGCACTACAAACGACCAGAAGGTTAAGGGTGTTACTACAAACGAAAAAAAATTACTACAAACGAAGCTAAGTTACTGCAAACGAAAAAAACGGCACTTCAAACTACTAGAAGGTCAACGGAGTTACTACAAACGAAAAAAAATTCACCACAAACGAAACTAAGTTACTACAAAAGAAAAAAACGGCACTAAAAATGAAAGATCGCTACTACAAACGGAATTAAGCTCCTACAAACGCGAAAAACAGCACTACAAACGAAACTAAGTTATTACAAATGAAAAAAACAGCACTACAAACGAAAGATCGCGACTACAAACGAAACTAAGCTACTACAAACGAAAAAAACAGTACTACAAACGACTAGAAAGTGAACGAAGTTACTAAAAACAAAAAAAATTTTACTACAAACGAAACGAAGTTACTACAAACGAAAAAAACGGCACTACAAACGAACGATCGCTACTACAAACGAAACTAAGCTACTACAAATGAAAAAAACAGCACTACAAATGAATGATCGCTACTACAAACAAAATTAGGCACCTAGAAGCGAAAAAAACAGCACTACAAACGACAAGAAGGTAAACGCAGTTACTACAAACGAAGAAAAAATTACTACAAACGAAACTAAGTTACTACAAACGACATCAACAGCACTACAAACGAAAGATCGCTACTACAAACGAAACTAAGTTACTAAAAACGAAAAAAACAGCACCACAAACGACCAGAAGGTTAAGGGAGTTACTACAAACGAAAAAAAATTACTACAAACGAAACTAAGTTACTATAAACGAAAAAAACGGCACTTCAAACGACTAGAAGGTCAACAGATTTACTACAAACGAAAAAAAATTTACTACAAACGAAACTAAGTTACTACAAAAGAAAAAAACGGAACTCAAAATGAAAGATCGCTACTACAAACAAAATTAAGACCCTACAAACGAAAAAAACAGCACTACAAACGAAACTAAGTTACTACAAACGAAAAAAACGGCACTACAAACGAAAGATCGCTACTACAAACGAAACTAATCTACTACAAACGAAAAAAACAGTACTACAAACGACTAGAAAGTAAACAAAGTTACTACAAACAAAAAAAATTTTACTACAAACGAAACTAAGTTACTACAAACGAAAAAAACCGCACTACAAACGAACGATCCCTACTACAAACGAAACTAAGCTACTACAAATGAAAAAAACAGCACTACAAACGACCAGAAACTAAACGGAGTTACTACAAACGAAAAAAAAATTACCACAAACGAAAAAAAAAGCACTACAAATGAATGATCGCTACTACAAACAAAATTAGGCTCCTACAAGCGAAAAAAACAGCACAACAAACGACTAGAAGGTAAACGGAGTTACTACAAATGGAAAAAAAATTACTACAATCGAAACTAAGTTACTACAAACGAAAAAAACAGCACTAGAAACGACTAGAAGGTAAACGCAGTTACTACAAACGAAAAAAAAATTACTACAAACGAAACTAAGTTACTACAAACGAAAAAAACCGCACTACAAACGAACGATCCCTACTACAAACGAAACTAAGCTACTACAAATGGAAAAAAACAGCACTACAAACGACCAGAAACTAAACGGAGTTACTACAAACGAAAAGAAAATTACCACAAACGAAAAAAAAAGCACTACAAATGAATGATCGCTACTACAAACAAAATTAGGCTCCTACAAGCGAAAAAAACAGCACAACAAACGACTAGAAGGTAAACGGAGTTACTACAAATGGAAAAAAAATTACTACAATCGAAACTAAGTTACTACAAACGAAAAAAACAGCACTACAAACGACTAGAAGGTAAACGCAGTTACTACAAACGAAAAAAAAATTACTACAAACGAAACTAAGTTACTACAAACGAAAAAAACCGAACTACAAACGAACGATCCCTACTACAAACGAAACTAAGCTACTACAAATGAAAAAAACAGCACTACAAACGACCAGAAACTAAACGGAGTTACTACAAACGAAAAAAAAATTACTACAAACGAAAAAAAAAGCACTACAAATGAATGATCGCTACTACAAATAAAATTAGGCTCCTACAAGCGAAAAAAAACAGCACAACAAACGACTAGAAGGTAAACGGAGTTACTACAAATGGAAAAAAAATTACTACAATCGAAACTAAGTTACTACAAACGAAAAAAACAGCACTACAAACGACTAGAAGGTAAGCGCAGTTACTACAAACGAAAAAAAAATTACTACAAACGAAACTTAGTTACTACAAACGAAAAAAACGGCACTACAAACGACTAGAAGGTAAACAGAGATACTACAAACGAAAAAAACTTTACTACCAACGAAACTAAGTTACTAGAAACGAAAAAAAAGGCACTACAAACGACTAGAAGGTGAACGAAGTTACTACAAACAAAAAAAAATTTACTTCAAATGAAACTAAGTAACTACATACGAAAAAAACGGCACTACAAACGAACGATCGCTACTACAAACGAAACTAAGCTACTACAAACGGAAAAAATAGCACTACACACGACCTGATACTAAACGGAGTTACTACAAACGAAAAAAAAATTACTGCAAACGAAAAAAACAGCACTACAAATGAACGATCGCTACTACGAACGAAATTAGGCTCCTACAAACGAAAAAAACAGCACTACAAACGACTAGAAGGTAGACGCAGTTACTACAAACGAAAAAAAAATTACTACAAACGAAACTAAGTTACTACAAACGACATAAACAGCACTACAAACGAAAGATCGCTACTACAAACGAAACTAAGTTACTAAAAACGAAAAAAACAGCACTACAAACGACCAGAAGGTTAAGGGAGTTACTACAAACGAAAAAAAATTACTACAAACGAAGCTAAGTTACTGCAAACGAAAAAAACGGCACTTCAAACGACTAGAAGGTCAACGGAGTTACTACAAACGAAAAAAAATTCACCACAAACGAAATTAAGTTACTACAAAAGAAAAAAATGGCACTTAAAATGAAAGATCGCTACTACAAACGGAATTAAGCTCCTACAAACGAGAAAAACAGCACTACAAACGAAACTATGTTATTACAAACGAAAAAAACAGCACTACAAACGAAAGATCGCGACTACAAACGAAACTAAGCTACTACAAACGAAAAAAACAGTACTACAAACGACTAGAAAGTAAACGAAGTTACTAAAAACAAAAAAAATTTTACTACAAACGAAACGAAGTTACTACAAACGAAAAAAACGGCACTACAAACGAACGATCGCTACTACAAACAAAACTAAGCTACTACAAATAAAAAAAACAGCACTACAAATGAATGATCGCTACTACAAACAAAATTAGGCACCTAGAAGCGAAAAAAACAGCACTACAAACGACTAGAAGGTAAACGCAGATACTACAAACGAAGAAAAAATTACTACAAACGAAACTAAGTTACTACAAACGAAAAAAACGGCACTACAAAGGACTAGAAGGTAAACAGAGATACTACAAACGAAAAAAACTTCACTACAAACGAAACTAAGTTACTAGAAACGAAAAAAAAGGCACTACAAACGAAACTAAGTTACTAGAAACGAAAAGAAAGGCACTACAAACGACTAGAAGGTGAACGAAGTTACTACAAACAAAAAAAAATTTACTTCAAATGAAACTAAGTTACTACAAATGAAAAAAACGGCACTACAAACGAACGATCGCAACTACAAACGAAACTAAGCTACTACAAACGGAAAAAATAGCACTACACACGACCTGATACTAAACGGAGTTACTACAAACGAAAAAAAAATTAATACAAACGAAAAAAACAGCACTACAAATGAACGATCGCTACTACGAACAAAATTAGGCTCCTACAAACGAAAAAAACAGCACTACAATCGACTAGAAGGTAAACGGAGTTACTACAAATGAAAAAAAAATTACTACCATCGAAACTAAGTTACTACAAACGAAAAAAACCGCACTACAAACGAAAGATTGCTACTACAAACGGAATTAAGCTCCTACAAACGAAAAAAACAGCACTACAAATGAACGATCCCTACTACAAACGAAACTAAGCTACTACAAATGAAAAAAACAGCACTACAAACGACCAGAAACTAAACGGAGTTACTACAAACGAAAAAAAAATTACCACAAACGAAAAAAAAAGCATAACAAATGAATGATCGCTACTACAAACAAAATTAGGCTCCTACAAGCGAAAAAAAACAACATAACAAACGACTAGAAGGTAAACGGAGTTACTACATATGGAAAAAAAATTACTACAATCGAAACTAAGTTACTACAAACGAAAAAAAAATTACTACAAACGAAACTAAGTTACTACAAACGAAAAAAACGGCACTACAAACGACTAGAAGGTAAACAGAGATACTACAAACGAAAAAAACTTTACTACCAAGGAACTAAGTTACTAGAAACAAAAAAAAAGGCACTACAAACGACTAGAAGGTAAACGAAGTTACTACAAACAAAAAAAATTTACTACAAACGAAACTTAGTTACTACAAACGAAAAAAACGGCACTACAAACGAACGATCGCTACTACAAACAAAACTAAGCTACTACAAATGAAAAAAACAGCACTACAAACGACCAGAAACTAAACGGAGTGACTACAAACGAAAAAAAAATTACCACAAACGAAAAAAACAGCACTACAAATGAATGATCGCTACTACAAACGAAATTAGGCTCCTACAAACGAAAAAAACAGCACTACAGACGATTAGAAGGTAAACGGAGTTACTACAAACAGAAAAAAAAATACTACAATCGAAACTAAGTTACTACAAACAAAAAAAACCGCACTACAAACGAAAGATTGCTACTACAAACGGATCTAGACTCCTACAAACGAAAAAAAAAAGCACTACAAACGACTAGAACGTAAACGCAGTTACTACAAATGAAAAAAAAATTACTACAAACGAAATTAACTTACTACAAACGACATAAACAGCACTACAATCGAAAGATCGCTACTACAAACGAAACTAAGTTACTAAAAACGAAAAAAACAGCACTACAAACGACCAGAAGGTTAAGGGAGTTACTACAAACGAAAAAAAATTACTACAAACGAAGCTAAGTTACTACAAAAAAAAAAAACGGCACTAAAAATGAAAAATCGCTACTACAAACGGTATTAAGCGCCTACAAACGAAAAAAACAGCACTACAAACGAAACTAAGTTACTACAAACGAAAAAAACAGCACTACAAACAAAAGATCGCGACTGCAAACGAAACTAAGCTACTACAAACGAAAAAAACAGTACTACAAACGACTAGAAAGTAAACGAAGTTACTACAAACAAAGAAAATTTTACTACAAACGAAACGAAGTTACTACAAACAAAAAAAACGGCACTACAAACGAACGATCGCTACTACAAACGAAACTAAGCTACTACAAATGAAAAAAACAGCACTACAAATGAATGATCGCTACTACAAACAAAATTAGGCACCTAGAAGCGAAAAAAACAGCACTACAAACGACTAGAAGGTAAACGCAGTTACCACAAACGAAGAAAAAATTACTACAAACGAACCTAAGTTACTACAAACGACATTACCAGCACTACAAACGAAAGATCGCTACTACAAACAAAACTAAGTTACTAAAAACGAAAAAAACAGCACCACAAACGACCAGAAGGTTAAGGGAGTTACTACAAACGAAAAAAAATTACTACAAACGAAACTAAGTTACTATAAACGAAAAAAACGGCACTTCAAACGACTAGAAGGTCAACAGAGTTACTACAAACGAAAAAAAATGTACTACAAACGAAACTAAGTTACTACAAAAAAAAAAACGGCACTAAAAATGAAAGATCGCTACTACAAACGAAATTAAGCTCCTACAAACAAAAAAAACAGCACTACAAACGACTAGAAGGTAAACGGAGTTACTACAAATAGAAAAAAAATTACTACAATCGAAATTAAGTTACTACAAACGAAAAAAACAGCACTACAAACGACTAGAAGGTGAACGCAGTTACTACAAATGAAAAAAAAATTACTACAAACGAAACTAAGTTACTACAAACGAAAAAAACCGCACTACAAACGAACGATCCCTACTGCAAACAAAACTAAGCTACTACAAATGAAAAAAACAGCACTACAAACGACCAGAAACTAAACGGAATTACTACAAACGAAAAAAAAATTACCACAAACGAAAAAAAAAGCACTACAAATGAATGATCGCTACTACAAATAAAATTAGGCTCCTACAAGCGAAAAAAACAGCACAACAAACGACTAGAAGGGAAACGGAGTTACTACAAATGGAAAAAAAATTACTACAATCGAAACTAAGTTACTACAAACGAAAAAAACTGCACTACAAACGACTAGAAAGTAAACGCAGTTACTACAAACGAAAAAAAAATTACTACAAACGAAACTAAGTTACTACAAACGAAAAAAACGGCAATACAAACGACTAGAAGGTAAACAGAGATACTACAAACGAAAAAAACTTTACTACCAACGAAACTAAGTTACTAGAAACAAAAAAAAAGGCACTACAAACGACTAGAAGGTAAACGAAGTTACTACAAACAAAAAAAATTTACTACAAACGAAACTTAGTTACTACAAACGAAAAAAACGGCACTCCAAACGAACGATCGCTACTACAAACGAAACTAAGCTACTACAAATGAAAAAAACAGCATTACAAACGACCAGAAACTAAACGGATTTACTACAAACGAAAAAAAAATTACCACAAACGAAAAAAACAGCACTACAAATGAATGATCGCTACTACAAACAAAATTAGGCTCCTACAAACGAAAAAAACAGCACTACAAACGATTAGAAGTTAAATGGAGTTACAACAAACGAAAAAAAAATTACTACAAACGAAAATAACAGCACTACAAATGAATGATCGCTACTACAAACGAAATTAGGCTCCTAAAAACGGAAAAAACAGTACTACAAACGACGAGAAGGTAAACGGAGTTACTACAAACGAAAAAAAAATTTCTACCAACGAAACTAAGTTACTACAAACGAAAGATCGCTACTACAAATAAAACTAAGCTACTACAAACGAAAAAAACAGCACTACAAATGAATGATCGCTACTACAAACGAAATTAGGCTCCTACAAACGAAAAAAACAGCACTACAAACGATTAGAAGGTAAACGGAGTTACTACAAACAGAAAAAAAAATACTACAATCGAAACTAAGTTACTACAAACAAAAAAAACCGCACTACAAACGAAAGATTGCTACTACAAACGGATCTAGACTCCTACAAACGAAAAAAAACAGCACTACAAACGACTCGAAGGTAAACGCAGTTACTACAAACGAAAAAAAAATTACTACAAACGAAATTAAGTTACTACAAACGACATAAACAGCACTACAATCGAAAGATCGCTACTACAAACGAAACTAAGTCACTAAAAACGAAAAAAACAGCACTACAAACGACCAGAAGGTTAAGGGAGTTACTACAAACGAAAAAAAATTACTACAAACGAAGCTAAGTTACTGCAAACAAAAAAAACGGCATTTTAAACGACTAGAAGGTCAACGGAGTTACTACAAACGAAAAAAAATTCACTACAAACGGAACTAAGTTACTACAAAAGAAAAAAACGGCACTAAAAATGAAAAATCGCTACTACAAACGGTATTAAGCTCCTACAAACGAAAAAAACAGCACTACAAACGAAACTAAGTTACTACAAACAAAAAAAACAGCACTACAAACAAAAGATCGCGACTACAAACGAAACTAAGCTACTACAAACGAAAAAAACAGTACTACAAACGACTAGAAAGTAAACGAAGTTACTACAAACAAAAAAAATTTTACTACAAACGAAACGAAGTTACTACAAACAAAAAAAACGGCACTACAAACGAACGATCGCTACTACAAACGAAACTAAGCTACTACAAATGAAAAAAACAGCACTACAAATGAATGATCGCTACTACAAACAAAATTAGGCACCTAGAAGCGAAAAAAACAGCACTACAAACGACTAGAAGGTAAACGCAGTTACCACAAACGAAGAAAAAATTACTACAAACGAAACTAAGTTACTACAAACGACATTACCAGCACTACAAACGAAAGATCGCTACTACAAACAAAACTAAGTTACTAAAAACGAAAAAAACAGCACCACAAACGACCAGAAGGTTGAGGGAGTTACTACAAACGAAAAAAAATTACTACAAACGAAACTAAGTTACTATAAACGAAAAAAACGGCACTTCAAACGACTAGAAGGTCAACAGAGTTACTACAAACGAAAAAAAATTTACTACAAACGAAACTAAGTTACTACAAAAGAAAAAAACGGCACTAAAAATGAAAGATCGCTACTACAAACGAAATTAAGCTCCTACAAACGAAAAAAACAGCACTACAAACGACTAGAAGGTAAACGGAGTTACTACAAATGGAAAAAAAATTACTACAATCGAAACTAAGTTACTACAAACGAAAAAAACAGCACTACAAACGACTAGAAGGTAAACGCAGTTACTACAAATGAAAAAAAAATTACTACAAACGAAACTAAGTTACTACAAACGGAAAAAACCGCACTACAAACGAACGATCCCTACTACAAACGAAACTAAGCTACTACAAATGAAAAAAACAGCACTACAAGCGACCAGAAACTAAACGGAATTACTACAAACGAAAAAGAAATTACCACAAACGAAAAAAAAAGCACTACAAATGAATGATCGCTACTACAAATAAAATTAGGCTCCTACAAGCGAAAAAAACAGCACAACAAACGACTAGAAGGGAAACGGAGTTACTACAAATGGAAAAAAAATTACTACAATCGAAACTAAGTTACTACAAACGAAAAAAACTGCACTACAAACGACTAGAAAGTAAACGCAGTTACTACAAACGAAAAAAAATTTACTACAAACGAAACTAAGTTACTACAAACGAAAAAAACGGAACTACAAACGACTAGAAGGTAAACAGAGATACTACAAACGAAAAAAACTTTACTACCAACGAAACTAAGTTACTAGAAACAAAAAAAAGGCACTACAAACGACTAGAAGGTAAACGAAGTTACTACAAACAAAAAAAAGTTACTACAAACGAAACTTAGTTACTACAAACGAAAAAAACAACACTCCAAACGAACGATCGCTACTACAAACGAAACTAAGCTACTACAAATGAAAAAAACAGCACTACAAACGACCAGAAACTAAACGGAGTTACTACAAACGAAAAAAAAATTACCACAAACGAAAAAAACAGCACTACAAATGAATGATCGCTACTACAAACAAAATTAGGCTCCTACAAACGAAGAAAACAGCACTACAAACGATTAGAAGTTAAATGGAGTTACTACAAACAGAAAAAAAAATACTACAATCGAAACTAAGTTACTACAAACGAAAAAAACCGCACTACAAACGAAAGATTGCTACTACAAACGGATCTAGACTCCTACAAACGAAAAAAAACAGCACTACAAACGACTAGAAGGTAAACGCAGTTACTACAAACGAAAAAAAAATTACTACAAACGAAATTAAGTTACTACAAACGAAAAAAACAGCACTACAAACGAAATTAAGCCCCTACAAACGGCAAAAACAGTACTATAAACGACTAGAAGGTAAACGCAGTTACTACAAACGAAAAAAAAATTACTACAAACGAAACTAAGTTACTACAAACGAAAAAAAAGGCACTACAAACGACTAGACAGTGAACGAAGTTACTACAAACGAAAAAAAATTTACTACAAACGAAACTAAGTTACTACAAACAAAAAAAATGGCACTACAAACGAAAGATCGCTATTACAAACGAAATTAAGCTATCACAAACAAAAAAAACCGCACTACAAGCGATCAGAAGGTAAACGGAGTTACTACAAACGATTAAAAAATTACTACAAACGAAACTATGTTACGTCAAACAGAAAAAAGGCACTACAAACGACTAGAAGGTCAACGAAGTTACTACAAACGAAAAAAAATTAACTACAAACGAATCTCAGATACTACAAACGAAAAAAACGCCACTACAAAGAAAAGATCGCTACTACAAACATAACTAAGCTACTAAAAAAGAAAAAAACCGCACTTCAAACGAAAGATCGCTACTACAAACGAAACTAAGCTACTACAAACAAAAAAAACAGCACTACAAACGACTAGAAAGTAAACGGACTTACTAAAAACGAAAAAAAAATTACTAGAAACGAAATTAAGTTACTACAAACAAAAAAAACAGCGCTACAAATGACTAGAAAGTGAACGAAGTTACTAGAAACGAAAAAAAATTTACTACAAACGAAATTAAGTTACTACAAAAGAAAAAAACGGCACTAAAAACGAAAGATCGCTACTACAATCGAAATTAAGCTCCGACAAACGAAAAAAACAGCACTACAAACGATTATAAGGTAAACGAAGTTACTACAAACGAAAAAAAATTTACTACAAACGAAACCAATTTACTACAAACGGAAAAAACATCACTACAAACGACTAAAAGGTGAACGGAGTTACTAGAAACAAAAAAAAATTTACTACAAACGAAACTAAGTTACTACAAACGAAAAAAACGGCACTACAAACGACTAAAAGGTGAACCAAGTTACTACAAACGAAAAAAAATTTACTACAAACGAAACTAAGTTACTATAAACGAAAAAAACAGCATTACAAACGAAAGATCGCCACTACAAACAAAACTAAGCTACGACAAACGAAAAAAACAGCACTACAAACGACTAGACGGTGAACGGAGTTCCTACAAACGAAAAAAAAATTACTACAAACAGAACTAAGTTACTACAAACGAAAAAAACGGCACTACAAACGACTAGAAGGTAAACAGAGATACTACAAACGAAAAAAACTTTACTGCTAACGAAACTAAGTTACTACAAAAAAAAAAAACGGCACTACAAACGACTAGACGGTGAACGAAGTTACTACAAATGAAAAAAAATTTAACATGAACGAAACTAAGTTACTACAAACAAAAAAAATTGCACTACAAACGAAATATCGCTACTACAAACGAAATTAAGCTACTACAAACGAAAGAAACAGCAATACAAACGATCAGAATGTGAACGGAGTTGGTGCAAACGAAAAAAAAATACTACAAACTAAACTAAGTTACTACAAACGAAAAAAACGGCACTACAAACGACTAGACGGTGAACGGAGTTACTACAAACAAAAAAAAATTTCTACAAACGGAACAAAGTTACTACAAACGAAAAAAACAGCACTACAAACGACTAGAAGGTAAACAGAAATACTACAAACGAAAAAAACTTTACTACAAACAAAACTAAGTTACTAGAAACGAAAAAAAAGGCACTACGAACGACTAGAAGGTAAACGTAAGTTACTACAAACAAAAAAAAATTTACTTCAAATGAAACTAAGTTACTACAAATGAAAAAAACGGCACTACAAACGACTAGAAGGTCAACAGATTTACTACAAACGAAAAAAAATTTACTACAAACGAAACTAAGTTACTACAAAAGAAAAAAACGGAACTCAAAATGAAAGATCGCTACTACAAACAAAATTAAGCTCCTACAAACGAAAAAAACAGCACTACAAACGAAACTAAGTTACTATAAACGAAAAAAACGGCACTTCAAACGACTAGAAGGTCAACAGATTTACTACAAACGAAAAAAAATTTACTACAAACGAAACTAAGTTACTACAAAAGAAAAAAACGGAACTCAAAATGAAAGATCGCTACTACAAACAAAATTAAGCTCCTACAAACGAAAAAAACAGCACTACAAACGAAACTAAGTTACTACAAACGAAAAAAACGGCACTACAAACGAAAGATCGCTACTACAAACGAAACTAATCTACTACAAACGAAAAAAACAGTACTACAAACGACTAGAAAGTAAACAAAGTTACTACAAACAAAAAAAATTTTACTACAAACGAAACTAAGTTACTACAAACGAAAAAAACCGCACTACAAACGAACGATCCCTACTACAAACGAAACTAAGCTACTACAAATGAAAAAAACAGCACTACAAACGACCAGAAACTAAACGGAGTTACTACAAACGAAAAAAAAATTACCTCAAACGAAAAAAAAAGCACTACAAATGAATGATCGCTACTACAAACAAAATTAGGCTCCTATAAGCGAAAAAAACAGCACAACAAACGACTAGAAGGTAAACGGAGTTACTACAAATGGAAAAAAAATTACTACAATCGAAACTAAGTTACTACAAACGAAAAAAACAGCACTACAAACGACTAGATGGTAAACGCAGTTACTACAAACGAAAAAAAAATTACTACAAACAAAACTAAGTTACTACAAACGAAAAAAACCGCACTACAAACGAACGATCCCTACTACAAACGAAACTAAGCTACTACAAATGAAAAAAACAGCACTACAAACGACCAGAAACTAAACGGAAGTACTACAAACGAAAAGAAAATTACCACAAACGAAAAAAAAAGCACTACAAATGAATGATCGCTACTACAAACAAAATTAGGCTCCTACAAGCGAAAAAAACAGCACAACAAACGACTAGAAGGTAAACGGAGTTACTACAAATGGAAAAAAAATTTCTACAAACGAAACAAAGTTACTACAAACGAAAAAAACAGCACTACAAACGACTAGAAGGTAAACAGAGATACTATCAGGGGTACAAATTGAAAATGCGGGTTTGATAACAGATGGCGTTACTAACGCTATACGCATCAGGCAGTACTGTGACTATGTTCATGTCAAAGCTACGTCTTATAGCTTTAATTTTCAGTATGTGTCAATTTGTCGCAGTGTAAATTCATAGTTTTTTTGAGCTCTCAATATGTCGAGTTTCGTGCCAACAAAACAGCATTTGCGGGAAGTTTTAATTTACTTCTTTAATTTGAAGAAAAGTGCTGCTGAAGCACATCGATTGGTCTCCGAGGCTTATCCGAGTCATGTTCCATCGGTTTCAACGTGCGAGAGATGGTTTGTGCGGTTTAGAAGTGGTGATTTTGACGTTGAGGACAAAGAGCGGCCGGGCCAAGTGAAAAAGTTTGAGAATGCTGAATTGGAGGCAATACTCAATGAAGACTCGTGTCAAACTCAACAAGAGCTCGCAGATTCATTGGGAGTGACACAACAAGCCATTTCCCATCGTATAAAAGCCCTCGGAATGATCCAAAAGCAAGGACATTGGGTGCCGTATGAGCTGAAGCCGAGAGACGTCGAGCGCCGTTTTTTTGCATGCGAACTGCTGCTCGAACGGCAAAAACGGAAGGGTTTTTTGCATCGCATTGTCACTGGTGATGAAAAGTGGATCCATTACGATAACCCGAAGCGCAAAAAATCATATGGTTACCCCGGCCATGCATCATCATCGACGGCCAAACCAAATATTCACGGCGCCAAGCTCATGCTCTGTATTTGGTGGGACCAGCTGGGTGTGGTGTATTATGAGCTATTGAAATCGAACGAAACCATCACAGGAGCACTATACCGAACTCAATTGATGCGTTTGAGCCGCGCACTCAAAGAAAAACGGCCACAATACGAGCAAAGACACGACAAAGTAATTTTGCAACATGACAACGCTCGGCCACATGTTGCAGCGCCGGTCAAAACATACCTACAAACGCTGAAATGGGAAGTCTTACCCCACCCGCCGTATAGCCCAGATATTGCTCCTTCCGATTACCACCTTTTCCGATCGATGACACATGGCCTAGCTGACCAGCGCTTCCATTCTTACGAAGAAGCCCAAAAATGGGTCGATGACTGGATAGCAGCCAAGCCGGCCGAATTTTTTCGCGACGGTATCCGTAAATTGCCAGAAAGATGGGAAAAAGTTGTGGCTAGCGATGGACAATACTTTGAATAATTCATTTGTTACCATTTTTTCAGAATAAACGTTCAAAAATAGAAAAAAATCCCGCATTTTCAATTTGTACTCCTGATACAAACGAAAAAAACTTTACTACAAACAAAACTAAGTTACTAGAAACGAAAAAAAAGGCACTACGAACGACTAGAAGGTAAACGTAAGTTACTACAAACGAAAAAAAAATTACTACAAACGAAACTAAGTTACTACAAACGAAAAAAACGGCACTACAAACGACTAGAAGGTAAACAGAGATACTACAAACGAAAAAAACTTCACTACAAACGAAACTAAGTTACTAGAAACGAAAAAAAAGGCACTACAAACGACTAGAAGGTGAACGAAGTTACTACAAACAAAAAAAAATTTACTTCAAATGAAACTAAGTTACTACAAATGAAAAAAACGGCACTACAAACGAACGATCGCTACTACAAACGAAACTAAGCTACTACAAACGGAAAAAATAGCACTACAAACGAACGATCGCTACTACAAACGAAACTAAGCTACTACAAACGGAAAAAATAGCACTACAAACGAACGATCGCTACTACAAACGAAACTAAGCTACTACAAACGGAAAAAATAGCACTACACACGACCTGATACTAAACGGAGTTACTACAAACGAAAAAAAAATTAATACAAACGAAAAAAACAGCACTACAAATGAACGATCGCTACTACGAACGAAATTAGGCTCCTACAAACGAAAAAAACAGTACTACAATCGACTAGAAGGTAAACGGAGTTACTACAAATGAAAAAAAAATTACTACCATTGAAACTAAGTTACTACAAACGAAAAAAACCGCACTACAAACAAAAGATTGCTACTACAAACGGAATTAAGCTCCTACAAACGAAAAAAACAGCACTACAAACGACCAGAAGGTTAAGGGTGTTACTACAAACGAAAAAAAATTACTACAAACGAAGCTAAGTTACTGCAAACGAAAAAAACGGCACTTCAAACTACTAGAAGGTCAACGGAGTTACTACAAACGAAAAAAAATTCACCACAAACGAAACTAAGTTACTACAAAAGAAAAAAACGGCACTAAAAATGAAAGATCGCTACTACAAACGGAATTAAGCTCCTACAAACGCGAAAAACAGCACTACAAACGAAACTAAGTTATTACAAATGAAAAAAACAGCACTACAAACGAAAGATCGCGACTACAAACGAAACTAAGCTACTACAAACGAAAAAAACAGTACTACAAACGACTAGAAAGTGAACGAAGTTACTAAAAACAAAAAAAATTTTACTACAAACGAAACGAAGTTACTACAAACGAAAAAAACGGCACTACAAACGAACGATCGCTACTACAAACGAAACTAAGCTACTACAAATGAAAAAAACAGCACTACAAATGAATGATCGCTACTACAAACAAAATTAGGCACCTAGAAGCGAAAAAAACAGCACTACAAACGACAAGAAGGTAAACGCAGTTACTACAAACGAAGAAAAAATTACTACAAACGAAACTAAGTTACTACAAACGACATCAACAGCACTACAAACGAAAGATCGCTACTACAAACGAAACTAAGTTACTAAAAACGAAAAAAACAGCACCACAAACGACCAGAAGGTTAAGGGAGTTACTACAAACGAAAAAAAATTACTACAAACGAAACTAAGTTACTATAAACGAAAAAAACGGCACTTCAAACGACTAGAAGGTCAACAGATTTACTACAAACGAAAAAAAATTTACTACAAACGAAACTAAGTTACTACAAAAGAAAAAAACGGAACTCAAAATGAAAGATCGCTACTACAAACAAAATTAAGACCCTACAAACGAAAAAAACAGCACTACAAACGAAACTAAGTTACTACAAACGAAAAAAACGGCACTACAAACGAAAGATCGCTACTACAAACGAAACTAATCTACTACAAACGAAAAAAACAGTACTACAAACGACTAGAAAGTAAACAAAGTTACTACAAACAAGAAAAATTTTACTACAAACGAAACTAAGTTACTACAAACGAAAAAAACCGCACTACAAACGAACGATCCCTACTACAAACGAAACTAAGCTACTACAAATGAAAAAAACAGCACTACAAACGACCAGAAACTAAACGGAGTTACTACAAACGAAAAAAAAATTACCACAAACGAAAAAAAAAGCACTACAAATGAATGATCGCTACTACAAACAAAATTAGGCTCCTACAAGCGAAAAAAACAGCACAACAAACGACTAGAAGGTAAACGGAGTTACTACAAATGGAAAAAAAATTACTACAATCGAAACTAAGTTACTACAAACGAAAAAAACAGCACTAGAAACGACTAGAAGGTAAACGCAGTTACTACAAACGAAAAAAAAATTACTACAAACGAAACTAAGTTACTACAAACGAAAAAAACCGCACTACAAACGAACGATCCCTACTACAAACGAAACTAAGCTACTACAAATGGAAAAAAACAGCACTACAAACGACCAGAAACTAAACGGAGTTACTACAAACGAAAAGAAAATTACCACAAACGAAAAAAAAAGCACTACAAATGAATGATCGCTACTACAAACAAAATTAGGCTCCTACAAGCGAAAAAAACAGCACAACAAACGACTAGAAGGTAAACGGAGTTACTACAAATGGAAAAAAAATTACTACAATCGAAACTAAGTTACTACAAACGAAAAAAACAGCACTACAAACGACTAGAAGGTAAACGCAGTTACTACAAACGAAAAAAAAATTACTACAAACGAAACTAAGTTACTACAAACGAAAAAAACCGCACTACAAACGAACGATCCCTACTACAAACGAAACTAAGCTACTACAAATGAAAAAAACAGCACTACAAACGACCAGAAACTAAACGGAGTTACTACAAACGAAAAAAAAATTACTACAAACGAAAAAAAAAGCACTACAAATGAATGATCGCTACTACAAATAAAATTAGGCTCCTACAAGCGAAAAAAAACTGCACAACAAACGACTAGAAGGTAAACGGAGTTACTACAAATGGAAAAAAAATTACTACAATCGAAACTAAGTTACTACAAACGAAAAAAACAGCACTACAAACGACTAGAAGGTAAGCGCAGTTACTACAAACGAAAAAAAAATTACTACAAACGAAACTTAGTTACTACAAACGAAAAAAACGGCACTACAAACGACTAGAAGGTAAACAGAGATACTACAAACGAAAAAAACTTTACTACCAACGAAACTAAGTTACTAGAAACGAAAAAAAAGGCACTACAAACGACTAGAAGGTGAACGAAGTTACTACAAACAAAAAAAAATTTACTTCAAATGAAACTAAGTAACTACATACGAAAAAAACGGCACTACAAACGAACGATCGCTACTACAAACGAAACTAAGCTACTACAAACGGAAAAAATAGCACTACACACGACCTGATACTAAACGGAGTTACTACAAACGAAAAAAAAATTACTGCAAACGAAAAAAACAGCACTACAAATGAACGATCGCTACTACGAACGAAATTAGGCTCCTACAAACGAAAAAAACAGCACTACAAACGACTAGAAAGTAGACGCAGTTACTACAAACGAAAAAAAAATTACTACAAACGAAACTAAGTTACTACAAACGACATAAACAGCACTACAAACGAAAGATCGCTACTACAAACGAAACTAAGTTACTAAAAACGAAAAAAACAGCACTACAAACGACCAGAAGGTTAAGGGAGTTACTACAAACGAAAAAAAATTACTACAAACGAAGCTAAGTTACTGCAAACGAAAAAAACGGCACTTCAAACGACTAGAAGGTCAACGGAGTTACTACAAACGAAAAAAAATTCACCACAAACGAAATTAAGTTACTACAAAAGAAAAAAATGGCACTAAAAATGAAAGATCGCTACTACAAACGGAATTAAGCTCCTACAAACGAGAAAAACAGCACTACAAACGAAACTATGTTATTACAAACGAAAAAAACAGCACTACAAACGAAAGATCGCGACTACAAACGAAACTAAGCTACTACAAACGAAAAAAACAGTACTACAAACGACTAGAAAGTAAACGAAGTTACTAAAAACAAAAAAAATTTTACTACAAACGAAACGAAGTTACTACAAACGAAAAAAACGGCACTACAAACGAACGATCGCTACTACAAACAAAACTAAGCTACTACAAATAAAAAAAACAGCACTACAAATGAATGATCGCTACTACAAACAAAATTAGGCACCTAGAAGCGAAAAAAACAGCACTACAAACGACTAGAAGGTAAACGCAGATACTACAAACGAAGAAAAAATTACTACAAACGAAACTAAGTTACTACAAACGAAAAAAACGGCACTACAAAGGACTAGAAGGTAAACAGAGATACTACAAACGAAAAAAACTTCACTACAAACGAAACTAAGTTACTAGAAACGAAAAAAAAGGCACTACAAACGAAACTAAGTTACTAGAAACGAAAAGAAAGGCACTACAAACGACTAGAAGGTGAACGAAGTTACTACAAACAAAAAAAAATTTACTTCAAATGAAACTAAGTTACTACAAATGAAAAAAACGGCACTACAAACGAACGATCGCAACTACAAACGAAACTAAGCTACTACAAACGGAAAAAATAGCACTACACACGACCTGATACTAAACGGAGTTACTACAAACGAAAAAAAAATTAATACAAACGAAAAAAACAGCACTACAAATGAACGATCGCTACTACGAACAAAATTAGGCTCCTACAAACGAAAAAAACAGCACTACAATCGACTAGAAGGTAAACGGAGTTACTACAAATGAAAAAAAAATTACTACCATCGAAACTAAGTTACTACAAACGAAAAAAACCGCACTACAAACGAAAGATTGCTACTACAAACGGAATTAAGCTCCTACAAACGAAAAAAACAGCACTACAAATGAACGATCCCTACTACAAACGAAACTAAGCTACTACAAATGAAAAAAACAGCACTACAAACGACCAGAAACTAAACGGAGTTACTACAAACGAAAAAAAAATTACCACAAACGAAAAAAAAAGCATAACAAATGAATGATCGCTACTACAAACAAAATTAGGCTCCTACAAGCGAAAAAAAACAACATAACAAACGACTAGAAGGTAAACGGAGTTACTACAAATGGAAAAAAAATTACTACAATCGAAACTAAGTTACTACAAACGAAAAAAAAATTACTACAAACGAAACTAAGTTACTACAAACGAAAAAAACGGCACTACAAACGACTAGAAGGTAAACAGAGATACTACAAACGAAAAAAACTTTACTACCAAGGAACTAAGTTACTAGAAACAAAAAAAAAGGCACTACAAACGACTAGAAGGTAAACGAAGTTACTACAAACAAAAAAAATTTACTACAAACGAAACTTAGTTACTACAAACGAAAAAAACGGCACTACAAACGAACGATCGCTACTACAAACAAAACTAAGCTACTACAAATGAAAAAAACAGCACTACAAACGACCAGAAACTAAACGGAGTGACTACAAACGAAAAAAAAATTACCACAAACGAAAAAAACAGCACTACAAATGAATGATCGCTACTACAAACGAAATTAGGCTCCTACAAACGAAAAAAACAGCACTACAGACGATTAGAAGGTAAACGGAGTTACTACAAACAGAAAAAAAAATACTACAATCGAAACTAAGTTACTACAAACAAAAAAAACCGCACTACAAACGAAAGATTGCTACTACAAACGGATCTAGACTCCCACAAACGAAAAAAAAAAGCACTACAAACGACTAGAACGTAAACGCAGTTACTACAAATGAAAAAAAAATTACTACAAACGAAATTAACTTACTACAAACGACATAAACAGCACTACAATCGAAAGATCGCTACTACAAACGAAACTAAGTTACTAAAAACGAAAAAAACAGCACTACAAACGACCAGAAGGTTAAGGGAGTTACTACAAACGAAAAAAAATTACTACAAACGAAGCTAAGTTACTACAAAAAAAAAAAACGGCACTAAAAATGAAAAATCGCTACTACAAACGGTATTAAGCGCCTACAAACGAAAAAAACAGCACTACAAACGAAACTAAGTTACTACAAACGAAAAAAACAGCACTACAAACAAAAGATCGCGACTGCAAACGAAACTAAGCTACTACAAACGAAAAAAACAGTACTACAAACGACTAGAAAGTAAACGAAGTTACTACAAACAAAGAAAATTTTACTACAAACGAAACGAAGTTACTACAAACAAAAAAAACGGCACTACAAACGAACGATCGCTACTACAAACGAAACTAAGCTACTACAAATGAAAAAAACAGCACTACAAATGAATGATCGCTACTACAAACAAAATTAGGCACCTAGAAGCGAAAAAAACAGCACTACAAACGACTAGAAGGTAAACGCAGTTACCACAAACGAAGAAAAAATTACTACAAACGAACCTAAGTTACTACAAACGACATTACCAGCACTACAAACGAAAGATCGCTACTACAAACAAAACTAAGTTACTAAAAACGAAAAAAACAGCACCACAAACGACCAGAAGGTTAAGGGAGTTACTACAAACGAAAAAAAATTACTACAAACGAAACTAAGTTACTATAAACGAAAAAAACGGCACTTCAAACGACTAGAAGGTCAACAGAGTTACTACAAACGAAAAAAAATGTACTACAAACGAAACTAAGTTACTACAAAAAAAAAAACGGCACTAAAAATGAAAGATCGCTACTACAAACGAAATTAAGCTCCTACAAACAAAAAAAACAGCACTACAAACGACTAGAAGGTAAACGGAGTTACTACAAATAGAAAAAAAATTACTACAATCGAAATTAAGTTACTACAAACGAAAAAAACAGCACTACAAACGACTAGAAGGTGAACGCAGTTACTACAAATGAAAAAAAAATTACTACAAACGAAACTAAGTTACTACAAACGAAAAAAACCGCACTACAAACGAACGATCCCTACTGCAAACAAAACTAAGCTACTACAAATGAAAAAAACAGCACTACAAACGACCAGAAACTAAACGGAATTACTACAAACGAAAAAAAAATTACCACAAACGAAAAAAAAAGCACTACAAATGAATGATCGCTACTACAAATAAAATTAGGCTCCTACAAGCGAAAAAAACAGCACAACAAACGACTAGAAGGGAAACGGAGTTACTACAAATGGAAAAAAAATTACTACAATCGAAACTAAGTTACTACAAACGAAAAAAACTGCACTACAAACGACTAGAAAGTAAACGCAGTTACTACAAACGAAAAAAAAATTACTACAAACGAAACTAAGTTACTACAAACGAAAAAAACGGCAATACAAACGACTAGAAGGTAAACAGAGATACTACAAACGAAAAAAACTTTACTACCAACGAAACTAAGTTACTAGAAACAAAAAAAAAGGCACTACAAACGACTAGAAGGTAAACGAAGTTACTACAAACAAAAAAAATTTACTACAAACGAAACTTAGTTACTACAAACGAAAAAAACGGCACTCCAAACGAACGATCGCTACTACAAACGAAACTAAGCTACTACAAATGAAAAAAACAGCATTACAAACGACCAGAAACTAAACGGATTTACTACAAACGAAAAAAAAATTACCACAAACGAAAAAAACAGCACTACAAATGAATGATCGCTACTACAAACAAAATTAGGCTCCTACAAACGAAAAAAACAGCACTACAAACGATTAGAAGTTAAATGGAGTTACAACAAACGAAAAAAAAATTACTACAAACGAAAATAACAGCACTACAAATGAATGATCGCTACTACAAACGAAATTAGGCTCCTAAAAACGGAAAAAACAGTACTACAAACGACGAGAAGGTAAACGGAGTTACTACAAACGAAAAAAAAATTTCTACCAACGAAACTAAGTTACTACAAACGAAAGATCGCTACTACAAATAAAACTAAGCTACTACAAACGAAAAAAACAGCACTACAAATGAATGATCGCTACTACAAACGAAATTAGGCTCCTACAAACGAAAAAAACAGCACTACAAACGATTAGAAGGTAAACGGAGTTACTACAAACAGAAAAAAAAATACTACAATCGAAACTAAGTTACTACAAACAAAAAAAACCGCACTACAAACGAAAGATTGCTACTACAAACGGATCTAGACTCCTACAAACGAAAAAAAACAGCACTACAAACGACTCGAAGGTAAACGCAGTTACTACAAACGAAAAAAAAATTACTACAAACGAAATTAAGTTACTACAAACGACATAAACAGCACTACAATCGAAAGATCGCTACTACAAACGAAACTAAGTCACTAAAAACGAAAAAAACAGCACTACAAACGACCAGAAGGTTAAGGGAGTTACTACAAACGAAAAAAAATTACTACAAACGAAGCTAAGTTACTGCAAACAAAAAAAACGGCATTTTAAACGACTAGAAGGTCAACGGAGTTACTACAAACGAAAAAAAATTCACTACAAACGGAACTAAGTTACTACAAAAGAAAAAAACGGCACTAAAAATGAAAAATCGCTACTACAAACGGTATTAAGCTCCTACAAACGAAAAAAACAGCACTACAAACGAAACTAAGTTACTACAAACAAAAAAAACAGCACTACAAACAAAAGATCGCGACTACAAACGAAACTAAGCTACTACAAACGAAAAAAACAGTACTACAAACGACTAGAAAGTAAACGAAGTTACTACAAACAAAAAAAATTTTACTACAAACGAAACGAAGTTACTACAAACAAAAAAAACGGCACTACAAACGAACGATCGCTACTACAAACGAAACTAAGCTACTACAAATGAAAAAAACAGCACTACAAATGAATGATCGCTACTACAAACAAAATTAGGCACCTAGAAGCGAAAAAAACAGCACTACAAACGACTAGAAGGTAAACGCAGTTACCACAAACGAAGAAAAAATTACTACAAACGAAACTAAGTTACTACAAACGACATTACCAGCACTACAAACGAAAGATCGCTACTACAAACAAAACTAAGTTACTAAAAACGAAAAAAACAGCACCACAAACGACCAGAAGGTTGAGGGAGTTACTACAAACGAAAAAAAATTACTACAAACGAAACTAAGTTACTATAAACGAAAAAAACGGCACTTCAAACGACTAGAAGGTCAACAGAGTTACTACAAACGAAAAAAAATTTACTACAAACGAAACTAAGTTACTACAAAAGAAAAAAACGGCACTAAAAATGAAAGATCGCTACTACAAACGAAATTAAGCTCCTACAAACGAAAAAAACAGCACTACAAACGACTAGAAGGTAAACGGAGTTACTACAAATGGAAAAAAAATTACTACAATCGAAACTAAGTTACTACAAACGAAAAAAACAGCACTACAAACGACTAGAAGGTAAACGCAGTTACTACAAATGAAAAAAAAATTACTACAAACGAAACTAAGTTACTACAAACGGAAAAAACCGCACTACAAACGAACGATCCCTACTACAAACGAAACTAAGCTACTACAAATGAAAAAAACAGCACTACAAGCGACCAGAAACTAAACGGAATTACTACAAACGAAAAAGAAATTACCACAAACGAAAAAAAAAGCACTACAAATGAATGATCGCTACTACAAATAAAATTAGGCTCCTACAAGCGAAAAAAACAGCACAACAAACGACTAGAAGGGAAACGGAGTTACTACAAATGGAAAAAAAATTACTACAATCGAAACTAAGTTACTACAAACGAAAAAAACTGCACTACAAACGACTAGAAAGTAAACGCAGTTACTACAAACGAAAAAAAATTTACTACAAACGAAACTAAGTTACTACAAACGAAAAAAACGGAACTACAAACGACTAGAAGGTAAACAGAGATACTACAAACGAAAAAAACTTTACTACCAACGAAACTAAGTTACTAGAAACAAAAAAAAGGCACTACAAACGACTAGAAGGTAAACGAAGTTACTACAAACAAAAAAAAGTTACTACAAACGAAACTTAGTTACTACAAACGAAAAAAACAACACTCCAAACGAACGATCGCTACTACAAACGAAACTAAGCTACTACAAATGAAAAAAACAGCACTACAAACGACCAGAAACTAAACGGAGTTACTACAAACGAAAAAAAAATTACCACAAACGAAAAAAACAGCACTACAAATGAATGATCGCTACTACAAACAAAATTAGGCTCCTACAAACGAAGAAAACAGCACTACAAACGATTAGAAGTTAAATGGAGTTACTACAAACAGAAAAAAAAATACTACAATCGAAACTAAGTTACTACAAACGAAAAAAACCGCACTACAAACGAAAGATTGCTACTACAAACGGATCTAGACTCCTACAAACGAAAAAAAACAGCACTACAAACGACTAGAAGGTAAACGCAGTTACTACAAACGAAAAAAAAATTACTACAAACGAAATTAAGTTACTACAAACGAAAAAAACAGCACTACAAACGAAATTAAGCCCCTACAAACGGCAAAAACAGTACTATAAACGACTAGAAGGTAAACGCAGTTACTACAAACGAAAAAAAAATTACTACAAACGAAACTAAGTTACTACAAACGAAAAAAAAGGCACTACAAACGACTAGACAGTGAACGAAGTTACTACAAACGAAAAAAAATTTACTACAAACGAAACTAAGTTACTACAAACAAAAAAAATGGCACTACAAACGAAAGATCGCTATTACAAACGAAATTAAGCTATCACAAACAAAAAAAACCGCACTACAAGCGATCAGAAGGTAAACGGAGTTACTACAAACGATTAAAAAATTACTACAAACGAAACTATGTTACGTCAAACAGAAAAAAGGCACTACAAACGACTAGAAGGTCAACGAAGTTACTACAAACGAAAAAAAATTAACTACAAACGAATCTCAGATACTACAAACGAAAAAAACGCCACTACAAAGAAAAGATCGCTACTACAAACATAACTAAGCTACTAAAAAAGAAAAAAACCGCACTTCAAACGAAAGATCGCTACTACAAACGAAACTAAGCTACTACAAACAAAAAAAACAGCACTACAAACGACTAGAAAGTAAACGGACTTACTAAAAACGAAAAAAAAATTACTAGAAACGAAATTAAGTTACTACAAACAAAAAAAACAGCGCTACAAATGACTAGAAAGTGAACGAAGTTACTAGAAACGAAAAAAAATTTACTACAAACGAAATTAAGTTACTACAAAAGAAAAAAACGGCACTAAAAACGAAAGATCGCTACTACAATCGAAATTAAGCTCCGACAAACGAAAAAAACAGCACTACAAACGATTATAAGGTAAACGAAGTTACTACAAACGAAAAAAAATTTACTACAAACGAAACCAATTTACTACAAACGGAAAAAACATCACTACAAACGACTAAAAGGTGAACGGAGTTACTAGAAACAAAAAAAAATTTACTACAAACGAAACTAAGTTACTACAAACGAAAAAAACGGCACTACAAACGACTAAAAGGTGAACCAAGTTACTACAAACGAAAAAAAATTTACTACAAACGAAACTAAGTTACTATAAACGAAAAAAACAGCATTACAAACGAAAGATCGCCACTACAAACAAAACTAAGCTACGACAAACGAAAAAAACAGCACTACAAACGACTAGACGGTGAACGGAGTTCCTACAAACGAAAAAAAAATTACTACAAACAGAACTAAGTTACTACAAACGAAAAAAACGGCACTACAAACGACTAGAAGGTAAACAGAGATACTACAAACGAAAAAAACTTTACTGCTAACGAAAATAAGTTACTACAAAAAAAAAAAACGGCACTACAAACGACTAGACGGTGAACGAAGTTACTACAAATGAAAAAAAATTTAACACGAACGAAACTAAGTTACTACAAACAAAAAAAATTGCACTACAAACGAAATATCGCTACTACAAACGAAATTAAGCTACTACAAACGAAAGAAACAGCAATACAAACGATCAGAATGTGAACGGAGTTGGTGCAAACGAAAAAAAAATACTACAAACTAAACTAAGTTACTACAAACGAAAAAAACGGCACTACAAACGACTAGACGGTGAACGGAGTTACTACAAACAAAAAAAAATTTCTACAAACGGAACAAAGTTACTACAAACGAAAAAAACAGCACTACAAACGACTAGAAGGTAAACAGAAATACTACAAACGAAAAAAACTTTACTACAAACAAAACTAAGTTACTAGAAACGAAAAAAAAGGCACTACGAACGACTAGAAGGTAAACGTAAGTTACTACAAACAAAAAAAAATTTACTTCAAATGAAACTAAGTTACTACAAATGAAAAAAACGGCACTACAAACGACTAGAAGGTCAACAGATTTACTACAAACGAAAAAAAATTTACTACAAACGAAACTAAGTTACTACAAAAGAAAAAAACGGAACTCAAAATGAAAGATCGCTACTACAAACAAAATTAAGCTCCTACAAACGAAAAAAACAGCACTACAAACGAAACTAAGTTACTATAAACGAAAAAAACGGCACTTCAAACGACTAGAAGGTCAACAGATTTACTACAAACGAAAAAAAATTTACTACAAACGAAACTAAGTTACTACAAAAGAAAAAAACGGAACTCAAAATGAAAGATCGCTACTACAAACAAAATTAAGCTCCTACAAACGAAAAAAACAGCACTACAAACGAAACTAAGTTACTACAAACGAAAAAAACGGCACTACAAACGAAAGATCGCTACTACAAACGAAACTAATCTACTACAAACGAAAAAAACAGTACTACAAACGACTAGAAAGTAAACAAAGTTACTACAAACAAAAAAAATTTTACTACAAACGAAACTAAGTTACTACAAACGAAAAAAACCGCACTACAAACGAACGATCCCTACTACAAACGAAACTAAGCTACTACAAATGAAAAAAACAGCACTACAAACGACCAGAAACTAAACGGAGTTACTACAAACGAAAAAAAAATTACCTCAAACGAAAAAAAAAGCACTACAAATGAATGATCGCTACTACAAACAAAATTAGGCTCCTATAAGCGAAAAAAACAGCACAACAAACGACTAGAAGGTAAACGGAGTTACTACAAATGGAAAAAAAATTACTACAATCGAAACTAAGTTACTACAAACGAAAAAAACAGCACTACAAACGACTAGATGGTAAACGCAGTTACTACAAACGAAAAAAAAATTACTACAAACAAAACTAAGTTACTACAAACGAAAAAAACCGCACTACAAACGAACGATCCCTACTACAAACGAAACTAAGCTACTACAAATGAAAAAAACAGCACTACAAACGACCAGAAACTAAACGGAAGTACTACAAACGAAAAGAAAATTACCACAAACGAAAAAAAAAGCACTACAAATGAATGATCGCTACTACAAACAAAATTAGGCTCCTACAAGCGAAAAAAACAGCACAACAAACGACTAGAAGGTAAACGGAGTTACTACAAATGGAAAAAAAATTTCTACAAACGAAACAAAGTTACTACAAACGAAAAAAACAGCACTACAAACGACTAGAAGGTAAACAGAGATACTACAAACGAAAAAAACTTTACTACAAACAAAACTAAGTTACTAGAAACGAAAAAAAAGGCACTACGAACGACTAGAAGGTAAACGTAAGTTACTACAAACGAAAAAAAAATTACTACAAACGAAACTAAGTTACTACAAACGAAAAAAACGGCACTACAAACGACTAGAAGGTAAACAGAGATACTACAAACGAAAAAAACTTCACTACAAACGAAACTAAGTTACTAGAAACGAAAAAAAAGGCACTACAAACGAAACTAAGTTACTAGAATCGAAAAAAAAGGCACTACAAACGACTAGAAGGTGAACGAAGTTACTACAAACAAAAAAAAATTTACTTCAAATGAAACTAAGTTACTACAAATGAAAAAAACGGCACTACAAACGAACGATCGCTACTACAAACGAAACTAAGCTACTACAAACGGAAAAAATAGCACTACACACGACCTGATACTAAACGGAGTTACTACAAACGAAAAAAAAATTAATACAAACGAAAAAAACAGCACTACAAATGAACGATCGCTACTACGAACGAAATTAGGCTCCTACAAACGAAAAAAACAGTACTACAATCGACTAGAAGGTAAACGGAGTTACTACAAATGAAAAAAAAATTACTACCATCGAAACTAAGTTACTACAAACGAAAAAAACCGCACTACAAACGAAAGATTGCTACTACAAACGGAATTAAGCTCCTACAAACGAAAAAAACAGCACTACAAACGACCAGAAGGTTAAGGGTGTTACTACAAACGAAAAAAAATTACTACAAACGAAGCTAAGTTACTGCAAACGAAAAAAACGGCACTTCAAACGACTAGAAGGTCAACGGAGTTACTACAAACGAAAAAAAATTCACCACAAACGAAACTAAGTTACTACAAAAGAAAAAAACGGCACTAAAAATGAAAGATCGCTACTACAAACGGAATTAAGCTCCTACAAACGCGAAAAACAGCACTACAAACGAAACTAAGTTATTACAAATGAAAAAAACAGCACTACAAACGAAAGATCGCGACTACAAACGAAACTAAGCTACTACAAACGAAAAAAACAGTACTACAAACGACTAGAAAGTGAACGAAGTTACTAAAAACAAAAAAAATTTTACTACAAACGAAACGAAGTTACTACAAACGAAAAAAACGGCACTACAAACGAACGATCGCTACTACAAACGAAACTAAGCTACTACAAATGAAAAAAACAGCACTACAAATGAATGATCGCTACTACAAACAAAATTAGGCACCTAGAAGCGAAAAAAACAGCACTACAAACGACAAGAAGGTAAACGCAGTTACTACAAACGAAGAAAAAATTACTACAAACGAAACTAAGTTACTACAAACGACATCAACAGCACTACAAACGAAAGATCGCTACTACAAACGAAACTAAGTTACTAAAAACGAAAAAAACAGCACCACAAACGACCAGAAGGTTAAGGGAGTTACTACAAACGAAAAAAAATTACTACAAACGAAACTAAGTTACTATAAACGAAAAAAACGGCACTTCAAACGACTAGAAGGTCAACAGATTTACTACAAACGAAAAAAAATTTACTACAAACGAAACTAAGTTACTACAAAAGAAAAAAACGGAACTCAAAATGAAAGATCGCTACTACAAACAAAATTAAGCTCCTACAAACGAAAAAAACAGCACTACAAACGAAACTAAGTTACTACAAACGAAAAAAACGGCACTACTAACGAAAGATCGCTACTACAAACGAAACTAATCTACTACAAACGAAAAAAACAGTACTACAAACGACTAGAAAGTGAACAAAGTTACTACAAACAAAAAAAATTTTACTACAAACGAAACTAAGTTACTACAAACGAAAAAAACCGCACTACAAACGAACGATCCCTACTACAAACGAAACTAAGCTACTACAAATGAAAAAAACAGCACTACAAACGACCAGAAACTAAACGGAGTTACTACAAACGAAAAAAAAATTACCACAAACGAAAAAAAAAGAACTACAAATGAATGATCGCTACTACAAACAAAATTAGGCTCCTACAAGCGAAAAAAACAGCACAACAAACGACTAGAAGGTAAACGGAGTTACTACAAATGGAAAAAAAATTACTACAATCGAAACTAAGTTACTACAAACGAAAAAAACAGCACTACAAACGACTAGAAGGTAAACGCAGTTACTACAAACGAAAAAAAAATTACTACAAACGAAACTAAGTTACTACAAACGAAAAAAACCGCACTACAAACGAACGATCCCTACTACAAACGAAACTAAGCTACTACAAATGAAAAAAACAGCACTACAAACGACCAGAAACTAAACGGAGTTACTACAAACGAAAAGAAAATTACCACAAACGAAAAAAAAAAGCACTACAAATGAATGATCGCTACTACAAACAAAATTAGGCTCCTACAAGCGAAAAAAACAGCACAACAAACGACTAGAAGGTAAACGGAGTTACTACAAATGGAAAAAAAATTACTACAATCGAAACTAAGTTACTACAAACGAAAAAAACAGCACTACAAACGACTAGAAGGTAAACGCAGTTACTACAAACGAAAAAAAAATTACTACAAACGAAACTAAGTTACTACAAACGAAAAAAACCGCACTACAAACGAACGATCCCTACTACAAACGAAACTAAGCTACTACAAATGAAAAAAACAGCACTACAAACGACCAGAAACTAAACGGAGTTACTACAAACGAAAAAAAAATTACTACAAACGAAAAAAAAAGCACTACAAATGAATGATCGCTACTACAAATAAAATTAGGCTCCTACAAGCGAAAAAAACAGCACAACAAACGACTAGAAGGTAAACGGAGTTACTACAAATGGAAAAAAAATTACTACAATCGAAACTAAGTTACTACAAACGAAAAAAACAGCACTACAAACGACTAGAAGGTAAGCGCAGTTACTACAAACGAAAAAAAAATTACTACAAACGAAACTTAGTTACTACAAACGAAAAAAACGGCACTACAAACGACTAGAAGGTAAACAGAGATACTACAAACGAAAAAAACTTTACTACCAACGAAACTAAGTTACTAGAAACGAAAAAAAAGGCACTACAAACGACTAGAAGGTGAACGAAGTTACTACAAACAAAAAAAAATTTACTTCAAATGAAACTAAGTAACTACATACGAAAAAAACGGCACTACAAACGAACGATCGCTACTACAAACGAAACTAAGCTACTACAAACGGAAAAAATAGCACTACACACGACCTGATACTAAACGGAGTTAATACAAACGAAAAAAAAATTACTGCAAACGAAAAAAACAGCACTACAAATGAACGATCGCTACTACGAACGAAATTAGGCTCCTACAAACGGAAAAAACAGCACTACAAACGACTAGAAGGTGGACGCAGTTACTACAAACGAAAAAAAAATTACTACAAACGAAACTAAGTTACTACAAACGACATAAACAGCACTACAAACGAGAGATCGCTACTACAAACGGAATTAAGCTCCTACAAACGAAAAAAACAGCACTACAAACGACCAGAAGGTTAAGGGTGTTACTACAAACGAAAAAAAATTACTACAAACGAAGCTAAGTTACTGCAAACGAAAAAAACGGCACTTCAAACGACTAGAAGGTCAACGGAGTTACTACAAACGAAAAAAAATTCACCACAAACGAAACTAAGTTACTACAAAAGAAAAAAACGGCACTAAAAATGAAAGATCGCTACTACAAACGGAATTAAGCTCCTACAAACGCGAAAAACAGCACTACAAACGAAACTAAGTTATTACAAATGAAAAAAACAGCACTACAAACGAAAGATCGCGACTACATACGAAACTAAGCTACTACAAACGAAAAAAACAGTACTACAAACGACTAGAAAGTAAACGAAGTTACTAAAAACAAAAAAAATTTTACTACAAACGAAACGAAGTTACTACAAACGAAAAAAACGGCACTACAAACGAACGATCGCTACTACAAACGAAACTAAGCTACTACAAATGAAAAAAACAGCACTACAACTGAATGATCGCTACTACAAACAAAATTAGGCACCTAGAAGCGAAAAAAACAGCACTACAAACGACAAGAAGGTAAACGCAGTTACTACAAACGAAGAAAAAATTACTACAAACGAAACTAAGTTACTACAAACGACATCAACAGCACTACAAACGAAAGATCGCTACTACAAACGAAACTAAGTTACTAAAAACGAAAAAAACAGCACCACAAACGACCAGAAGGTTAAGGGAGTTACTACAAACGAAAAAAAATTACTACAAACGAAACTAAGTTACTATAAACGAAAAAAACGGCACTTCAAACGACTAGAAGGTCAACAGATTTACTACAAACGAAAAAAAATTTACTACAAACGAAACTAAGTTACTACAAAAGAAAAAAACGGAACTCAAAATGAAAGATCGCTACTACAAACAAAATTAAGCTCCTACAAACGAAAAAAACAGCACTACAAACGAAACTAAGTTACTACAAACGAAAAAAACGGCACTACAAACGAAAGATCGCTACTACAAACGAAACTAATCTACTACAAACGAAAAAAACAGTACTACAAACGACTAGAAAGTAAACAAAGTTACTACAAACAAAAAAAATTTTACTACAAACGAAACTAAGTTACTACAAACGAAAAAAACCGCACTACAAACGAACGATCCCTACTACAAACGAAACTAAGCTACTACAAATGAAAAAAACAGCACTACAAACGACCAGAAACTAAACATAGTTACTACAAACGAAAAAAAAATTACCACAAACGAAAAAAAAAGCACTACAAATGAATGATCGCTACTACAAACAAAATTAGGCTCCTACAAGCGAAAAAAACAGCACAACAAACGACTAGAAGGTAAACGGAGTTACTACAAATGGAAAAAAAATTACTACAATCGAAACTAAGTTACTACAAACGAAAAAAACAGCACTACAAACGACTAGAAGGTAAACGCAGTTACTACAAACGAAAAAAAAATTACTACAAACGAAACTAAGTTACTACAAACGAAAAAAACCGCACTACAAACGAACGATCCCTACTACAAACGAAACTAAGCTACTACAAATAAAAAAAACAGCACTACAAACGACCAGAAACTAAACGGAGTTACTACAAACGAAAAGAAAATTACCACAAACGAAAAAAAAAGCACTACAAATGAATGATCGCTACTACAAACAAAATTAGGCTCCTACAAGCGAAAAAAACAGCACAACAAACGACTAGAAGGTAAACGGAGTTACTACAAATGGAAAAAAAATTACTACAATCGAAACTAAGTTACTACAAACGAAAAAAACAGCACTACAAACGACTAGAAGGTAAACGCAGTTACTACAAACGAAAAAAAAATTACTACAAACGAAACTAAGTTACTACAAACGAAAAAAACCGCACTACAAACGAACGATCCCTACTACAAACGAAACTAAGCTACTACAAATGAAAAAAACAGCACTACAAACGACCAGAAACTAAACGGAGTTACTACAAACGAAAAAGAAATTACTACAAACGAAAAAAAAAGCACTACAAATGAATGATCGCTACTACAAATAAAATTAGGCTCCTACAAGCGAAAAAAACAGCACAACAAACGACTAGAAGGTTAACGGAGTTACTACAAATGGAAAAAAAATTACTACAATCGAAACTAAGTTACTACAAACGAAAAAAACAGCACTACAAACGACTAGAAGGTAAGCGCAGTTACTACAAACGAAAAAAAAATTACTACAAACGAAACTTAGTTACTACAAACGAAAAAAACGGCACTACAAACGACTAGAAGGTAAACAGAGATACTACAAACGAAAAAAACTTTACTACCAACGAAACTAAGTTACTAGAAACGAAAAAAAAGGCACTACAAACGACTAGAAGGTGAACGAAGTTACTACAAACAAAAAAAAATTTACTTCAAATGAAACTAAGTAACTACATACGAAAAAAACGGCACTACAAACGAACGATCGCTACTACAAACGAAACTAAGCTACTACAAACGGAAAAAATAGCACTACACACGACCTGATACTAAACGGAGTTACTACAAACGAAAAAAAAATTACTGCAAACGAAAAAAACAGCACTAGAAATGAACGATCGCTACTACGAACGAAATTAGGCTCCTACAAACGAAAAAAACAGCACTACAAGCGACTAGAAGGTAGACGCAGTTAATACAAACGAAAAAAAAATTACTACAAACGAAACTAAGTTACTACAAACGACATAAACAGCACTACAAACGAAAGATCGCTACTACAAACGAAACTAAGTTACTAAAAACGAAAAAAACAGCACTACAAACGACCAGAAGGTTAAGGGAGTTACTACAAACATAAAAAAATTACTACAAACGAAGCTAAGTTACTGCAAACGAAAAAAACGGCACTTCAAACGACTAGAAGGTCAACGGAGTTACTACAAACGAAAAAAAATTCACCACAAACGAAATTAAGTTACTACAAAAGAAAAAAATGGCACTAAAAATGAAAGATCGCTACTACAAACGGAATTAAGCTCCTACAAACGAGAAAAACAGCACTACAAACGAAACTATGTTATTACAAACGAAAAAAACAGCACTACAAACGAAAGATCGCGACTACAAACGAAACTAAGCTACTACAAACGAAAAAAACAGTACTACAAACGACTAGAAAGTAAACGAAGTTACTAAAAACAAAAAAAAATCTACTACAAACGAAACGAAGTTACTACAAACGAAAAAAACGGCACTACAAACGAACGATCGCTACTACAAACAAAACTAAGCTACTACAAATAAAAAAAACAGCACTACAAATGAATGATCGCTACTACAAACAAAATTAGGCACCTAGAAGCGAAAAAAACAGCACTACAAACGACTAGAAGGTAAACGCAGATACTACAAACGAAGAAAAAATTACTACAAACGAAACTAAGTTACTACAAACGAAAAAAACGGCACTACAAAGGACTAGAAGGTAAACAGAGATACTACAAACGAAAAAAACTTCACTACAAACGAAACTAAGTTACTAGAAACGAAAAAAAAGGCACTACAAACGAAACTAAGTTACTAGAAACGAAAAGAAAGGCACTACAAACGACTAGAAGGTGAACGAAGTTACTACAAACAAAAAAAAATTTACTTCAAATAAAACTAAGTTACTACAAATGAAAAAAACGGCACTACAAACGAACGATCGCAACTACAAACAAAACTAAGCTACTACAAACGGAAAAAATAGCACTACACACGACCTGATACTAAACGGAGTTACTACAAACGAAAAAAAAATTAATACAAACGAAAAAAACAGCACTACAAATGAACGATCGCTACTACGAACAAAATTAGGCTCCTACAAACGAAAAAAACAGCACTACAATCGACTAGAAGGTAAACGGAGTTACTACAAATGAAAAAAAAATTACTACCATCGAAACTAAGTTACTACAAACGAAAAAAACCGCACTACAAACGAAAGATTGCTACTACAAACGGAATTAAGCTCCTACAAACGAAAAAAACAGCACTACAAATGAACGATCCCTACTACAAACGAAACTAAGCTACTACAAATGAAAAAAACAGCACTACAAACGACCAGAAACTAAACGGAGTTACTACAAACGAAAAAAAAATTACCACAAACGAAAAAAAAAGCATAACAAATGAATGATCGCTACTACAAACAAAATTAGGCTCCTACAAGCGAAAAAAAACAACACAACAAACGACTAGAAGGTAAACGGAGTTACTACAAATGGAAAAAAAATTACTACAATCGAAACTAAGTTACTACAAACGAAAAAAAAATTACTACAAACGAAACTAAGTTACTACAAACGAAAAAAACGGCACTACAAACGACTAGAAGGTAAACAGA
The DNA here is from genome assembly GCA_963942595.1 of Cylloceria caligata. Classification (NCBI taxonomy): domain Eukaryota; kingdom Metazoa; phylum Arthropoda; class Insecta; order Hymenoptera; family Ichneumonidae; genus Cylloceria; species Cylloceria caligata. The sequence continues at coordinate 28,061,221 of OZ012705.1, read as the reverse complement.
GATACTACAAACGAAAAAAACTTTACTACCAAGGAACTAAGTTACTAGAAACAAAAAAAAAGCCACTACAAACGACTAGAAGGTAAACGAAGTTACTACAAACAAAAAAAATTTACTACAAACGAAACTTAGTTACTACAAACGAAAAAAACGGCACTACAAACGAACGATCGCTACTACAAACAAAACTAAGCTACTACAAATAAAAAACAGCACTACAAACGACCAGAAACTAAACGGAGTGACTACAAACGAAAAAAAAATTACCACAAACGAAAAAAACAGCACTACAAATGAATGATCGCTACTACAAACGAAATTAGGCTCCTACAAACGAAAAAAACAGCACTACAAACGATTAGAAGGTAAACGGAGTTACTACAAACAGAAAAAAAAATACTACAATCGAAACTAAGTTACTACAAACAAAAAAAACCGCACTACAAACGAAAGATTGCTACTACAAACGGATCTAGACTCCTACAAACGAAAAAAAAAAGCACTACAAACGACTAGAACGTAAACGCAGTTACTACAAATGAAAAAAAAATTACTACAAACGAAATTAAGTTACTACAAACGACATAAACAGCACTACAATCGAAAGATCGCTACTACAAACGAAACTAAGTTACTAAAAACGAAAAAAACAGCACTACAAACGACCAGAAGGTTAAGGGAGTTACTACAAACGAAAAAAAATTACTACAAACGAAGCTAAGTTACTGCAAACGAAAAAAACGGCACTTTAAACGACTAGAAGGTCAACGGAGTTACTACAAACGAAAAAAAATTCACTACAAACGGAACTAAGTTACTACAAAAAAAAAAAACGGCACTAAAAATGAAAAATCGCTACTACAAACGGTATTAAGCTCCTACAAACGAAAAAAACAGCACTACAAACGAAACTAAGTTACTACAAACGAAAAAAACAGCACTACAAACAAAAGATCGCGACTACAAACGAAACTAAGCTACTACAAACGAAAAAAACAGTACTACAAACGACTAGAAAGTAAACGAAGTTACTACAAACAAAGAAAATTCTACTACAAACGGAACGAAGTTACTACAAACAAAAAAAACGGCACTACAAACGAACGATCGCTACTACAAACGAAACTAAGCTACTACAAATGAAAAAAACAGCACTACAAATGAATGATCGCTACTACAAACAAAATTAGGCACCTAGAAGCGAAAAAAACAGCACTACAAACGACTAGAAGGTAAACGCAGTTACCACAAACGAAGAAAAAATTACTACAAACGAACCTAAGTTACTACAAACGACATTACCAGCACTACAAACGAAAGATCGCTACTACAAACAAAACTAAGTCACTAAAAACGAAAAAAACAGCACCACAAACGACCAGAAGGTTAAGGGAGTTACTACAAACGAAAAAAAATTACTACAAACGAAACTAAGTTACTATAAACGGAAAAAACGGCACTTCAAACGACTAGAAGGTCAACAGAGTTACTACAAACGAAAAAAAATGTACTACAAACGAAACTAAGTTACTACAAAAAAAAAAACGGCACTAAAAATGAAAGATCGCTACTACAAACGAAATTAAGCTCCTACAACCGAAAAAAACAGCACTACAAACGACTAGAAGGTAAACGGAGTTACTACAAATAGAAAAAAAATTACTACAATCGAAATTAAGTTACTACAAACGAAAAAAACAGCACTACAAACGACTAGAAGGTGAACGCAGTTACTACAAATGAAAAAAAAATTACTACAAACGAAACTAAGTTACTACAAACGAAAAAAACCGCACTACAAACGAACGATCCCTACTGCAAACAAAACTAAGCTACTACAAATGAAAAAAACAGCACTACAAACGACCAGAAACTAAACGGAATTACTACAAACGAAAAAAAAATTACCACAAACGAAAAAAAAAGCACTACAAATGAATGATCGCTACTACAAATAAAATTAGGCTCCTACAAGCGAAAAAAACAGCACAACAAACGACTAGAAGGGAAACGGAGTTACTACAAATGGAAAAAAAATTACTACAATCGAAACTAAGTTACTACAAACGAAAAAAACTGCACTACAAACGACTAGAAAGTAAACGCAGTTACTACAAACGAAAAAAAAATTACTACAAACGAAACTAAGTTACTACAAACGAAAAAAACGGCAATACAAACGACTAGAAGGTAAACAGAGATACTACAAACGAAAAAAACTTTACTACCAACGAAACTAAGTTACTAGAAACAAAAAAAAAGGCACTACAAATGACTAGAAGGTAAACGAAGTTACTACAAACAAAAAAAATTTACTACAAACGAAACTTAGTTACTACAAACGAAAAAAACGGCACTCCAAACGAACGATCGCTACTACAAACGAAACTAAGCTACTACAAATGAAAAAAACAGCACTACAAACGACCAGAAACTAAACGGAGTTACTACAAACGAAAAAAAAATTACCACAAACGAAAAAAACAGCACTACAAATGAATGATCGCTACTACAAACAAAATTAGGCTCCTACAAACGAAAAAAACAGCACTACAAACGATTAGAAGTTAAATGGAGTTACTACAAACAGAAAAAAAAATACTACAATCGAAACTAAGTTACTACAAACGAAAAAAACCGCACTACAAACGAAAGATTGCTACTACAATCGAAATTAAGCTCCTACAAACGAAAAAAACAGCACTACAAACGATTATAAGGTAAACGAAGTTACTACAAACGAAAAAAAATTTACTACAAACGAAACCAATTTACTACAAACGGAAAAAACATCACTACAAACGACTAAAAGGTGAACGGAGTTACTAGAAACAAAAAAAAAATTTACTACAAACGAAACTAAGTTACTACAAACGAAAAAAACGGCACTACAAACGACTAAAAGGTGAACCAAGTTACTACAAACGAAAAAAAATTTACTACAAACGAAACTAAGTTACTACAAACGAAAAAAACAGCATTACAAACGAAAGATCGCCACTACAAACAAAACTAAGCTACGACAAACGAAAAAAACAGCACTACAAACGACTAGAAAGTAAGCGGAGTTACTACAAACGAAAAAAAAAATACTTAAACGGAACAAAGTTACTACAAACGATAAAAAACGGCACAACAAACGAAAGATCGCTACTACAAACAAAATTAAGCTACCACAAACAAAATAAACAGCACTGCAAGCAATCAGAAGGTAAACGGAGATACTACAAACGAAAAAAACGGCACTACAAACGACTAGAAGGTAAACAGAGATACTACAAACGAAAAAAACTTTACTACAAACGAAACTAAGTTACTACAAACGAAAAAAAAGGCACTACAAACGACTAGACGGTGAACGAAGTTACTACAAATGAAAAAAAATTTACTACGAACGAAACTAAGTTACTACAAATAAAAAAAATTGCACTACAAACGAAATATCGCTACTACAAACGAAATTAAGCTACTACAAACGAAAGAAACAGCACTACAAACGATCAGAATGTAAACGTAGTTAGTGCAAACGAAAAAAAAATTACTACAAACGAAACTAAGTAACTACAAATGAAGAAAACGGCACTACAAACGACTAGACGGTGAACGGAGTTGCTACAAACAAAAAAAAATTTCTACAAATGAAACAAAGTTACTACAAACGAAAAAAACGGCACTACAAACGACTAGAAGGTAAACAGAGATACTACAAACGAAATAAAATTTACTACAAACGAAACTAAGTTACTAGAAACGAAAAAAACGGCACTACAAACGACTAGAAGGTGAACGAAGTTACTACAAACAAAAAAAAATTTACTAGAAATGAAACTAAGTTACTACAAACGAAAAAAACGGCACTACAAACGAACGATCGCTACTACAAACGAAACTAAGCTACTACAAACGAAAAAAACAGCACTACAAACGACCAGAAGTAAACGGAGTTACAACAAACGAAAAAAAAATTACTACAAACGAAAATAACAGCACTACAAATGAATGATCGCTACTACAAACGAAATTAGGCTCCTATAAACGGAAAAAACAGCACTACAAACGACGAGAAGGTAAACGGAGTTACTACAAACAAACAAAAATTACTACAAACGAAACTAAGTTACTACAAACGAAAGATCGCTACTACAAATAAAACTAAGCTACTACAAACGAAAAAAACAGCACTACAAACGAAAGATCACTACTACAAACGAAATTAACCTACTACAAACAAAAAAAACAGCACTACAAACGACTAGAAGGTAAACGGAGTTACTACAAACGAAAAAAAAATTTCTACAAACGAAACTAAGTTACTACAAACAAAAAAAACCGCACTACAAACGAAAGTGTGCTACTACAAACGGAATTAAGCTTCTACAAACGAAAAAAACAGCACTGAAAACGACGAGAAGGTAAACGCAGTTACTATAAACAAAAAAAAAATTACTACAAACGAAACTCAGTTACTACAAATGAAAAAAACGGCACTACAAACGAACGATCGCTACTACAAACGAAACTAAGCTACTACATACGGAAAAAATAGCACTACACACGACCTGATACTAAACGGAGTTACTACAAACTAAAAAAAAATTACTACAAACGAAAAAAACAGCACTACAAATGAACGATCGCTACTACGAACGAAATTAGGCTCCTACAAACGAAAAAAACAGCACTACAAACGACTAGAAGGTAAACGGAGTTACTACAAATGAAAAAAAAATTACAACCATCGAAACTAAGTTACTACAAACGACATAAACAGCACTACAATCGAAAAATCGCTACTACAAACGAAACTAAGTTACTAAAAACGAAAAAAACAGCACTACAAAGACTAGAAGGTAAACAGAGATACTACAAACGAAAAAAACTTTACTACAAACGAAACTAAGTTACTACAAAAGAAAAAAACGGCACTACAAACGACTAGACGGTGAACGAAGTTACTACAAATGAAAAAAAATTTACTACGAACGAAACTAAGTTACTACAAACAAAAAAAATTGCACTACAAACGAAATATCGCTACTACAAACGAAATTAAGCTACTACAAACGAAAGAAACAGCACTACAAACGATCAGAATGTAAACGGAGACAGTGCAAACGAAAAAAAAATTACTACAAACGAAACTAAGTTACTACAAACGAAAAAAACGGCACTACAAACGACTAGACGGTGAACGGAGTTACTACAAACAAAAAAAAATTTCTACAAACGAAACAAAGTTACTACAAACGAAAAAAACAGCACTACAAACGACTAGAAGGTAAACAGAGATACTACAAACGAAAAAAACTTTACTACAAACAAAACTAAGTTACGACAAACGAAAAAAACGGCACTACAAACGACTAGAAGGTAAACAGAGATACTACAAACGAAAAAAACTTCACTACAAACGAAACTAAGTTACTAGAAACGAAAAAAAAGGCACTACAAACGAAACTAAGTTACTGGAAACGAAAAAAAAAGCACTACAAACGACTAGAAGGTGAACGAAGTTACTACAAACAAACAAAAATTTACTTCAAATGAAACTAAGTTACTACAAATGAAAAAAACGGCACTACAAACGAACGATCGCTACTACAAACAAAACTAAGCTACTACAAACGGAAAAAATAGCACTACCCATGACCTGATACTAAACGGAGTTACTACAAACGAAAAAAAAATTAATACAAACGAAAAAAACAGCACTACAAATGAACGATCGCTACTACGAACGAAATTAGGCTCCTACAAACGAAAAAAACAGCACTACAATCGACTAGAAGGTAAACGGAGTTACTACAAATGAAAAAAAAATTACTACCATCGAAACTAAGTTACTACAAACAAAAAAAACCGCACTACAAACGAAAGATTGCTACTACAAACGGAATTAAGCTCCTACAAACGAAAAAAACAGCACTACAAACGACCAGAAGGTTAAGGGAGTTACTACAAACGAAAAAAAATTACTACAAACGAAGTTAAGTTACTGCAAACGAAAAAAACGGCACTTCAAACGACTAGAAAGTCAACGGAGTTCCTACAAACGAAAAAAAATTCACCACAAACGAAACTAAGTTGCTACAAAAGAAAAAAATGGCACTAAAAATGAAAGATCGCTACTACAAACGGAATTAAGCTCCTACAAACGAGAAAAACAGCACTACAAACGAAACTAAGTTATTACAAACGAAAAAAACAGCACTACAAACGAAAGATCGCGACTACAAACGAAAGATCGCGACTACAAACGAAACTAAGCTACTACAAACGAAAAAAACAGTACTACAAACGACTAGAAAGTAAACGAAGTTACTAAAAACAAAAAAAATTTTACTACAAACGAAACGAAGTTACTACAAACGAAAAAAACGGCACTACAAACGAACGATCGCTACTACAAACGAAACTAAGCTACTACAAATAAAAAAAACAGCACTACAAATGAATGATCGCTACTACAAACAAAATTAGGCACCTAGAAGCGAAAAAAACAGCACTACAAACGACTAGAAGGTAAACGCAGTTACTACAAACGAAGAAAAAATTACTACAAACGAAACTAAGTTACTACAAACGAGAAAAACGGCACTACAAACGACTAGAAGGTAAACAGAGATACTACAAACGAAAAAAACTTCACTACAAACGAAACTAAGTTACTAGAAACGAAAAAAAAGGCACTACAAATGAAACTAAGTTACTAGAAACGAAAAAAAAGGCACTACAAACGACTAGAAGGTGAACGAAGTTACTACAAACAAAAAAAAATTTACTTCAAATGAAACTAAGTTACTACAAATGAAAAAAACGGCACTACAAACGAACGATCGCTACTACAAACGAAACTAAGCTACTACAAACGGAAAAAATAGCACTACACACGACCTGATACTAAACGGAGTTACTACAAACGAAAAAAAAATTAATACAAACGAAAAAAACAGCACTACAAATGAACGATCGCTACTACGAACGAAATTAGGCTCCTACAAACGAAAAAAACAGCACTACAATCGACTAGAAGGTAAACGGAGTTACTACAAATGAAAAAAAAATTACTACCATCGAAACTAAGTTACTACAAACGAAAAAAACCGCACTACAAACGAAAGATTGCTACTACAAACGGAATTAAGCTCCTACAAACGAAAAAAACAGCACTACAAACGACCAGAAGGTTAAGGGAGTTACTACAAACGAAAAAAAATTACTACAAACGAAGGTAAGTTACTGCAAACGAAAAAAACGGCACTTCAAACGACTAGAAGGTCAACGGAGTTACTACAAACGAGAAAAAATTCACCACAAACGAATCTAAGTTACTACAAAAGAAAAAAACGGCATTAAAAATGAAAGATCGCTACTACAAACGGAATTAAGCTCCTACAAACGAGAAAAACAGCACTACAAACGAAACTAAGTTATTACAAATGAAAAAAACAGCACTACAAACGAAAGATCGCGACTACAAACGAAACTAAGCTACTACAAACGAAAAAAACAGTACTACAAACGACTAGAAAGTAAACGAAGTTACTAAAAACAAAAAAAATTTTACTACAAACGAAACGAAGTTACTACAAACGAAAAAAACGGCACTACAAACGAACGATCGCTACTACAAACGAAACTAAGCTACTACAAATGAAAAAAACAGCACTACAAATGAATGATCGCTACTACAAACAAAATTAGACACCTAGAAGCAAAAAAAACAGCACTACAAACGACTAGAAGGTAAACGCAGTTACTACAAACGAAGAAAAAATTACTACAAACGAAACTAAGTTACTACAAACGACATCAACAGTACTACAAACGAAAGATCGCTACTACAAACGAAACTAATTTACTAAAAACGAAAAAAACAGCACCACAAACGACCAGAAGGTTAAGGGAGTTACTACAAACGAAAAAAAATTACTACAAACGAAACTAAGTTACTATAAACGAAAAAAACGGCACTTCAAACGACTAGAAGGTCAACAGATTTACTACTAACGAAAAAAAATTTACTACAAACGAAACTAAGTTACTACAAAAGAAAAAAACGGAACTCAAAATGAAAGATCGCTACTACAAACGAAATTAAGCTCCTAAAAACGAAAAAAACAGCACTACAAACGAAACTAAGTTACTACAAACGAAAAAAACGGCACTACAAACGAAAGATCGCTACTACAAACGAAACTAATCTACTACAAACGAAAAAAACAGTACTACAAACGACTGGAAAGTAAACAAAGTTACTACAAACAAAAAAAATTTTACTACAAACGAAACTAAGTTACTACAAACGAAAAAAACCGCACTACAAACGAACGATCCCTACTACAAACGAAACTAAGCTACTACAAATGAAAAAAACAGCACTACAAACGACCAGAAACTAAACGGAGTTACTACAAACAAAAAAAAAATTACCACAAACGAAAAAAAAAGCACTACAAATGAATGATCGCTACTACAAACAAAATTAGGCTCCTACAAGCGAAAAAAACAGCACAACAAACGACTAGAAGGTAAACGGAGTTACTACAAATGGAAAAAAAATACTACAATCGAAACTAAGTTACTACAAACGAAAAAAACAGCACTACAAACGACTAGAAGGTAAACGCAGTTACTACAAACGAAAAAAAATTACTACAAACGAAACTAAGTTACTACAAACGAAAAAAACCGCACTACAAACGAACGATCCCTACTACAAACGAATCTAAGCTACTACAAATGAAAAAAACAGCACTACAAACGACCAGAAACTAAACGGAGTTACTACAAACGAAAAAAAAATTACCACAAACGAAAAAAAAAGCACTACAAATGAATGATCGCTACTACAAATAAAATTAGGCTCCTACAAGCGAAAAAAACAGCACAACAAACGACTAGATGGTAAACGGAGTTATTACAAATGGAAAAAAAATTACTACAATCGAAACTAAGTTACTACAAACGAAAAAAACAGCACTACAAACGACTAGAAGGTAAGCGCAGTTACTACAAACGAAAAAAAAATTACTACAAACGAAACTTAGTTACTACAAACGAAAAAAATGGCACTACAAACGACTAGAAGGTAAACAGAGATACTACAAACGAAAAAAACTTTACTATCAACGAAACTAAGTTACTAGAAACGAAAAAAAAGGCACTACAAACGACTAGAAGGTGAACGAAGTTACTACAAACAAAAAAAAATTTACTCCAAATGAAACTAAGTTACTACAAACGAAAAAAACGGCACTAGAAACGAACGATCGCTACTACAAACGAAACTAAGCTACTACAAACGGAAAAAATGGCACTACACACGGCCTGATACTAAACGGAGTTACTACAAACGAAAAAAAAATTACTACAAACGAAAAAAACAGCACTACAAATGAACGTTTGCTACTACGAACGAAATTAGGCTTCTACAAGCGAAAAAAACAGCACTACAAACGACTAGAAGGTAAACGGAGTTACTACAAATGAAAAAAAAATTACTACTATCGAAACTAAGTTACTACAAACGAAAAAAACCGCACTACAAACGAAAGATTGCTACTACAAACGGAATTAAGCTCCTACAAACGAAAAAAACAGCACTACAAACGACTAGAAGGTAAACGCAGTCACTACAAACGAAAAAAAAATTACTACAAACGAAACTAAGTTACTACAAACGACATAAACAGCACTACAAACGAAAGATCGCTACTACAAACGAACCTAAGTTACTAAAAACGAAAAAAACAGCACTACAAACGACCAGAAGGTTAAGGGAGTTACTACAAACGAAAAAAAATTACTACAAACGAAACTAAGTTACTACAAACGAAAAAAACGGCACTTCAAACGACTAGAAGGTCAACGGAGTTACTACAAACGAAAAAAAATTTACTACAAACGAAACTAAGTTACTACAAAAGAAAAAAACGGCACTAAAAATGAAAGATCGCTACTACAAACGAAATTAAGCTACTACAAACGAAAAAAACAGCACTACAAACGAAACTAAGCTACTACAAACCAAAAAAATTTTACTACAAACGAAAGTAAGTTTCTACAAACGAAAAAAACGGCACTACAAACGAACGATCGCTACTACAAACGAAACTAAGCTACTACAAATGAAAAAAACAGCACTACAAACGACCAGAAACTAAACGGAGTTACTACAAACGAAAAAAAAATTACCACAAACGAAAAAAACAGCACTACAAATGAATGATCGCTACTACAAACAAAATTAGGCACCTAGAAGCGAAAAAAACAGCACTACAAACGACTAGAAGGTAAACGCAGTTACTACAAACGAAAAAAAAATTACTACAAACGAAACTAAGTTACTACAAACGACATAAACAGCACTACAAACGAAAGATCGCTACTACAAACGAAACTAAGTTACTAAAAACAAAAAAAACAGCACTACAAACGACCAGAAGGTTAAGGGAGTTACTACAAACGAAAAAAAATTACTACAAACGAAACTAAGTTACTACAAACGAAAAAAACGGCACTTTAAACGACTAGAAGGTCAACGGAGTTACTACAAACGAAAAAAAATGTACTACAAACGAAACTAAGTTACTACAAAAGAAAAAAACGGCACTAAAAATGAAAGATCGCTACTACAAACGAAATTAAGCTCCTACAAACCAAAAAAACAGCACTACAAACGAAACTAAGTTACTACAAACGAAAAAAACAGCACTACAAACGAAAGATCGCTACTACAAACGAAACTAAGCTACTACAAACGAAAAAAACAGTACTACAAACGACTAGAAAGTAAACGAAGTTACTACAAACAAAAAAAATTTTACTACAAACGAAACTAAGTTACTACAAACGAAAAAAACAGTACTACAAATAAATGATCGCTACTACAAACAAAATTAGGCTCCTACAAGCGAAAAAAACAGCACTACAAACGACTAGAAGGTAAACGGAGTTACTACAAATGGAAAAAAAATTACTACAATTGAAACTAAGTTACTACAAACGAAAAAAACCTCACTACAAACGAAAGATTGCTACTACAAACGGAATTAAGCTCCTACAAACGAAAAAAACCGCACTACGAACGACTAGAAGGTAAACGCAGTTACTACAAACGAAAAAGGAATTACTACAAACGAAAAAGGAATTACTACAAACGAAACTAAGTTACTACAAAAGAAAAAAACAGCACTACAAACGAAAGATCGCTACTACAAACGAAACTAAGTTACTACAAACGAAAAAAACAGCACTACAAACGAAATTTAGCTCCTACAAACGGAAAAAACAGCACTATAAACGACTAGAAGGTAAACGGAGTTACTACGAACAAAAAAAAAATTACTACAAACGAAACTAAGTTACTACAAACGAAAAAAACTGCACTACAAACGAAAGATTGCTACTTCAAACGGAATTAAGCTCATACAAACGAAAAAAACTGCACTACTAACGAAATTAAGCTCCTACAAACGGAAAAAACAGCACTATAAACGACTAGAAGGTAAACGCAGTTACTACAAACGAAAAAAAATTTACTACAAACAAAAAAAACAAGGAAAGGTATCATGATACTTTGGTGTCCCTCTCCGATTTTAATGCAACTCACGTATGTTGTAGAGCATCAAAAACTAAAAGACACGTATTTTTTTTTATCGGCGGAAAAACATTTTTAAGGGGTGAAATCGCTCTTCAAAAATAGCATGTCGAGGGGTGATTTTGCAGTTGAACCCAGAAGGCGTCAACCGATTTCAATAAAACAAAAACCAAAATACTCTTCATTGAAGACAATCAAAATTCCACGCTAAGTTGAAGAAAAAAAATTCATTTGCAGGGGTGAACAACCCCTTGATTTTTTAAATTTCCACCCTACACAAAAAACTAATCAACCAAATTAAACAGAACATGTACCGTTTGGAAGGGCAAGTTAAACGTATATTTGTGCATACATTTTTTTTCTCGTTATTTAAATGTCCAAATTGATTCAAAACATTCCTGTTAGCCGAAGTCAAGGGGGGAAACTTCGCATGATGCTTCATTTATTATTAAGGGGGTGACCGGCTGGTACTTACAAGTAGAATGGTCCATTCACGAGTTTCGCGTTATTTACTGAAAAAAATAGCTTGTTCAATTACATTATACTGGGGAATGTTGCTGGGGTTGAGTGGTTGTATGGCATATATGTATGGTTGTATTTCGAAACAGCGGCAATCAGCTGAGAACATAGGCGAGAAATAACAAATACCCGGTTTCGGCATGCGCATTTATTCGACTGTCGTCTTTTTCACGTCCCATGTTAACGCTCTCCCCACTCTCCATCCTCTCACATTTATTCTTACCGCCTTGCGCATCTACATATACTACAGTATATATTATAATGTATCATTCCTCTTACAATTCATCAACGTGCAATGTGCACGTCATAATTTGCAGCAATCATGGTTCGTAAGTCGTGCAGAAATGATACTCTTCAAAAAAATGTTGCAAGCATAAAGACTTTTTCCACCATGAGCATCTGATGATGGCCACATTATTACAACCTAGTACTTTACAGTGTGCTTGAGACGATTGACCGAAACCAAAACTCACTGGATTGTCGAATTCGTTTGGCTTATCGGTTATATAATTACTTTTGAATCATGCATATTTGAAAAGATTTATATATCTGGGTGATGAAAGTTGATTGTGTGCGAGAGATTGCAGTTTGATTATGTTGTTTCTCAAGTTCAAATTAATATTAGAATTACGTAATAATACACTGTTGGAAAAATGTCGTACAAAATTTTTCCATATTCGGAAACCAAAAACGTCGAGTGGTCGGATTTTCCCTGTGGTGCCTTTAGGTATTATCTTTGTGATTATTTTTTTGCCCCGAGGTGTTGCATTTAGAACAACTTCTGGGCAGTGTCCACTCCACGAGTCTATCAACAATACGCTGTCACGGCCGGTGTTGGGGAAGAATACTTTTTCCAACCAAATTTTCAAGTGCTCTATACATAGGATGATATTGGTTATCGATATAGTATAATTCATCATATGTTCAATATTTTCTGGCAATCATTTTCGTCCATACCTGAAGTCATTTTTCCGGATTTCGTTGCTGTTAAAAATACGTTTTCTGGCCTGAATAAATTTTTTTCCACGATTGGGCCGAACTCACCCTTTCCCTCTTCTTAGAACGATAAAAAGGGGTGACAATAATTTTCCAGCTGCATTTATGGTTGGCTGGATAGTGTAGCTGTGAATTGTAGATGATACGGATTCTACTACACATTGCACTTGTTTAGTTCCTTCAGTCGTCAGAGTCCTGCCAGAGTGGATTTCCAGTTGAAAACCGCTCTGATCTGAATTATATATGTTTTCCGGTCCATATGTTTGAATATATGGTTTAATTTCATTTACGAAGTTTTCTGCATTCATCCTTAAAACTGGTTCGTCTTCTGTAGTCTTTCGTGTTACGAATTTATTAATTTTCCTGGACACAATACGATGTGATTTCTTGAACTTCCGAAGCCAATTATGAGAAGCTTTAAAACGAATGTCTTCGTGACCTATCTCTTTTTGAGCTTGTAGAGCCCACTTTTAAAGGTCGATATCATGAACAATGAAACCAGCATCTATTGCGGCTTGTATGTTTTTCAAAGTATGTTCAGAGATTTGAGCTAATTTCTCCTTGTAGGTCCCACCTTTGTTCATTTGATTTGCCCAGCGTTTTAATTGTCGTACAGATTTGACTTTTTTGAATTTCTGACTCACGGTATCGACACTGTAATTTTTCTTCTTACCGGATCTCCAGTATTCGATTGCTTTGCGTTTGTAATCGTAGCTTATGTCTTCTTCGTCTTTAGAACAAGTATCAGAATCCACTGGACCTTCATCATGTTGCCAAAGAGTGTCCTCGACAGGGTTAACATCATATTGCTTGAATGGCTCTTGAAAATCTAGCGATTGTTCCTCGATAATTTCAACTCCGTTATAATCGTCCATGCAGTCGACCAGAACTTTTTCGAAATTCTGCTTTACCTCGATTTCTGCATTGTTAATCGGAGTTTCGGGAATATTCATGGCTTGAAATGTAGCCAAAAGAAGTTTAATGACGTTGATTGGATTCACTTTCATGGTCTATTGATTTTTTTTGTCAGAAATTATAACTGACGCACTGGCACTCCGTTCAAATGAGCAACTGAAGATCGCTGTATGTATCGCGGCTTTTATATTTGAAAGACTTGTTGTTGAACCACATGCGATATCAGCAGATAATACGCAGTCCCAGATAGCCGCCTATGTAGAAAACGCCTCTTACTGCGTCGAAAATATTTTTATCATATTGGCGTATGATTAGATTACTCAAAAAAATAAGATCATATTCATTTCGTTGGAATAACTGACAAAGTTCTATAGATGGAACGACTGTTGCATCATCGACTTATTCCGAAATTTGCGCCGAATCGAAATACTATCTAATCGAAAGGTCGATGACATATGACGATAAATGATTGATAAGCACAAAATCAGCACAAAGAGTGAACGCAAGCAGCTCTTTAACATGTAAATAACGAGAAACAAGAATGTACGCACAAGTATACGTACTAATGGATAAGGGGTAGTTTACCCCCGTAAACTCATTTTCCTGTGGATGTGCAAAAATACGTCAACTTTATTTTAACTTGCCCTTCCAAATGGTACATGTTCTGTTTAATTTGGTTGATTAGTTTTTTGTGTAGGGTGGAAATTTGAAAAATCAGGGGGTTGTTCACCCCTGCCAATGAATTTTTTTCTTAAACTTAGCGTGGAATTTTGATTGTCTTCAATGAGGAGTATTTTGGTTTTTGTTTTATTAAAATCGGTTGACGCCTTCTGGGTAAAACTGCAAAATCACCCCTCGACATGCTATTTTTGAAGGGCGATTTCACCCCTTAAAAATATTTTTCCGCCGATAAAAAAAAATACGTGTCTTTTAGTTTTCGATGCTCTACAACATACGTGAGTTTCATTGAAATCGGAGGGGGACACCAAACTGACCTTCTTGTAAGTACCAGCCGGTCACCCCCTTAATAATAAATAGAGCATCATGCGAAGTTCCCCCCCTTGACTTCGGCTAACAGGAATGTTTTGAATCAATTCGGACATTTAAATAACGAGAAACAAAAATGTATGCACAAATATACGTACTAATGGATAAGGGGTAGTTTACCCCCGTAAACTCATTTTCCTGTGAATGTGCAAAAATACGTCAACTTTATTTTAACTTGCCCTTCCAAATGGTACATGTTCTGTTTAATTTGGTTGATTAGTTTTTTGTGTAGGGTGGAAATTTGAAAAATCAGGGGGTTGTTCACCCCTGCAAATGAATTTTTTTCTTCAACTTAGCGTGGAATTTTGATTGTCTTTAATGAGGAGTATTTTGGTTTTTGTTTTACTAAAATCGGTTCACGCCTTCTGGGTGAAACTGCAAAATCACCCCTCGACATGCTATTTTTGAAGGGCGATTTCACCCCTTAAAAATGTTTTTCCGCCGATAAAAAAGAATACGTGTCCTTTAGTTTTCGATGCTCTACAACATACGTGAGTTGCATTAAAATCGGAGGGGGACACCAAAGTACCTTTCCTTGTAAGTGAGATAGCAGGAGTATAACCGCATTAAGCAATCGAATAACGAAACGCTACGATAAAATCCGAAATAGTTATCCTCGGTTACACTTTGTCAAGATCCTGGATTCAGAGAAAAGAAAGATTGAACCAGCGGAAAAGAAAGACAGCAGGCAGGGAAAAGACAGGCGAGTTGAACTGAAAATCTAAAAACTTTACATCAGTAAACTTAGGAAAAACTGATAATAGATTTAGTCTCGGTTAGCTTTAAGAGAATAGTTTCTAGTGAATAGTATTATGTGAATAGTTCCTAGTGCGTGGTGGATGTGAAAAAGTTTGGAGTAGCTAGGTGTTAAGTCAATAATATTCAGTGGATAGAATTATGTGTAGGAGATTAATTAAATAGAATTAAGCAAGTAGTGTTTAAGAAAATAAAATTAGATCGTGTGGCTTTTAAACCAGCTATATAAATGAGAATCATACAGACGTGTGAGTGGAAAAGAGGCAGTGAGGAGGTGAAATGAGTGTAAGAGAGAGAGAGTGCCATAAATATAAGTGAGATACCGTATCGAAGGAGCGAGTCCAACGTGTATGGCTGTGTGTGCATGTATGCGTGCGTGCGTGTGCGTGCGTGCGTGCGTGTGTGTGTGTGTGTGTGTGTGTGTTAGAGTCACTGGGTCAATTCCAACAAAAAAAATCATAACAAATATCCAAGCCTGGGATACCAGGAATCCGTGTAAACGTAAAATAAAATAAGAATTGTAAAATAATCATCGAAATTATCGAGTAAGTGCATTGTACGGGTTGCCTGTGGAAAGAAACCAGGTATTGACAAGTCTATTAAAATTGTATGTGTTAATAAACCCTATTCTCATCAACCTCGAAGTTTAATACTAATTAGTCCTGCGATCGAGCCTGAATTTCCCACGAAAAATAAAAATAATTGTTAACGAGAATAATTATCGTTATAATATATGTTTCTTTTATTTACTGATACATAAATAAATAAATAAATTTAACTTTACATTTTTTCTAATTTATGTCAAAATCTTCCATTTTTTTTTACATTTTAATCTTCGTCTATCTCAAAGTTTTCTCAGCCCACATCTCCGTCGGTGTCTTCTGACTTCTGGTCGTCATTGTTTTCTATTTGGTTGGATTCACTCCCGTATCCTGAATTCGTTGATGGATCCTCTAGGTGTGGGTCGGTCCAGCGCCCGCCATCTGTCCCTCAGTCGAATCTTTGGGGATTATCCGCCCGGACTGCCACCCCGAGGCGGATCAATTCCTCGCTGAGTATTGTGACTCCACCGGCTTCGTTGTTTCTCTACATCTCCACCCATCGGGCCTCGGCGCCGGGATGGTGCGGGAAGACGACCCCCCCCCCCCCCAACAGGTGGTGTAGCTGCTGGACGTTTTGATCTGTCCAGCTACCTTGAGGGGGACCAGTCTGGTGGAAGCCCACCGGAATGGCTTGAAACGCCTCGTGGTAAGCGTGATGGGGTGGTGTAAAACATTTACTCAGAGTAGCTGCCAAATCCTTCCCGATGCCCCCCCAACAAGATTAGCATCCGGCCGTCTCCCTGAGCCTCCGATGTTATGAGTGCTCGATAGAATTTACCTTGCTGTCGGCACAGAATGGATGCCCCTAGAAAAGCTCTTTCTGGTTGCAGTGGTTCCGCATCCTCCAAAGCTTCGTAATACACGATCAGACGTTCTCTTACTCCCTCAGGGTCTTCTCTATATACGTATATTCTTCGTGGATCGGCCACACTTAGTATCTCAATGTTCTCGTACGTTACGCCCACCTTTCCACTGGATAATTCCGATACATTTCGATTTTAGTGTTATCTTTGTGCTGTCTGGTTTTAAACTGGCGTTCGCCTGTCAAACCGCGAGAGAAACCGGTTTGTAACGTCCTCTATAGCCCCAGTTCTTGACCTGGGTACCAACCTTTAATGTTGTCGTTTGTCAATATAGTACAACCGTCCTGATCGATCGGATAGATGATATCCCAGCGTTGAATCCGAGTAGTTTTGGTATAGTGATAGTTCAAGATAGATCTCCAGCTCTTGATCTTAATTGCCGTTTTTTATCCTCTTCAGCTTCCAGTTTTTTATATCGTCGGTAGTGGACGCCCCCATTATTGATCGTTTTCCGGGATCCTGGTGGTTTGATGCTTTCCAGTGGTATACTACCTTTGCCTCACGACGATCTATGTACTTCTCCTAGTTTCTCCTTTTTATATATTTTTAATAATATTTTCTTTGTTATGAGCCCCGCTCTTCGTTTTTATTCTGACTTGATATCTTTATACATTCCACTGGATCTTCCTTATCGATTCTGGGTGCGTGATCGAATTTTTCCTTTGTTTACCTTTGGCTGTTATGTCTGGTAATATTACGACAGATAATATTTCGACCGATCTTCGTCTAAATTATTCTCTCTCTCTCTCCATAGAGGCCTCTCCGATGATGGATTCTCGTTCGTGGTGTTAAGTGGTTCCTTTTCTATCCCCTACAGCTATTTTCTTTTCTTTCTATGTAACTTAATCTCCTATGCCTTATTATTATCTCCATTGCCCCGTATTCCTATAATTATTATTATTACTACATTTATCTCAAAAACAATCTTCGTTATTAGTATTATTATTTATAATTACGGAAAAATTCTTTTTACTATTATTACTACATGTTTATTTATTCTTTTATGAGTCCGATTTATTCTCCTTCTCCCCTCTCCTGTCGTTCCTCGGTTTCCTCCTCACCTCGGTACACCTGTTACCTTGTGAGGAGGCTCGCGTGGAATTTCGCACTTATATTTTTGGTGATTGGATCCATGAGCTGGTACGTTGCTAATCTTACGCATTTTTGGATTGCATACGGGCCTTCCCGGAGCGGTAGAAATTTTGATGTTATTTGATTTGCCGTATCTGATACGTTCAGTGCTTTCACCAATACCAAGTCTCCTTCCTCGAAAGTAGTCAACTTGTGTGCATTATTAAAACGTTCTGCTCTTCTTGCTTCTTTTTTTATGATTCTTTCCCGGACAATCTCTACCTTAGCTTCATATGTGAGTGGGTCATCCTCTTCACTCACCGGTATTCCCAACCACTTATTCCATATCCGGATTGGTTTTCTTTTTTTCTGTAATTCTGATGGGGTGAATTCCGTAGTCTCATGATGTGATTCATTGATACAGTCTTGTACCACTTGCACCCATTTATACCAACCCGCGTGATTATCCTTTAGGAAGGTCCTGAAAAATCGCCTCAACTCTCCATTCACTCGTTCAACGATGTTTCCTTGAGGATGGCGTATGGAGGAAAATACGGCCTTTATGTCTTCGTCCTCTAATTTTTTTAACCAATTCTTTGCATTGAATTGCATACCATGGTCAAACTGGATGCGTCGAGGTTTTTCAAATTGTGGAATGTAGTCCTGAAAAATCCTTTTTATTACCGTCGCGGTATTGGCCTTTCGCATGGGAAACAGTACCACGTACTTGCTGAATGCATCGGTTGTCACTAGGATATGTTTTACCCCTCCAATGGATGTTGGAAGAGGCTCATAAAAATCGATTGATATTGAGTCCCCCGGTCTCTCGGGGATAATAGTCTGCATCTCCGCGTAGTTCGTCTGCACTGCCATCTTGCTGCGCTGACAGATATCACAGCATGCTACGAGTGACCTTGCAATTTTCACCAGGTGTGAATATGAGAAATCTTCATCGAGAATACGAAAACACTTCCGAGCTCCGATATGTCCAAATAGTTCATGGCATTCTTGAATCATTAGGCGAACCAAACTCTTCGGAAGCACCACTTTCCATACACGAGTTTTTGTATGTTTTTGGAGAATACCTCCTCGAAATGGAAATTTCTTTTCTTCCTCGGTGTCCTCTTCTTTCCCTAGCATTTTCATAATCTCACATAGATCCTTCTGGTTCTTTTGATGTTTTGCGATTTTTTTCATCTCACTTATTAGGTCTTTTGATGCTTTCCGTGCTAGCGTTGCTGCGATTACCACTAATCCCTTCGTCGTGTTCTCGTTCCCTTTCATCCGACTTAGAGCGTCAGCGACAATATTCTTCTTCCCTTCGAGGTGCTCTATGTTCAGATTGTAGTCCTGAATTGACAGAATCCACCGCATTAATCTCTCCGCCGTAAATCGACATGTTTTCAAGAAATATTAATGCTTTGCGGTGTGTTTTAATCTGTATCTTAGCACCTCAGAGGTACGTTCTAAATTTTTCCAAAGCACATACAATAGCTAATAACTCTTTTTCAGTCGTCATATAGCCATGTTCCGCCCCTTTTAGAGTTCGACTTGCAAAAAATATTACCTCGCTTTCTCCTTGTTCATTTTTTTGTGATAAAATGGCTCCGAGTGCATATCCACTTGCATCAGTTGTTAGTGTGTATGGTTTCTTTACGTCGGGAAAACGAAGAATCACGGCTTCGCAGAACAAATCCTCGACTCGGTCAAAGGCTTCTTGTTGAGTTATTTCCCATTTCCACTTCACCCCTTTCCTCAGCAATTTCAAAAGTGGAGCGGTCTCGTGGGCGTCGCGGTTGGTAAATTTTGTATAAAAATGTATCAACCTTAAGAATTCCCTTAATTGTTTCAGATTCTTAGGTGCAGGTTATTGTTTGATTGCTTTTATCTTCTCAGGATCAGGTTTAAGTCCTCCAGTCGTGAGAATATGACGGAGGAAACATACTTCTTGTCGGAAGAAGTGTGACTTTTTAAACTTCAGAGTCATCCAATGCTCCTTAAATCGCTGGAAGAGAATCTCGAGATGCATGAGATATTCCTCATGGTTTTTGGATAACACCAGCAAATCATCAACGAAATTTATGACGAATCAAACTCGTCTGGTACTATGTCAAGTGCTCGAATTAAACTCGCCGTACTTGTTTTCAATCCAAACGGTGTGACAGAGACTCGTAGCACTTTCCATTGTGCTGCTCTGCTGTATATTTCCTGGAATCTGGGTGTAACGGAATTTGCCAGAACCTGCTCGTAAGATCTAAAGTTGAGATCACAGATTTTCCTCCACATCTCTGGAAAATATCTTCAATAGGAGGTGCATTATTGTGGTCGTTTACCAGGTAGTTATTCAGCTCCCTGGCATCTAAACACAATCGCACACTTTCATCGTCCTTCATCACAGGCATTAACGGGTTGATGAAGATACTCTCTGATTTCTGTATCACCCCGTAATCGAGCATGCTCTCGATTTCACGTTGGACTCTGTCTCGCTGTGCCAGTGCCACCGGATATGACCGATGAAAATACGGTTTTGGATCCTTGAGCGTTAGCTGGTGTATATATTTTGACATTCTTCTCGGCCTTTTATCGAATACCACTTGATTTCTTTCCACGATGGCCTTGAAATTATTTTTGATATTAATTTCGAGATTGTGAAACTCGCCCATTTTTTTCTCGAACTCCATCTCCGATAATTGAAATTCTTGAGGCGTTAGTGGTGGTATTTCTTGTATAGTGGACACTTCCTTACTACCTTCTTCTTGCTTCGAGCTTGGATCTGCCAATTGCCATAGTCCGTCAATTAATCTGGCAACGACCATGTATCTGACCGCGACGCATTTACTGCGAGCATCGACGAAAATCTGTAGACTCATCATTCCGTCGATACCGATCAGGATAGGCCGTAGTAATTTCGGGACAATTAATAACTGGATTTCTCCTCTAGATCCATATGTATTCGCTCCTACCATGAATTGCTTCTTCACTCTTTGTGCTTCAGCTCTAAATGCTCCTACTACCTTCGTCGAAGTGACAGGCAGTGTGGGACATTTCTCAAATTTTTCTTTGTATTGATAAAAAAAATCTTCCGAAATGCAGCTCACCTCACTGCCACTGTCAATCAGGCTCTTCACAGCTACCCCCTCGATCTCCACAGGAATTTCAGAACACCG
This sequence comes from Cylloceria caligata, assembly GCA_963942595.1. Classification (NCBI taxonomy): domain Eukaryota; kingdom Metazoa; phylum Arthropoda; class Insecta; order Hymenoptera; family Ichneumonidae; genus Cylloceria; species Cylloceria caligata. Next base: position 28,039,683 of record OZ012705.1, on the reverse strand, counting down.
AGGATGTATTTCGTCGTACCATTTTCCTCCCTCCTCGGTTCATCTCGTAAAAATTCTCGTGGATCTAAGGTAACTGTGAAAACCGGGTACTTCCTTGCGTTCTGGTCATTGCCGCTCCATTACTTTGCCGCTTCCTTGTACGTCTCTCGCCGATCATTAGTGTTACTTGGGGTCGCGATTCCCTGTTCTCGCCCTGATGATTCTGGTCTGCCGATATCCTTCAGAATGACTTGACTCGTGGATGGCTCACTTGCAAATTTTCCCTTGTCTGCCTTCGATTTTTCTTCATCTCTTACCTCTCTTGTTATTCTCCGTTCTTTCCTTTTTTATTCCTCTTTTCAACTGTCTCGCCTGGTACTTCCTCCTTTTGTATCTGTTTCTTTTTTATTCCCGTTGCGCTTTGTCTTTCGATCTCTTTCCTCTTCATTTTTCCTACGGGCGCAACGGCTAAGCGTTTCCCGGATTGGTGGTTTGGGAAACGTTCTGTTGCGCTTGCACCGCTGGTGTCTCTGTGCTCTCGATGAGTGGTCCAGGAGAATGACCCTGGATCGTATTCATTTGCCTTGGTGGCCCTTGTTCTCTTCTAGGAGTCGGAGGTGGTGCTTGTTGCAATGCAGCTGGTCTTGTGCTCCCTTGATCGCGTGGTGTAGGTAGAGGTGTTTGGTACTGTTGTAGCGGTTCTTGTTGCACCTGTTGCCATGCTGGTTGTCTTCCGTTGCCATTATATGGATGAGTTTGCCAGCGTGGCCGGTTATCTGTAACTCGTAGTAGCTGCCACTCGTTTCGACGTGGTCTTCGCCACCCCTGGTCCCTTGGTCCTCCGCGTCCTTGGAGATCCCTCCACTGACTTCCTCTTTTGCTATTCAGAGGTCCTGCCATATCAATGCTCTCAAGTAATTCAAGAAACTCTGGCACTGATACGATCTGGCGGATCGTGACAGCACACCTGACCTCTCCATCAAAATGCCTGGCAAGGCGGCGGATAATAGCCTCGTCGGATTTTTTTTTCTAGGTCACGAGCATTTCCAAAAATTAGGGTAGTGTTACGTCAAATCCGCGCGGTGTTTTTACAAAAACCGACAAATTTAAGACGTGTGAGGCGTTTCGGCGTGAGTTTTCCGTACTCTGGTCAAGGAGAATAAATTCTCCCTTTACCACACCTGACGAGAAACACCGAAGACGCAAGCCCCCTTTTGAGTCTAACCTTTCGGAAAATTACTCGGGACAGGGCTGAGAATGCTCGTTGATTATTCGCGTTAACCCGTCACTCGTCTCGATAAACTAAATTGATAAATTACCCCGCGGAGGAAGAGATTTTAGGTGGGAAGGGAAGTGGTAGGTTACTTTCACTTGGGGAAAAATTTACGGAAATGTCAGATAAAATATATTAGAAAAATTGGGTTGGTACTTACGTTTGGTTTTCCTGGTGAAGTTGTTTCGCCGGTAACCGATGCGTGGAAGGGAAAATTAATGGCAATCGTTTGTAAAAGAAATCGTTATACTCGATGAATCGTGAAGCTGTTAGATTTTATTCAAATAACCGAATAATTGATACACGTACGTTCGCTATTACCGTGCGCGAGCGATCGTTATTTCTCGATACAATATACTTAACGCGATACTTGTTGTTCGATAAAACAGTAAAACGAAATAAACAGTGTGGATTTGTACAAAAACGGCGGAAAACAATTAAATTCAATTTCTTCTAAGCTTTAGATAAATTCCGTATGATTAAAACTGAGAAAAAGTACATTCGAACCGAACTTAGACCGTTCGACCGTTTTTATTTTCAGTACTCACTCTGGACTTTGGCTGACTCTACAGGGTGGGGTTCCTCCGCGGTAATTATCGCCAACGGGCTGTCTACTGACTGCTCGGCGACTGACTGTACTATGAACTACAAAATTGAAATGTCGATTTGATACTCTTCGTTTCGGGCATTTTCCCGTCCTTATATAGGTCCTGGAGGGCTTAATTTTCTATGCGGGGGATTCTTGGAATTACAATAGAGCTCGGACTTTGGACTTTATCGACGATCCATTTTTTTTTCTTCTAGCTGTGACGTCGTCGTCGTTCGATTATTTTCTTGAGTTGCATGCGAGGCGATACCACATGTCGCGAAGTGGTTGAAGGATTATTCCTTGCTTCGGTGGCACGCGTAAAGATAGAGAGAGAGAAAACGAAAGAAAGAGAGAGAGAAAAGCACCTCGGTCAGGCAGCTAGGTGTCGAGGGTTTCGGGCCACGCTGTGCTGTAGATCCGAGTCGCTTCCGCTGTCCCTTTTATGACTAATACCGAATATAGTTCTTTGATAATGTTAAACTTATTTTAATTCTTAATAATGTGTAACTGTTGGATAATCAGCTGGCGCACGGCGATCGATATTCGCCGTGCGTCGACCTGTTGCTGTGCTCAAGCACACGTCGTTCGGTTGAGCCGAAGGTAGCCGAGGTGGGGCTTCGCGAAGCCGAGGATGTGCCTCGTTGGCACGCCGCGTCGAGCGAGAGGGTGTCTCTCTCGCTTGACTTCGGTTTCGCTCACCGGCTATCTCGCTCAACTGACTTCAGCGCTCAACGTTAATTTCATATTCCGCAGCCATATTGAAAATTCAGTCACTTTTGCGACGACATCGAGGAACAGCGCACCACTATCTTGGACTTTTCTCGTTGGCCTTTCGCTCAGGACATTCTCATCACTCTCAACAGAACTCAAAACTCAGGTAAGAGTACACCGTTACAATTTAACATAATTCAATGACGGTGAGGAGTGAACTACATATCGGTACATCCTCATAAAGGTCTCACACTGTGGCGTGCTCTGCAGTGCGGGCTGCACCACGTTTTCACTCAATTATTAGTATGCTCGATTAATATAATTGTGTGTGTTTTACCAATTCACTGCACTTTCCCCCAATTAAACTTGCTGGGAGAGTGTTGTGAATTCAGTCTAATCATTTGTGCATCCTCAAGCTCACCCTTCAGTGCTCTGCAGCGTAGACTGCATCACAGCCTGTCAGTGTAGAATTTCACTCAGTTGTCAAATTTGTATATACTAGTACTCGCTCTCTTCTATTTCACCATCACATTGAGGATTTGCTGACAGGCAGTAAATTAGTCTACGCACTCATACATCTCACTGCGTTGTACGCTCCGCAGCACTGACTGCGGTGCGTACACCGCTCTCAGTGCTCACAGCACACAATTAATATAATTGTGTGCTGGTTCTCAGCTCATGCACTCAAATGCAGCTCCATTAATCAAATTCAGTTTATTATTCTTGGAATTTAGTGCATTTATTTCAATTATTTAACATATTTCTAAATTTAACTTATTTTGGCTTCTTTGCTTCGCATAAAATTAACGGGTTGACAATGTATTATTGAAGCTGTGTGTGGAAGTTGAAATAAACCACTTTCTCTGTTTTCCATCTATGCGTCTGGTTTTATTTCACCCTGTCGTGAGTGAAGACTCATCTTTTTCAATATATTTCAGATCTGTCAAATAACACCACAGGCGGAATCTCAAACATTTTGGTCCTTCGAGCCGGATCTTCGACTCTCGCACAGGGTAGAACCAGGGTTTCTACCTTCCGCACACATCAACTCTTACGCTCATCTCGACTTGGACTCTGCAAACCAGCAACGCAGACGTCACATTTTCTCATCGGCCAGCATCACAGCGCTTCAATTTGGTAAGATAGAACTTCTGCGAAGCACTTCGTTTCTTTTACTTGTTCGGCTCAAAGGGGCTCACAATGTCCGAGGGTAGTCCTACAGGCAGCAGGGTGGCGCCTGGTGACCTTCAGGACAAGAAGACATTGTCGGCTCCGGATCCCGTCGCGGCTGCGAAGAGGGCCCGATCACCGGCTCGCCTATCAGGCAATCTGGTGATGAAGGTCCAATCTCAGCAGCGACGGGTGGAGGCGCTGCGATTTATCATGACCACCATTGAGGACCAGGAGGAAACTCTCTCCCTGGCCCCCCTCGAGGCGATGCTTGAGCAGGTGGACGAGCTCCATGGAGAATTCAGGAGGGAGCATTTGCTTCTTGAGGCTTCGTGGCCGCTCGCCCACCAGGAGCACGAATATTTTCAGAGTGATACGCAAACCCTCGAGGCCAAGCTCACCCTCCACAGCAAGATGGCTGCGGGGAGGATCAGGGAGAGACTCGGTCAGTTCCGGCCTGCTGCACCAGTGGTCACGGCGCCGGTGTCACGGACGAAGCTGCCGGACATCAAGCTGCCGACCTTTAAGGGCGACTATTCTGGGTGGCCGGCGTTCCGGGACTTGTTCGCGTCGTTGGTCATCCGGAACTCTAGGTTAGCCGACGTCGAGCGGCTGGTGTACCTACGCACCTGCGTCACGGGCTCGGCGGCCGCACTCATCGACGGATTCGCCCTCACCGACGAATCTTTTACTTTGGCGTGGGACACACTGGTGTCCCGCTTTGAGAACAACCGGCTACTGGTGCAGGAGAGGTTGGACGCACTCTTCGCTCTCAAGCCTGCTGAGCGTTCGCTCGCAGCCACCGTAACGACCGTCTCCGAGGCCTACAAAGTCCTCACTTCGGTGGCAACGAAGGAGGAAATTTTCGATTGCATGATGGTACGACTGCTTGGTCAGCAGTTTGACCAGACCACACGCGAGGCCTGGGAGACGGCGTTAGGACGCTCATCAGAGTTCCCGACCTTTGCGAAGATTGAGGAGTTCGCGGAGACGAAGATTCGGGCTCTGGAGATGGCGAAGGCCACTCCAAAACCGATTAGCTCCGGTCGGACGTCTTCCGCGTGCCCTCCTCCCGCAAGGGCCGGGACTCAACGTGCATCGGCGCATCACGCAGGTAGCACGGCCCGCGGCGCTCCGCCATCAAATACCAACGCGTCCGCGTATCCATGCGACTGCTGCCGAAATTCTGGGCACTTCATTGTGATGTGCCCGGAATTCCGTGGCGGCGCGGCGCAAGATGGCGGAGAAGTCGCGGTTGTGCTACAACTGCTTGGGACGGCACAATGCTAATGCATGCCGTTCCACACGCAGTTGTAAAGAATGTTCAGGGCGGCACCACACCATGCTGCATCCGGCAGCGCCCCCTGCAACCTCTTCCAGCACTCAGCCTGCGCAGCCCTCAACGTCAACACAATAGGGTGTTGACGTAGTCGTCCACTCATCGGTACAGCTCACAAGGAAATGCTCAACATTATTAGCAACTGCACTCATACACGTCCATACATTGGCATCAACTCATCAGGCAAGACTTCTCATCGATCCTGGATCAGAATTAACGTTTATTACGGAAGAGCTCGTCCGTAAACTCAATATAACACGTAAGTACTCATCAATTTCGATCACAGGGATCGGTGGTAGTCACTCAACTCGCACACGTGGTTCGGTACAACTCACAATGTGCTCCATGCACACAAAAGAGAAAGTCACGGTCTTGGCTCACATTCTCGACACGGTTACAACTCATTTGCCATCTTTTGAGTCACCAGCCCGCACGTAACCTCACATAGTGAAGCCGAAGCTGGCGGATCCGGACTTTCTGACACCACGACCGATCGATATTGTAGTTGGAGCAGATATTTATGGTCAGGTGATTAAACCTAACATTATCAAGGGCTCTTCATCTTCGCCAATTGCACAATTATCAATATTTGGTTGGCTCATTATTGGACCTATTAACTCATGTCTATCTGATGCACTCACTGTTTATCATGCTGCTGTGCAACTTGATGATCAGGAATTACAGAACGTGCTCACAAAATTCTGGGTTCAAGAAGAGCCACCAAAGGACACGGTCGGTCAACTCACACCAGAGGAGCAGGCATGCGAGGATCATTTTCGCGACACACATCAGCGTGATTCCACAGGCCGATACATTGTTCGGCTTCCTCTTACATCTTCTCCTGCGAATCTGGGAACTTCATACTTTAGAGCACATCAGTGTTTGTTGCACACCATTCGAAAAATCTCAAAAAATGCTGAATACGGTCAGCTCTACTCGAATTTCATGGTCGAATATGAACAACTTGGTCACATGGTGAAGGCTTCGAAATCATCTACAAATGAAATTCATTACTATCTGCCTCACCACGGTGTATTGAGACCAGACAGTGTTTCCACCAAGTTAAGGGTGGTATTCAACGGTTCTAGCTCAACATCTTCTGGAAAGTCTCTCAATGACATCATGCACACCGGACCTAATTTGTTGCTCAATATTTCGGACGTTCTCATCTGGATCCGTCACCACAGACACATCTTTGCTACAGACGTTACCAAGATGTATCGTCAATTCAAAGTTCATCCTGATGATTGGAATCTTCAGCGAATTTTGTGGATTGATGCTCAAGATAACCCTGTGCCGTATCAATTAACAACAGTGACATACGGTACAAAGGCTGCGCCATTTTTGGCAGTTAGAACTCTCATGCAGCTCACCAAAGATGAAGGTCATCGGTTTCCTCTCGCTGTGCCAGCCATCATGTTTGGCAGGTACGTGGATGACATCTTTGGAGGGGCGGATTCAACTCATGAACTTATTGAAATTGCTCAACAGCTCAAGGACTTGTGCATGGTGGGCGGTTTTCCGCTCGCCAAGTGGCACTCGTCGGACCGCACGGTCCTTGCTAATATTTCACCATCATCGTCAAGCTCAGCTATCTCAATGGACGACTGCGAAGCCAAAATTCTTGGGCTGACTTGGCTTCCTAGTGAAGACATGTTCGCATTCGCATCCCGGTTCAACTCAGCTCAAAATAATTTCACAAAACGCCTCGTTCTTTCCGAGGTAGCTCAACTCTTTGATCCACTCGGTTTCGTCTCACCGGTTGTGATTAGAGCCAAAATACTCTTGCAAGAGCTTTGGCTTCACAAACTCAGCTGGGATGAACCACTGCCATCTCAGGTCTCAGCACGATGGACTGCAATCAGAGAAGATCTCAAAAGCCTGGCCAGGCTCTCAATTCCTCGTTGGTTCAATACATGGAGCAACTCAACAGTGGAATTGCATGGCTTCTCTGATGCATCTCAATTGGCCATGGCAGCAGTGATCTACATCACTGTCGACTCAATGTCCACAGGAAAGGTGGTTTCACTTATCTGCTCAAAAACACGCGTGGCACCACTCAAGAAGCTCACCATACCACGGCTTGAACTAACAGCGGCACTGTTACTCGCAAAATTGGTTGCATACGTTCAAGCCACGCTCAAGGTCAAGGTCTCATCTACTCACCCGTGGACGGACTCATCGGTAACTCTCACCTGGATCAAAGCACATCCTGCTCGGTGGAAAGACTATGTCCGAAACCGAGTATCACAGATACAAGGACTCACACCTACTGCTCATTGGCGTTATGTCGCAGGCACAAGCAATCCTGCAGATTGTGCATCACGAGGTATCTCAACAGCTCAACTGGCCTCTCATCAGCTGTGGTGGTCGGGTCCACCGTGGATGGTGAAACCGATTGAATTTTGGCCGAAAGCCTCAACTGATTCTGAGGATTTGTACAATATGGAAGCCCGGCCGGGGTTAGCTCTGCTCGCGGCGACTGTGACGCCAGAGTACCATTGGGAACTCATTTATCGCTGTTCCTCACTCGCAAAGTTGTGTCGTCTCACCTCGTTTTGCGTCAGAGTAGTGGCCAGAATGAGGAAGAGGTTAGCAACGGCAGGAAACGCTCCTCTCACAGCAGAAGAGATAGCTTCAGCAAATGTTTTTTGGACACGAGCTACACAAGCCGTGTTTTTCAAACACGATTTACAAGTACTGCAGTCAGGCTCTTCTCTTCCTTCCTCTCACCCCTTCAGTCGACTAACAGCATTCATTGACCAAGAGGGTGTTCTCAGAGTAGGAGGTCGCCTTGCTCAATCAGCACTCACATATGAAGGAAGACATCCTGCCATTCTACCTCGTCACTCTCGATTCTCAACTCTCATCATTGATCAGGCTCACGTGCGAACACTGCACGGAGGCACTCAGCTCACATTAGCCCAAATAAGGCTAACACATTGGATCGTCGGCGGAAGAGCTCCTGTAAAATCTCACATTTTACATTGCGTCGTGTGTGCTCGGCAAAGGGGAGTTCGGGCTCAACAATTGATGGGTCAGCTTCCTCTAGCACGAGTCACTCCAACACGCGCATTCGCTCACACAGGAGTTGATTACGCCGGCCCTCTCACACTCAAAACTTGGAAGGGGCGAGGAAGTAAAACACACAAAGGCTGGATCTGTGTTTTTGTGTGCCTCACCACTTCAGCTTTACATCTTGAAGTCGTCAGTGACTACTCAGCTGATGGCTTCCTCTCAGTGTTCAGACGTTTCTCAGCTCAGCGTGGCCTTCCTCACACGCTATATTCTGACTGTGGCACAAATTTCATTGGTGCTCATAAATCAATACGTCAGATGTTCATGAAGGCCTCTCAAGAGCATCAAATCATTGCTTCTTTTCTCGCTAATCAGCAAATTGCGTGGAGGTTCAATCCACCTGCGGCACCACACATGGGTGGCAAATGGGAAGCAGCTGTGAAATCTGTTAAATTCCATCTGCGGCGAACGGTGGGTGATACAGCACTCACGTTCAAAGAACTCACAATGCTGCTGGCCCAGATCGAGGCCATACTCAACTCAAGACCTCTGGAACCACTCAGCGATGATCCTGATGACTCATCAGCACTCACGCCTGGACACTTTCTCATCGGTGAAGCTCTTTCCACGGTCCCAGAGCCAACGCTCGAAAATTTATCACTCACACGGCTCTCAAGGTGGCAATTGTTGCAGCAAAAGGTACAACAATTTTGGCGACAATGGTCCGCTCATTATCTACAGCGGCAGCAGTCCATATCAAAGTGGCATCACCCTACTAATAACATAAAGGTTGGTTCTTTGGTTCTGCTCACGGATGAGCGCTTTCCACCGTGCAAGTGGCCACTTGCACGAGTCACGGAGTTGCATCCGGGCAAAGACGGGCTCACCAGGGTGGTGACACTTCGAACTGCTACGACCACGCTCACCAGGCCAATCTCAAAACTGGCTGTGCTGCCTGTTTCTTCCGACTGACTAAAACCATAACTAATCATGAACCCCGTTGCTGATGGCAGGCGGAAATGTTGGATAATCAGCTGGCGCACGGCGATCGATATTCGCCGTGCGTCGACCTGTTGCTGTGCTCAAGCACACGTCGTTCGGTTGAGCCGAAGGTAGCCGAGGCGGGGCTTCGCGAAGCCGAGGATGTGCCTCGTTGGCACGCCGCGTCGAGCGAGAGGATGTCTCTCTCGCTTGACTTCGGTTTCGCTCACCGGCTATCTCGCTCAACTGACTTCAGCGCTCAACGTTAATTTCATATTCCGCAGCCATATTGAAAATTCAGTCACTTTTGCGACGACATCGAGGAACAGCGCACCACTATCTTGGACTTTTCTCGTTGGCCTTTCGCTCAGGACATTCTCATCACTCTCAACAGAACTCAAAACTCAGGTAAGAGTACACCGTTACAATTTAACATAATTCAATGACGGTGAGGAGTGAACTACATATCGGTACATCCTCATAAAGGTCTCACACTGTGGCGTGCTCTGCAGTGCGGGCTGCACCACGTTTTCACTCAATTATTAGTATGCTCGATTAATATAATTGTGTGTGTTTTACCAATTCACTGCACTTTCCCCCAATTAAACTTGCTGGGAGAGTGTTGTGAATTCAGTCTAATCATTTGTGCATCCTCAAGCTCACCCTTCAGTGCTCTGCAGCGTAGACTGCATCACAGCCTGTCAGTGTAGAATTTCACTCAGTTGTCAAATTTGTATATACTAGTACTCGCTCTCTTTAAATTCTATTTCACCATCACATTGAGGATTTGCTGACAGGCAGTAAATTAGTCTACGCACTCATACATCTCACTGCGTTGTACGCTCCGCAGCACTGACTGCGGTGCGTACACCGCTCTCAGTGCTCACAGCACACAATTATATTAATTGTTAATATAATTGTGTGCTGTGTAACACAATTAATATAATTGTGTGCTGGTTCTCAGCTCATGCACTCAAATGCAGCTCCATTAATCAAATTCAGTTTATTATTCTTGGAATTTAGTGCATTTATTTCAATTATTTAACATATTTCTAAATTTAACTTATTTTGGCTTCTTTGCTTCGCATAAAATTAACGGGTTGACAATGTATTATTGAAGCTGTGTGTGGAAGTTGAAATAAACCACTTTCTCTGTTTTCCATCTATGCGTCTGGTTTTATTTCACCCTGTCGTGAGTGAAGACTCATCTTTTTCAATATATTTCAGATCTGTCAAATAACACCACAGGCGGAATCTCAAACAGTAACGTAAATGGGCATATATAACTACTATAGTAACAAACTGTCTATGGTTTTCATATCCTCTCATGATCCTAATTGTTTAGTTAAAACAATATATTGGCTTTTCAATTTTCTATAATGTTAAATTTTCATATTTGCAATTATTTCTTGTATCCTTTTAAGTAAGCATTTCTCTTCTGAGTTCCTATCATAATTTTAGCTCAAAATTGTTCATTAGTATAAATGATTTTATATCAAAAGGCTGCTTACATTCACACTGGGTCACAAAGTATGTGTTCTATAAATATGTATTGTTGCGAGGGAACACTCCTCGTCTTATGGTGTTAACACAGAGAGAGACGGGAAAGACGGCATCGCCTCGGGTGCGACCTGAGCTTTGAGTCATCTTTACCATCTACAATATGAATCGTTTTTTCTTATTCTATCCTATTTTAACGCTGATTATCTGTATGATATTATTGTTTAGCTCTTATATCGAACCTCCGTTTAAATGGTTTGTTCCTTTTAAATTATTGATTTACTTATTAAATATATATATATATATATATATATACCATAGTTTAAATATTTACTTCATAAGAAGTCCAAATCTTTGCTACGATTGTGTTTAAATTTATATATAAACGTTCAGAGATTCTGAAGAAATGCCTTTTGGGCTTTTGGTGTTCTGTAATCAAAAACAAATTCCAATTTCCTATCAATACCATTAATAAGACATAGGTCTTCGTGTAATATTTTTGTTCATTGCATTATTCGTCATCGGATATAAGAACTTCCGAAGCAACGAAAACGCTGCTACGTCAGTTCGTCTATCTTCGTGTAATATTCCTGTTTATTGCATCATTCGTTGTAGCATCTAGGGACTCTCAAAGCAACGAAAACGTTGCCACGGTAGTTAGTCTATCTTTGTGTAATATTTTTGTTTATTGCATCATTCGTCATAGCATCTAGGGACTTCTAAAGCAACGAAAAGGTTGCCCCGGCAGTTAGTCTATCTTCGTGAGCAAGATACGGTATATGACGGGGGAAGGAAGCGACCACCCGACAGTCACCAATAGAACACGCGGACATGAATCAATTAAAGATTTCGATGACACGCGCCGCCAATGATATTCACCGGCCGTGGAGGGAAAACTCTTGATACGAGATTCAAGTCCCTCTACGCTGGCCGTTTAGAGTGGGGCAGTGGCCTACCAACTCTTGGTTTTTCGTTGTCAAGTACAGTGATGAACCTGGCCGTCCATTCCTGGCGCACACCATGTGTCCCCACTGCCTTGCCTCGGCGTACCTGCAGGCCTCACCCCTCCCGCCGTCATTATACCTGTATAATCTCTGGTAGCTATAGGGCTCGACAACGATGCAGGTTTATGATCTTCTTTAAAAGAAAGATAGATATTGGAGCATGGTTACGTCAGGACGTAACAGTAGCGAACTCTGCTCTTGTACGATTCTGGCCTTCTGTATCGTACGTCCCGAACTCAAGGTTGCTTCGGACCTTATCCTGCATTTCTCGTGTCCAGTACCGTGCTGTGAATGCTGTCGCAAATTTACCAAAACTGTGGATAGTACTTTCCACGAGATGCTACCAATATTTCGGCTGACCTTCTAATGCGTCTTTGATGACGAAACGCACGTCCGATCCCTCCGTCCCGCTGCATCGCAGTACTCTTGTAATTCTTTTAGGAATTTCATGGGTCGCTGTTTTCCATCTGCTGCAAACTTTGGAGGCTTCTGCGAAACCGCCTGGAAACGATTAAGGTTTCCTACCTGTAACATCAAGAATCCACAGGCCGAATTATCCATGCATGTAGTGACACGTTGTTCTCACTCCTTGATTCTTGCTGCGTGATTCTCGGTGACAGTCTGGTTCTTCTTAATCCGCTCCTTAGCCTCTTCCATCTCCCTCTCAAGACTTGCCCGAATCATCTGTTCGTTGACAATGACATCCCGCTGATAATGATTGACAACCTCCTGCTCCTTAGCGATTTCTTGACGGACTGCCTCGATTTTATTATCAGTTCTTTCTTCTACCTCAGAAATGCTGGTCTTCACATGTCCCTGCAGATTCTCCCGGAGTGTTGCTGTCCTTGAAACACAAGAATCGTTTGCGTCGTTCAACTTGGCACGCATCTCGTCTTGACCTTCCTTCATAGTTTGCAGGAAAGTCATAATCTGGCTCATGCCGACCGGATCAGAAACCACAGAGTGTTCCCTAATACTGGAGTAGATTGACCCTCCTCTCGTACACCTGACTCGTGGGATTCCATTGTTTGTGTAATGCTATGGATCTCTGACAAACGTGCAATCTCTTTCCGGTCCTGTCTACGCTGCTGTCTTAGTAGACCGTCTACTGTGGTGGATTCCCACGCTAAAGATCGCTCTAACAACGATGTATTGAGTTCCTGGCTGGCGTCTAGCAATGCCCGCTGGACCAATCGATTCGCGAACGTTGATTCGAAGCGCATAATTCCTCTACTTGACACCCACTATCAGCCTTTTTTGCTATGCTCGAATCCCTGTTCGGGCGCCAAATGTAACGGTATTAATCGTTAACATTACCCTGAAAGGGTTTTGTTCGGACTCGAGCAGGGAGGAAAGTAATATAGGTTTCACTAATAGGTAAAAGTAGGGTCTATTCAAGAAACGAAGTGTAAATTATGCAATACATTGAATAAAAGAAATAAATATGAAATCTAATTTACGATCTTGATCCCGTTTTCCTGGTATTTTGGCTACCACCTCTTGAATGCCTTTATAATCGTGAACGCTGGAGAATTTAAAGATTGCGTGATTATCTTATAATGCAAAGATAAATGTTGGTCGATGATATGATTTATAATGGAAATATTGAAATCGATCAATAATATGCTGTATAATGTGAAGATAAACGTTGATCAATAATATAATTTATAAAGTGAAGATAAACGTCGGTTGATAATTCGTTTTACCCGTCGCGTTTACTGGGTAAGATACTTTAACACGCGTATCGTCGGTAAGTGGCCGGCAGCTGCTCTCAGGATTTGGACTAGCCTTGGATTTCTACTGAGTAGATCGATATTACAGCTGGACTCAGTGCGGACTCAGTGTGTGTATCAGTGCGGATGCAGCTAGCGAGGGCTCGTTTGGTCTTCCTTCCTGATAACCGGACTTATGCGTTGGCGGGACCTGCGAACAAAACTGTTCCCCGAATGCCGAATTTCTCGTCTTTTTATATCAGTATCCCCTGTGTCCGTCCCATGCTTCTGATATAACTGCAGCTGGTGGCGGTCCTGTAGCCCATCAACAGTCTTGGTTCTTTTTAAAATTCGTCGTTGGTCTTTGATGTTACTTGTACTTTTTGAACCGAGTAACGGGACTTGGTCTCCAACGTGCCGGCCTACATGGTATGAGTGACGCGCGGTAGCGGCGCTTCGTTCTGTGTGTAACGTGCGACTTGATTTGCCAGGTATAGGCCGGTCTTACTTGGTGTGTGTAACGCACGGTTGCGGTGACTTGGTGTGTGCGCCGCACGTTATTCGATGGACAGTACGTTACAATACACACATTCATTCCCCTTACCCCGCAGAATAGCTTCCCGGAATGCAGAGCAGTAGTTCTATGCAAGTGCATCGGTATGTCGCGCTCTGATTGGTCTACGCGATGTGACACACAGAGGACCGTGCGATTAGGTGAGCGAACGTGCTAGAGTCGCTTTTTCGATTAAAGTGAGGTGATTTTTACCAGCCCGCTTCTTGGCCTACTTTCGACAGGTATCCTTTTGATTGCTTCTATGTGGATGTGTATATGGGTGTGTCTACAGATTTCGACGCTTGTACGGAGATTAATTGAATGATTTGCAACAAACTAATGTTAATAATTCTAGGATAGTACAGGTTTCATAGTTAACTTGGGTTATTGTACGCAAGCTAATTGTTGCGTTAATCTCTTTGTTGAGAATTCCTGTTTGTTATCGAATCTGCAAGATATTGAAAAGGAATGAGTTTTCACTCACGACAGGTGTGAAATAACCAGACCAAAGATGTAAGTAGAGAAAGTTGTTTCATTCTACCGTCGAGTCACTTGACTTACAAAAAAAATACATAAAAAATGCACAAATAAATTTTGAGTGAATTTTGATGAGAAGCACTTACAATTATATTAATTGTGTGCTAAAATTTGTGAGGTGAAACGTGTTCCAGCCTGCGCTGCAGAACACGTCACTAGATGAGACTTATTGAGGATGCACAGTTCAGATTTCTCCACCTACCGTTATTGAATTTATGTGAATTGTGATGGTGCACTCTTACCGTGTAGTTTGAGTACATCCTGTTGAGCACTTCGGAATTGAGTAGTTCCTGAGAAATCAGTGAAAAATGTCCGAGGCGAGAACAGTGTGTTGGAGCTGCATAAGCGGTTTTCATGAGAAGTGTAAAAAATCTTCAAAATAGCTGAGCAGTATAAACGCGTCGTTTTGAGACGCTGAAGTCAAGCTAGAGAGACGGCCTCTCGCTTGAGTAGCATGCCTGCGAAGCGATGCCTCGGCTATCTTCGCAACAGCCGAGCGCAGCACATCACCGAGTAGCAACAGGTCGACGCACGGCGAATATCGATCGCCGTGCGTCAGCTGATTGACCAACACTCTTATTCGTATGAATATTTTCATTGAATGATGATTTATTCTAGTCGTTATTGGTTGTTCCTTTAACTAGTAATTATTCAACTTATCGTTATGCTTTCCGCTTAAGCAACCTGCTTGTAAAACAATTATTTTCATGTCATGGAAACGAGAGGGAGAGAGAGTATGTTGCCAGAGGGCGACTCGCCCGACTCGGTTAATCGTATATTTCGTTCGTATGCAGTCAGCTAGATCGCTGTTCAGCCCTCGCGCAAAGGCGTTTCTCGTTGCGTAGGGAGTCGGTCAGCCTCGCTTTCCTGCAGAATAAGTTTTATTGAAACTCGATACATTCTCATTTCTTTCTCGCTTCGTCTACTTTTCGATATTTTACTGTAAACTAATCCTAATATTTCCTTTATCCTTTATATATATCAGGAGTACAAATTGAAAATGCGGGATTTTTTTCTATTTTTGAACGTTTATTCTGAAAAAATGGTAACAAATGAATTATTCAAAGTATTGTCCATCGCTAGCCACAACTTTTTCCCATCTTTCTGGCAATTTACGGATACCGTCGCGAAAAAATTCGGCCGGCTTGGCTGCTATCCAGTCATCGACCCATTTTTGGGCTTCTTCGTAAGAATGGAAGCGCTGGTCAGCTAGGCCATGTGTCATCGATCGGAAAAGGTGGTAATCGGAAGGAGCAATATCTGGGCTATACGGCGGGTGGGGTAAGACTTCCCATTTCAGCGTTTGTAGGTATGTTTTGACCGGCGCTGCAACATGTGGCCGAGCGTTGTCATGTTGCAAAATTACTTTGTCGTGTCTTTGCTCGTATTGTGGCCGTTTTTCTTTGAGTGCGCGGCTCAAACGCATCAATTGAGTTCGGTATAGTGCTCCTGTGATGGTTTCGTTCGATTTCAATAGCTCATAATACACCACACCCAGCTGGTCCCACCAAATACAGAGCATGAGCTTGGCGCCGTGAATATTTGGTTTGGCTGTCGATGATGATGCATGGCCGGGGTAACCATATGATTTTTTGCGCTTCGGGTTATCGTAATGGATCCACTTTTCATCACCAGTGACAATGCGATGCAAAAAACCCTTCCGTTTTTGCCGTTCGAGCAGCAGTTCGCATGCAAAAAAACGGCGCTCGACGTCTCTCGGCTTCAGCTTATACGGCACCCAATGTCCTTGCTTTTGGATCATTCCGAAGGCTTTTATACGATGGGAAATGGCTTGTTGTGTCACTCCCAATGAATCTGCGAGCTCTTGTTGAGTTTGACACGAGTCTTCATTGAGTATTGCCTCCAATTCAGCATTCTCAAACTTTTTCACTTGGCCCGGCCGCTCTTTGTCCTCAACGTCAAAATCACCACTTCTAAACCGCACAAACCATCTCTCGCACGTTGAAACCGATGGAACATGACTCGGATAAGCCTCGGAGACCAATCGATGTGCTTCAGCAGCACTTTTCTTCAAATTAAAGAAGTAAATTAAAACTTCCCGCAAATGCTGTTTTGTTGGCACGAAACTCGACATATTGAGAGCTCAAAAAAACTATGAATTTGACACTGCGACAAATTGACACATACTGAAAATTAAAGCTATAAGACGTAGCTTTGACATGAACATAGTCACAGTACTGCCTGATGCGTATAGCGTTAGTAACGCCATCTGTTATCAAACCCGCATTTTCAATTTGTACCCCTGATATATGCATAACATATTCTATATATAAACATATGTTGGTATTTTTGCTATAGATTCTAATATTTTACGAGAGATTTATTAATATATTCTCAGAAGAGGAAGAAGATTAATCCTTATATACTGATCTTTCTTCTATTACCCGGTTATAGCTGGGAATACCATTATTTCAATATGGATTGTAATTTTTTTCGAGTGACAGCCGTGGGTAATTTTCATATGGAAGCATAATTGTTCTTTTTACTGCTGATAATTTACAAAAAGTAATCGTGGGAACATTTTAGTGGTCATAAATCTTTCGTTGAACTCAATAGTTCTTCTACTTTTGTTAATTGTTTCGCTCAGATAATAATTGTTCATAATGTCATCATCTTTTCAAAGAGGGAGAGAGGGAGACAGAGGATTTCAGGCAAAAACTACAAGAAAGGGTGCGGCCGCTTGGTCACGCGACAGCGTTCACGCCAACCGCTCCCGTTTGATCAACAACGCCTCGGCGGCGACTAACCGAGCCCCTGGTCGAGGATTGAGGATAAGGCTGTGCTGAATCATAGATCCATAAACAGCAGCCGATAACCGGGTCTACGCAGTAGATTCCTGGAAAACGGTCGGTACGCTGTACATCCACTTTGCTTCTTTCCCTGTCGTTAGAATCGCTCTCTTTTTCTCGTATAAAATTTGAAAATAAAAGGAAAATGTTAAAAGTGACTTTTACTGTAGCAAAACAAAAGCATGAATACTTTAACATAAATAAAGTCAAAGTAGAAATGCAATGTAACGTCAGGACGTAACAATAGTGTAAACTATTTACGCAATGCTCTTAGAGCTCTACCTAAGGCCTTCGGTTTTGCGGATGAGGTGGCAAAAGGTACATTTCCGCATTTATTCAATACATCGGAATATTGGAATTACACAGGTCCTCTACCGAGTCTGCATTTTCACTCACTCGATACAATGTTCTCAGCGGATTGCGAGCGATGTTTAAAATGGTATGAGGAAGAATCGAATTGCGTCGATTATAAATTTGATTTTGGGAGGGAATTTATACAACATTGCCGTACATATGAAACGGTTTTGAGATGCGGGTATCTAGCTTTTCGCGAGTTACTTACATGTTGCGGAAGTGTGAGCCACTTTACAGAATGTATATACAGATGCACGATAGCATCAGCATGATGATAGTATTTCGAAGGAATTTTCTACAGAAGGATAGTATAACGGTGTTACCACCAGGAGGGTACCGCTGGGGCAATAAGCAGTAACGTAAGGCCATCGTATAGCTTGTATGGCTCGAGCATGAGCGTAAATGCTTTATACCTCATGCTGGACGCACGAGAGAGTTTGGCCCTCCGACTGACGTACCGGCGATCGACGGATACTACGTGGAGGCATGGGTCGATCACGTTCTTTAATTTCACGACTGCTTTTGGTATGGATGTCCGCGTTGTTATCGCGTGAATAGAGATGCTCGAATGAAATTCGTTGATATTACAATGAATGAGCGACTCGAGCGTACCGCTTAGTTTTCCGAGAGAATCAGATCGAAAGGGTACACTCTAAGCGAGATATGGGAAAGCGATTTTGACAGATTACTCGAGAATAATGTGGAAATATCGTTATACGTGAAAAACCAGTCCATGGTCAAGCAGACGCCTCTCGACCCACGCGATGCATTCTTTGGCGGTCGAACGGAAAATGTGAGTCTGTACGACATCACGAATCGGGAGTAGATACACTACGTGGATGTGTGGTCGCTGCATCTATGGGTATGTAAGAATGGAAAAAAATCCCGTTGGACACCCGAAATTGTACGAAGGTGACGAGTGTCGAGAAGTCGTAGGACGATCTAGGTGCCATCGAGGGTCTCGTTAATTGCGTCGTAATAGCACCGCGCGATTTGTATCTGCCCATACTGCCTGTTCGCATGCATGGGGAACTACTGTTCCCCCTGTACAGAATATGCTGGACAGATATGGACACATCCGCGGGTTGCACACACGATGACGCGACTAAGCGAGCGTTTGACGTCGCAGGACCATGGATGAGCTGAGATAAGCTGCCTCGCTCGGATATAAGGTGACGCGTATCGACGAAGATTGGCAATACGTTGTTACGCAGTATAATTGGACAACGCGGCGAGGCGGTCATTTTGCCAAGTACATCGAGACATTCCTAAAAATAAAACAGGAGGCGAGTGGACCGCCAGCAGGGTGTAACGACGACGAAGAAGCACTAGAGCGTTTCATAGCCTCGTACCAGGAGTCTGAGGGTATATAACTCGAGCGAAGTGCTCTGGAGTCAAATCCCGGTTTACGATCGCTCGCAAAATTGGCGTTTAATTTATTCTGGGGAAAGTTTGGTCAAAGCGCGAATCTCTCGAAAACCATTATTGTTTTCACGCGCTTGGAGCTAATGAATTTACTAACGAGTCCGGAGTTTGAGGTGACGGGTATACTACTGGTTAATCACAAGATCATGTATGTGAACTATGTAAGCAACTGCGATGCTATCCAACTATCCCCGACATCGACCATCGTGATTGCAGCATACACGACGGCACAGGCTCGCCTAAAACTATACAGTAATTTTGAGAGGCTTGGGCGACGAATATTGTACTGCGATATGGACTCCTGTATTTACGTGAGTCGCCCCGGTAGCAACGCGTATGAGCCACCAATCGGTCAATTTCTCGCAGATCTTAGGGATGAATTAAGCGGATACGGGCCAGGTAGTTATATAAGTTCGTTCGTTTCAGGAGGACCAACATTTTACGCACACCTTGTTCGGAAACCCGATAATACGTCTTTCGAAAAATGTAAAGTAAAGGGTACCATGTTAGACTGCGAATAGCCGTCAGGTAAATTATAACGCCATACGCTTCTTCCTGTCAGGAGCTAGGAGCTTACCTATTATTTTTAAATTCGACGCTATTCGACGCCTGAAATTTCATTGCGTAATAACGCGTAAAGGAACGAAATCATGCGAACCTGTCAGCACGAAACGAAAGCGGCAGGGGAAGTACTCGACTATACCGTATGGCTATTGTGAAATACGCTAATTAGTGCAATGAAAAAAAGTATACAGTTTTATGTCTTATGGGTGAATTCGCAATATTTAAAAATAAACATTTTGTCTGATTTCATGTCACGTATTTACTATGTATAATACGTAAAAAGAATAGAAATATTGATTTATAATGTATAAAACCGTCGTCTGCTCGTCCTTTTTGTGCTGCTATTCGTAGCAATAGCTGCTATCTCTGTACCGTTCCCTATTGTGCTGATTTTCTGATCATTGATGCGATCCTACGGGCTGTAGTAAAACATATTTTGTCAAAAAATTCTTTGAAGACATGCACGAAATGACGAATGCACCGTTCGAGCGTCTACTTTTTTATTACTCAGAGTGGCGGTCCGAGTATTCAGAGTAGATGATAAAATCGAATTTCGAGAGGGTTTACCGCAAGCAACAGACTACTCGAATGACACGAGGCCTACACTTGTGGTCATTGACGATCTAATGCGCAATGCTTCAAACAATACCGTGCTCGATCTAATCACCAGTGGTAGCCATCATAAAAATCTTAGTGTCATCTTTATTACGCAAAATCTCTTCCATCAGGGTCACGGGCAGAGTGATATCTCCTTAAACGCAAATTGTATCGTTGTCTTGAAAAATCCGCGAGATCATGCGCAAATTCAACATCTAGTGGGCCAGATATGTCACAATAATCCGAGATTTTTGCAGGGGTATATTTCGATGCAACAGCTGCACCATACGGCTCCTATTCTACTTGAAACAATCGACGCCTGATAAATGTCGATTCCTCGCCAGTATATTTCCCGATGTCCAATACCATTACGTTTATGTGCGTCAAAAAGCAATAAAGGTTTGCGAACCGTCGCGCGATATGCCAGTAATGCACTTGCAATGGCGTTGCACGAACCTCTCGATAAAAAGCTATTAAATATACTGCAGGTACTGTGTTATCTGAAGCAAGAGCAATGACGTGCAATTTCGCGTAAACAACGTGCAAAATAATCATCTTCGGAGGCACGCGACAATTCTTCGACGACTAGCCACAAAAAGGGGAAATTGAAGTGGTAAGAAGAAGATCATCGTCTAGTACTGTGGCGGATTTCTCAAGTTGTTTCTTGTGCCTGTCTTGGCCAACACGAGACATGGATTATGCCAGAGAGATGGTGCTCGTTCCTCATGATAACATACATGCTACTACAACTACTACTACTACAGAACCGTCATCCTCCGTACAGACCACCGGTACACCGTTATCGCGCCTCAATTCTGAGCTGAGTGAAATTTTTAATTTTCACTCGTACAAGAGTACAATGACACACTTATGGTATAATCGATAGCGTACAAAAGAAATAAAAATCTAAAGGAATATCAATGCTCCGCAATTTGCATCCCAGTGCAGTTGGTAGAAAAATGACATGGGATCATAACGGTGTTTTTCCCATAGCCGGCAGAAGAATTTCACATTTCAATGTCGTTGATTTCGTTCATGATGCTATGCGCGATAGAAAACGCGAGAAACCCATCGACCGATCTCACTTTGCAAAGCTCCTGCGAACGATACAGATGCCACGTGAATTTATCGGTAAACCTGAGTTACTACACGAGTCTACACCTAAATCATCCTCGACGCCACAGCGGCGTCTCATTTTACCACGCGATAATGATAGCAGCAGCAGCAGCAACAACAAGTAGCAACAACGAGGCTGAGACCGCACATTCAAACAGAGATTTAATGCTCACGGCGGAAAACGACATAATCGAGGAGCAGGAGGGGGAGGAAGAAAAGGACAAACAATTGCAAAATATCGTATAAGTAGAGAGCCAACGACCCCCAGTGAATATCAGTCCCCCGCACAGTTAGTAAAGAAAAAGAAAAAGAATCCATTTAACTGGCCTTCGTTAAAATTATGAAAATTCTTGAACAAAATCTATTATGACTCCGCTCATCCTGTGTCCTATTGTAGAGTAAAAAATTGATCTCAGGTGCATTGGAGAGTGGCGAGAATGAATATTTGAGCACGGCTCGAGACACTGGATTTATATAACATGCGTCGTCTCGTGTGACGGCGATTTCCCCGCCATACTTACAACGTGAGTAATATAGACGACGTATGGAAGGCTGATTTAGCTGATGTTCGCTCGGTAGCTACGTACAACGATGGGTACACATATCTGCTCGTTTTTATCGATGTTGACTGAATACGCGTGGGTCGAGGCTTTGCGTAACAAAATGAGCCGAAACGTAGCACGCGGTCTCACAGGCACACACGCACACAGTGACAACCGTTGCCCGCAGCAATTGCAAACTGATCGAGGCAAAGAATTACCGACGCTCCATTTCAGCAAATTCTCAAGAAAAGGAATATCGATTTTCGGGCTGTTCGTAATCCCGATATAAAAGTCTTGATTGCCTAACGCTTTAATCGCACGATAAAGGAGCGAATGTGGCGTTACGAGTACTTTACATACACCCGAAATAAGCTTTACATCGATGTTTTACAAAATTTTTTATATGCTTACAAACACACTAGACACAGTGGAACACATATTCCTCCAAACAAGGTGGTACTAGAAAATGCCTCTATCGCCCGAGAAAATGTAGCACGGCGTTACGAGCGTAACGCGAAAAAAAACTAAAAAGCCTAAATACAGTGTCGGTGACTTGGTGCGTATCAGTACGGCTAAACCACCATTCGTGAAAGGATATAAACGCGGTTGGAGTAACGAGTTACTTAAGATTCAACGAATATCAGTAAATCGAAAACCATTCGTGTATATTGAGACGTACTGGCTATTCTATAACGCACGGTACACACAGCAAGGCATCGCTACCGCGCGTTACACACACAGGGTAAGACCGGCCTATACTCGACAGCTTATAACGCTCGGTACGCACACAACTAAGCACCGCTACCGAGCGCCACTCACACCAGTTAGGCCGGCATATCGGTGACCAAGTCCCGTTATTCCACCCGAAAAATACGAATAACGAAATATTAAAAACCGACGACGATTTTTAAAATGACGTACCAGTGAGCTACAGGACATGGGCTACAGGACCGCCACCAACTATAGTCATACCAAAAGCATGGGCCAGCTGGAGGGGACTCTGGTATAAAAAGACCCGAATTTCGGCACTCGGCGAACAGTTTTGTTCGCAGGTCCCGCCAACGCAGAAGTCCAGCTACCAAGAAGGAAGAGCAACCAACCCTCGCTAGGTGCAGCCGTACTGATAGAGCCCAGCAGTGGTACCTGTCACATACATCTGACGGGAAGCAGCTGAGTCGGTGCTGCGTTTAAGGCCGACGCACCGTAGACCCAAACATAAACAGAGCGGTCTATCGCTGTCTCTCTTCCTCACACTAGTAGCCGCGGACGGAGCTATCTAATCAAGCAAACTCAACAGTCTTCTCTCTCTCTGACACAAAATACGTTCCGAAATATTTTAAATAACGAAGATATAAGATCTTCATATTAAAAACCAGGGAATTATGGTAGTAATTCAATAGGGATCGAATATAGAATAAAGAGGCAATAAATGCACAGGGTACGGCCCTGATATACCGAGACACTGCGCATGCACTCAGAATGCATCGTACGGACGCCGGATAGTAGCAGCGGTCGGGTGGACGCGTAGTCGACCTCTAAAAAAATATAGATATCCACTCCTACCAACAGACCTGTAGCGTTGGAAAGTAGACTATTCGGCGGTAGAATCAAGCGACGGCCGGCTAGTTACCGACAGTACGCGTGCTAAAACTCTTACCTAAGGAACGCGACGGGTAGATCAGAATTATCAAGCAACGTTTATCTTTCTTTTATTAATTCAATATTAGTTAATGAATATCTACACATTATGAATTATATTATTTACCAACATCTCTTTTCACGCCATCGAACATATTGTTAAAAGTTACATTTTTATCTTTATGAATTCTTTAACTACGCCTGCGGACACGATTGTAACTGCACTCGAGTGCCCGGGAATAATTACATGTAAGGCCCGAGGTAGCCAAAATACCGAGAACAACAGGGTCAGATAATTGAATCTTCTATGCATTTTCCGGATGTATCGCATAATTTCTATCTGTTCATCTGAATAAACCCTACTTCTACCTATTACAAAAGCCTAAAATTATTTTCCTTCCTGCTCGAGTCCGAACAAGCCCATTAAGGGCAATGTTAACGTTTAATACCGTTACAATATTTTGCACGATCTGAATAACGAGACTATCGACGGTATTTTCTACGAGACAGAATTATCGCGAGTGAGAGCCCCTCCGTCACTTGAGAAGACGAAAGAGAAGAAGAGGACGAAGAGGAAGAACCGTCGGAATCACCGTCTCTGATAAATATGAACACCAAGGATAGCTCTTTCTTTGTCGATACCACGACTTTCGCATATCGCCCGCCATCGCAAGCCTACTCGGATACTCGGAAGAGGCCTGTAGGTCTGTAATAATAGAATCGCATAGCGAAAACACGGGGTCGAGGCCTCTGTCACCGGTTCTATGCCAGGCAGCATGTTTCTATACAGCGATATCTGCGAGAGCTATATAGTATTACAGGCGATGTACAAACACCCGTCTTACGAGTTGTTCTCATTGATGCAGACGACTTTCAGTATGATTCGATAAAAATGAAATTGTTTTCGGCGCCACGATTTATACCTCTCTTGCTCAACAATTTACACACTATCGAGGTCGATATAAGAGACGAGTTTGGAAATCCTATACCGTTCAAACAGAGAATGTTGACTGTGGCACTACTTTTCAAAAGGTCCCACGATTGATTACTCCACTATGGATGATATTGACAATGTTCAGCACGGATGGGGCCGTTGCGGGTACGGCGGTATTAGCAATGTTTATATCGGAACGCCCAATTAATGAGGATACGGTATTGGCAGCTTTCTCGGGGCCTCTTTCGTTAAGTATTGCCACTTTTAAAGAAGGGTGCTAAAGCAGTTGAAAAAGAGGCATTGCGTGCTGGTTTAAGCGTAGCCGGTGATATCTTCGATATAAATATAGCTGTCAAAGATGCTATTCGCGAGAGAGCACGATAATCCAGCAGTCATCTCAAATGCAAGGCCTCCGAAAAAATTAACACTCTCATGCGGGGTTCCGGTTATAAAAAGCCCAAAATTTCGCGAACTGCTCATTCGCTATACGAACGTAAACCACAACGTCTTTACCGTGGAAAGAAAAGCGTAATAAGGAGGAAAGTAATAAAGAAGAAGAAGAATAATAAGAACACTCAGAAGAAGAAGACTCGTCAACGAAAGGCTGCAGATATTTTTGGATAGCTGAAACAAGATAGCTTTTCTACATGCGCACTCGTGCGAGTGTCTTAAACCGTAAGTTGAGTTATTTTAACTCCCATCTACGCAAACAACTATCGAAGGCTCCAATTGGGTGAATTATAAGCCGATTTCTTCGCTAACAGATGATTCACCTATTGAATTGGTTATTCGTGCGCAGGGTGATGAATGTATCGATCTCGCGCATACTATACTTAGTCTGAGAGTGAAAATAATATCTCCTTCTAAGAGAATTGCCATGGGTACAGCGCCGAAAGTAAGCACCGGCCAGTAAACAATCTCTTGCATTCTATGTTTAATCAGGTAGATGTATACCTGAATCAAAACCGAGTTTCACCTCCAAATAATGCCCACCCTTATCGAGCGTACATAGGAACACTTTTGAATTACGGTCCATCTGTCAAAAATTCGCATCTCACGAACGTTCTCTGGTACGACGATACCCCTGGAAAAATGGATGATATAACTTCGGGAAATTGCGGGTCTTGTAAAGAGAAAACAATTTTTAAATGTTGGAAAAACTGTAGACTTGCTCGTTTATCTGCATTGCGATATATTCAACCAGGAGCGGTTCCTATTAAACGGTGTCGAGATGCGACTAATTCATTTTGTCTTCTGGGCGATACAAAGAAAGGTCAATTAGGCTTAAAGATTCTCGAAGCATCGTTTCTCGTTCGTAGAATAAAAATAGCTCCTGGTGTGCTGCTCTCGCATGCTATAACTCTGGCAAAATATCTTCTTACGAGAGTCGAGATAAAGGCCGCTTCAATACACTCCGTTGTTCATGGAAAGACGATCGATAATATCGTGCTAAGTCAATTGCCGAAGCGTATAATTATCGGTTTTGTCGATAACAAAGTGTTTAACGGTGACTTCAGTATGAATCCATTCAATTTCCAAAATAACACGATAAATCATCTCTCGCTGTATGTAGATGGTGCTCAAATACCTTCGAAACCGTAAAAACCGGATTTCACGAAAAATTATCTGTATGTGGATGCTTTTCAAACGTTGTTTTCGGGAACTGGAATACATTTCTTGATCGATGGTAATTCGATCGATCGCGATAATTATTGTGATAGATACTGTCTGTCTGCTTTTGATTTGACACCCGATATTTCGGCGAACAGCAATTCATATTGGAATTTAATAAAGCATGGTAGTGTGAAAATAGAGATACGATTTGAGGATGTGCTTGATTCAACCTCAAATTATGTTGTCTACGCGGAATATGATAATGCCCTTGAAATCTATGCCTTTCGTCAGGTAATAGTGGATTTTACCGGATAAGCGAGCAAATGTGCTGATGTCGGAATAAAATTTCCTCGTGTTAAAGCGATGCGATACCTCCACACCATGCATCTAATTCCCGGAACACACCTTCTCGTTCTACACTGAATAGAATAAAATGAAATTTGGTCAATAGACTGCGAAAACATGAACCTTTTGGGTGACAAATGTCGAATTTTGATAATAGAAAAAAAAACTACAGATCGATCGTTCGCAGTTACCAGGTGTGCAAGTATAATATGTACAAAATATTTTTACATTTAGTATACTTTTTCAACCTAAAACACATGCCACGTGTACAAGTATGAAATGCGGATTTTTTTTTCTATAAGAACATGTTAAATTCGGAACAATGATATAAAGTGCTTTATTCAAAGTATGCTCCATCGCTTGTTATACATTTTTCCCATCTTTCGGGCAATTTGTGAATACCACGCCAGTAAAAATCTTCCCCTTTTGGTGCGAACCATTCATCAAGCCATTTTTTCACACCTTCGTACGAACCAAAGCGCTTCTCAGCAAGTGCGTGACCCATCGATGCAAACAAGTAGTAATCGGAAGGAGCCAAGTCTGGTGAGTAAGCCGCATGGGGTAGAACTTCCCAGCTGAGTGCTTCCAACGTGTCGCGAATCGATTTTGCCGTATGCGATGAGCATTTTCATGAAGAAAAATGCCTTTGTGTTGCCTTTTTCGGTATTCTGGCATTTTTTAAGCAGCGAATGGTTCAAATCGGTCAATTGTTGATAGTAACGTTTAGTATTAACCGTTTCCTTAAGTTTTAACAGCTCATAATAGACCACGCCCCTCTGGTCCCACCAAACACAGAGCATCATCTTTCTGCCAAAGCGATTCGGTCATGCGGTCGATGTGGATGGTGCGCCTGGGTCTACCCACGATTTTTTACGCTTGGAATTCTCAAAATGAATCCACTTTTTTGCCCCTGTAACTATTAGATGCAAAAATGATTTCCTTCTGTACCGAGCGAGCAAAATGTCACATGTGTTTTTGCGCTTTTCCATTTGCCTGTCGTTCAACTCATGTGGTACCCATCTACCGGTCTTCTGAATCTTTCCCATCTCTCGTAGCCGATTGGAAACAGCTTATTGACTAACGCCCAATTGCTCGGCGAGTTGTTTTTGTGTTTGCGAATTATCTCAGTCCAACAATGCTTGCAATTCCACATCTTCGTATTTTTTTGGCGGCTTTCCACGTTCCTTGTCTGCAACATCGAAGTCACCACTTTTAAAACGCCGAAGTCATCGTTCACACGTATCTTGCGATGGAGCATATTCACTATATGCTTCTCGAAGTAATCAGTATGATTCAGCAGCAGTTTTCTTCAAATGAAAACACAAAATTAATGCTGTCCACGAATGCTTTTTGTTCGGTATACATTTTGATATATTGAACATAACAACACAACACTATGCACACACTTTTCCAATGTATCATTCGTGCGCGTCTGACACTTGTTGATGATACAACAAAATGACGCAGTGTCAAATCTTTATAGCACAAACTGCATTCGTGCGCCATCTGTTGTCTGAAATCCGCATTTCATACTTGTACAGCTGGTATTAACTCTTAAGGTGAGGTGCAACTCAGTCACGTGACATGTACCACATGATCGAGTGGGCAAGATACGTTACCATTGGAATCGCGTGAGTGCGAGAGAACAAGCAATTAGATGTCACGAGGTACATTGTGGAGTCAAGCTTTTGCCTCGGCTTAAACATTTTAGAAGGAGAAAAAAGAATTCAATCGACGCTAGTCATGATATTCGAAGCTAGTGACGAAAGCTCTCGGGCATAGTACACGCAAAATTTTCCACGTCGAGTACATAACATTACACATTTAGAGTTGCAATGCATGCTAGTATGAATGGTATTTTATTTCGTGCAGCACAGTTTAATTTTAAATCATAACATTTGCTCTCAGGATGGGGAATGTATCCATCATAAATTTGGTACTTACCAGGTCTATAAATATAAAACCGGAATTTGCCCATAGATGACCCTAGCTGTCAATGTAGTTACAGTCAAACCACGTCATTGGCGCCATTTCCTTGTTGACATCACTGACGAAGATTTTCAACTCACAACAATACAAGTTTCATACAACAGCATAGTCTGTAATAGCGTTGAACATGTCGAATTTTGTGCCTGGAAACTACGATTTGCGGACAGCATTGATTTTCTGTTACCAATTGAAGAAAACTGCTGCAGAATCGCATCGAATGATTGTCGAAACTTACGATGAGCTTGCTCTTGGTAAATCACAGTGCTTTGAGTGGTTTAAAAAATTCAAAAGTGGCGATTTTTACGTGAGAAACGAAGAACGTGGAAGACCACCGAAAAAGTTTGAAGACAGCGAATTGCCAGCATTGTTGGATGAGGATGACGCTCAAACACAACAACAACTCGCGGATCAATTAAATGTGACACAATAAGCCGTCTCCATACGTTTGAAAGCCATGGGAAAGATCCAGAAGATAGGAAAATGGGTTCCACATGAACTGAATGAAAGACAGCAGGAAAACCGAAAAACCACTTGCGAAATGCTGCTCGCCAGGTACAAAAGACAGTCATTTCTCCATAGAATTGTGACTGGCGATGAAAAGTGGATATATTTTGAGAATCCGAAGCGTAAAAGATGGGTAACTCCAGGCGAACCATCAACATCGACTGCAAGGCCAAATCGCTATGGACGGAAGACAATGCTCTGTGTTTGGTGGGATCAGAAGGGTGTGATATATTATGAGCTGCTAAAACCTGGCGAAACCGTTAATACTGAACGCTACCGACAACAAATGATCGATTTGAATCAAGCTTTGCGTGAAAAACGACCAGAATATCAAAAAAGGCAACACAAAGTGATTTTGCTTCATGATAATGCACCATCACATACAGCAAAACTGGTCAAGGAAACGATTGAGGCGTTTAGTTGGGAAATACTTTCACATGCGGCTTACTCACCAGACTTGGCTCCGTCCGATTACTACTTATTTGCATCGATGGGACACGCACTTGCTGAGCAGCGCTTTACTTCTTACGAAAATGTACGAAAATGGTTCGATGACTGGTTTGCCTCAAAAGAGCAACAGTTTTTTTGGCGTGGTATCCACAAATTGTCAGACAGGTGGGAAAAATGTATAGCTAGCGATGGGCAATACTTCGAATAAAATATTTTTTATCATTTTCATACAATAAACGTGTATTTTCTATACAAAAATGCCGGTTTCATATTTATAGACCTGGTAATACCTCTTGAAGGGTTGCGATGTGTGATCGAACGCAAGACAGTCCTCTAAAAATGTTCTGCCCCCCCCCCCTATTATCTTAAACTATTAACATATAAGCGAATCGACATTTCACATCTACCTGCAAACTATTAGTTGCAGGTAGATGCTCTAGTTCTCGTAATCTCCTTTAATTTGTGATTTTTCTTTTTTTTTAAAGCCCCAAATATTCTCAACCCCTTAAGGTGGCCAAGCTGTTGATTTTCAAAGTCTCCTTCTAAAAGTCTTTCTGTTTCATGCCTTGGATTTTCAAGCTCTGTGTCAAGATTTGAATGCTCTCTGCTCCTCAAGGAAACCAAGCTCCGCTTACTATATAGGCCATCAATATGTATATATATCAGGGTGGCCGATTTATCTGAAGACTTTGTTTGTTCGCCTGGAATGACCTAGAAAAAAAAATAATTTTGTCAATATCTCAAGGGTGGCTTATTCAAATGAGAAATTCCGGCTAATTTTCGATCAGGGAGTATGAGTTTACTATCAGTACACAATTTTTGCTACACTAACATTTCCAATTGCTGTTACCGCATATATACGATTGGCAAATGAAATTTTGCTCTTATGACATACGGATTTCTCTCCGTGCAGATTTACCAAAAATAGTATATACATTATTGAGTAGATTGTTAATATAATAATGAAACTAAATTACTAGTACAAAAAATTGCAATTACCAAGGAAGCCGAATTCGAATTGCCGAAATAATGATTGTTTTCCATGTTTTCATGATCAGTACCACCCTAGTTCTTGTAGTTGCGATAACCAATGAAAAGTTAATAAAAAGATTGGTTATTTTTTTAAACTCGTGTATCCATTTGACACAATGCTTTCCCTACCTTTCAACCAAAAAATTAATAAATAATAAAAGCTGCTCGTTTTTCCTTATAACACCAAAATGATCCACAATAAAAAATATTTATTCATTCCTTTACGGAAATATTAATATTATCGCATAGTACTTGCCGTAGAAATGATTAAATAATAATAATAGTAATTTTTAAAAAAAAGTGCCGGGATTTGATCCGGCGATCCAGCACTTACGAAGCGGAGACGTTGCCGACTACGTCACGCGCTCTTGTTAAAAATGATTTAACGCAGAGAGTATATAAAGAGTATATGGACGCTCGGAAATTTTTAATATTTTATATCTCGAAAACGGCTGAGAAGCGGGTCCTATTACTTGCACCTATTGCACCCCTGAGTGCAACCTACCTGTAAAAAAATTTGATCCGAATCGGTGTTTCACGTACCTAGAGGTCCCCTTGTCAGTCAGAGTTAATTGTATCGCGCGACAGCCCGAGCACTAGCAGCAGTAGCAGCGTGAGCAGCCTGAGCCAAATTGTAGTAATTTTGTCTTTTCGCGCTCTTCGATTTAAACGAGCCCTTCTCTCTGAGGCGGTAGAATGAGGGGTCAAGAAATAAAACACGCAACTATTCACTATTTAGAATTGATAAAGACAAATATTCTATATTTTCTCACAGACGGTTATTTTCTGTGTTTTCTTATTTTTAGTGAGGGCCACTGAAGGTACTTTTCGTTCTGTTCAATTTCCATTCAAAGTCGAATACAGTAGTAACATAATATACATCCTCTGTCACTCGCACAATAAATTCGCCTGTAACGATTCACGGTATGTAAATATTATATGAATGATTTGAATATATACGTATCATACATGTCACATGGCTTCAAGCATTTGTTATATAAATAAAATTATTAACAACATCAACGATGACCTTTTTATATCATCAATTATATTATGACTCCTCACAAGGTTTCAATTACTGAGGTCAACACACAAAGACATTATCAGATATACAACATCATAACTTTCTTGAAAATATATATATATGTCAGCATTCCTCCGTTGCACGAAACGAAATAGTTATATCAAAGGCGAATGGAATTCACATAACTTCTGTGTTATGACTTGAGGAATGTTCGTCTCACCCAGGAGACCGATGAGCAGATACCACGGCTAAGCTAACCTCAACCAAGAAAAAATTGTTATTATCATCTCATACCTAGCGACGTACTACAGCAGTTGCTAGAATGTTTATTCCTCGATCTTTAGGTCAATCAAGGTGATGAGTCGTTACATATTCAAATAAAATTCTAAGATCTTTTGCTCACCCCATATATAAAATGATCGAGTTAAGTTTGCATGGACGTATATTAAGATTGAGTACTCACAACATACCGATGAGCAAGTTCAAATCCATTGAGCCATAAACCTCCTGTATTCCAGTAACGTTGATCAGAGTAAAAGAGTGAAATAAGATATACGTTACGGTGTCGATTGAGAGGTCGGTGTTAGCTCGAACTGACACATTTGGCCAGTGGTGAGAGTCTTTCTGTCTGAGATTGGTGATGAGAATTCCACACTTCTATTAAGATGTCATCGTGGCCGGGATACCGGCCCCTTGTAGAAATCGCTTCCTCTGATTTAATTTGTTGGCGTGTGGATTCCCGAGGAATCTGATATATTTGCGACCATTCGCACGACCGGTATATGTGAGACTACTTGCCTGCTCAACCCAGCTCCCGGGACTCTCTCTCTCGTACGCGCTAATTTCCTACTGAGGCGACCCCTGTTGCGAGGATACCTCTTGGCGCGAAATACAAACTAAAATAATATTATTACAATTATCCCCCTTTGTTTGTTAGGAGGGTCCGAGAAGTTCACTACGAACAAACAAATTAACTAAACACACACATAATTAGCATTAAAGGTCCATTTGACGCTGAGAATGAGAGAAAAATTTGACACATCAAGATGATTGTCTGGGATTATAATATTTTCGCATATTATACCGATTATAAATTCCCTTAATTCGTTGGGAATCATCAACTTCCACCAAACGGAAGGCATTAGGTCCAAAAACTTGGTCAATTTTATAAGGTCCAACATAAATGTGAAAAAACTTGGAGATAAGCCCAGCAGACGCGCTAGAAGGGCACGGTTGACGGATCAATACCAAATCGCCTACCTGATATGGAATAGTAGATGCTGAATGACACAATTTCTTGCGATTTTGATAACTACGTGCAAGCCTATCATTAGCGACCAAGATTTTCTGTGCATGCGAAAGTTCCTTTGACGATGGAAGATTTAGCAACTCGCTTAACTCATCCATCGGAGATCTACCCAATTGCAACTCATAAGGAGTATAACCGGTACTCGCATGGGTGGAAATATTCAAGATAGTTTCGATGCGAGGAACATATCGTGCCCAGCTGACGTGGGAAGCGGCACAAAAAGCGCGAAACAGACGGCCCAACTCACGCATCACCCGCTCGGTGGGATTACTCTGAGGGTGTCTTATCGAGCAAAACCAAACTTTGATAGAACGTTTTTTAAGCTGTTCCCTCCACGCCGCGGAACGAAACTGAGTTCCATTATCCGCGAGAATAGCTTGTGGTCTTCCTTACTCCGGAATATACTGATGTAAGATCTTAGATAATACGATACGGGTAGTGGCCTTCTTGATAGGATATAATTTAACGTATTTGGTGAACATGTCTAATACCACAAAAATGTATTGTGAACCCGCCGAAGAGCAAGGAAGCGGCCCATAAAAATCTACGGTAACTAATTGACCAGGTTTCTCTGCAAATATTCGTTGATATTCTCCCTGAGTGGAGTAATTAACATGTTTAATTCACTGACATAAATCGCAACTCTGAACGTAGAGATATACGTCTTTGGCCATCCTATCCCAATAAAAATAATTACGGATATATAACAAAGTCTTGGCAATTCCCGGATGACCCAGTTTACTGTGAACATATTCAATGATGGGTTCCATTAACTTCTTTGGAACCACGACTCTCCACCGTTCGGGAAAGTGATATTGCCGAAATAAGATCTCATTATGGACTCTATATACTTTACGGTATAATCCCTGGTGGACCTGCGAGATGAGAATCGAAATCCTCGAATCCTCTGTTTGGAGCTGCTTTATCTGTTGCAAATCATTTTTAAGTGCCAACGGTATCTTACCACCCTCAGACTGTAACAAACATAAGGGATGCACGGCACCGTCAACAATTAGATGGTCAGCCACATCACTCAGGAGCGAAGTGATCACCAAGGTCTTCGAATCGTCGTTTTCAAAGCCCCCATTCGGATTCCGACTAAAGAAATCGGCGACAAGATTATCTCGCCCAGAACAATGTGTCACAACCAATGTATACTGCTGGAGTGTAGTACACCATCTTTTCAAACGCGGAGTATGATAAAGAGTGGTGTTGAGAAAGCTAAGTCCCTTATGATCAGTGACTATTTCAAAAGGACGTCGATGTAAATATCGATGACACTTTAAAACGGAATAAACAATAGCGAGAAGTTCTTTCTCCGTAGTACCATAGTTTATTTCGGCAGAATTAAGACATCTGCTAACCAATGATATAATTAAGGGATCACCATCCTCATCCTCCTGATAGAGGATACCACTAATTCCTTTATTAGACGCATCAGTCTGAAGTTTGAAGGAGCGATTTGGAACAAAATGGCGTAGAGTCACGGCATTTGCAAAATTTTCCTTGAACTCAATAAATGCTCTACTATGAGCTGGTGTCCAATGCCATGGGTGCTTATTACTGAGCAAATTCCGAAACGGATCTATATATGTCGCATGTTTAACACTAAATTTTCGATAATATGTGCAGACTCCGATAAACTGTTGCAATTGTTTTCTATTTCAAGGTTCAGCAAATTGACGAATAACCTCTAACTTTTCCGGATCCGGTCGCAATCCACTAATGGACAGAGAAAATCCCAAAAATCGCACCGTAGTACGGCAGAAAAACGATTTATCCAGACGCAATGTGAAATTAGCCTCCTGTAGTCTTGAGAAAACTAACTTAATATGATCAAGATGTTCCTGAAATGTACACGATGTAATCAACAAATCGTCGATATATAACGTGAGAAAATCCTTGTATTGTTTATCTAACACTTGGCTAACCGCTCGGATGAAGCCACTCCCAGCAGTCTTCAATCCGAAGGGAATACGGCAAAACTGGTATAACGTCGATCCATACAAAAAAGCGGTATAAGGACGCGACGCAGGTTCCAGTGGTATTTGCCAATATCCGAAAGCTAAGTCAGATGTACTCATGTACTTGACCCCATGATACTTTTGTATCAATTCATCGATGAGTGGAGGAGATTCATTATCGGACTCGATTACCTGATTAATAAAACGTGCATCAAGGCAAATCCTCAATTTATCATTTTTCTGTACAATACGCAACGGACTACAATATGGACTAGTTGATCTTTCAATCACCCCATTCTCGAGCATGTCGGCCAACTCCTTCTCCACTGCAGGACGGAGACTGAGCGGAACTGGATAGGACCGACGCACCACTGCTTTAGGCTGCGTTAAACGAATCTGATGCTGATAATAGCAAAAAGCCATATGTCTGTCTCCTTCTATTTTCCGATGCTCCACGAGCTCGGGCGGTCACACGTACACGGGCGTGCGCTTGTGTGCGTTATGCTGCTGCGGCCGCTTTCTGGCATCACTGCTACCAGTTGCCCGCTCGTGGGCTCATGCGCATTGAGGTCCTCGTGTTCGTAGATATTCGTCGCTTTTCGTGGCAACTCTGCGCCATCCGACTGCGCATGGATTTTGGTCGTTATCATACCTCATTCATTATAACATATGCACCACGTCTATACAGGACAGTACGGCCGGAAATTATCTGCGATTTCTAACGTAAACGCAAAGAAACAGTGCATAGCGTATTCGCCTCGGTTTACCAACGAAGAGGAATATTTTATCCGCCGGCAAGCAGATGCATTTTTAGCGCTGAAGCTAAACAAAACCGTCCGTTGAGGACTTTTCAATTACTGGGCATCCACTGCCAGCATGACTCCCGTGGCGTGTTGCGTCACGAAAATGGCGCTTGGCTGTGCTGCCACCTAATCACCGTTCAATTACCATAGCAACAACTCAGTGACACATGGAATGAGCTTGCCCAATGATCCGTACAATCCTCACCGTATATTAAAATATCAGGGGTACAAATTGAAAATGCGGGTTTGATAACAGATGGCGTTACTAACGCTATACGCATCAGGCAGTACTGTGACTATGTTCATGTCAAAGCTACGTCTTATAGCTTTAATTTTCAGTATGTGTCAATTTGTCGCAGTGTCAAATTCATAGTTTTTTTGAGCTCTCAATATGTCGAGTTTCGTGCCAACAAAACAGCATTTGCGGGAAGTTTTAATTTACTTCTTTAATTTGAAGAAAAGTGCTGCTGAAGCACATCGATTGGTCTCCGAGGCTTATCCGAGTCATGTTCCATCGGTTTCAACGTGCGAGAGATGGTTTGTGCGGTTTAGAAGTGGTGATTTTGACGTTGAGGACAAAGAGCGGCCGGGCCAAGTGAAAAAGTTTGAGAATGCTGAATTGGAGGCAATACTCAATGAAGACTCGTGTCAAACTCAACAAGAGCTCGCAGATTCATTGGGAGTGACACAACAAGCCATTTCCCATCGTATAAAAGCCCTCGGAATGATCCAAAAGCAAGGACATTGGGTGCCGTATGAGCTGAAGCCGAGAGACGTCGAGCGCCGTTTTTTTGCATGCGAACTGCTGCTCGAACGGCAAAAACGGAAGGGTTTTTTGCATCGCATTGTCACTGGTGATGAAAAGTGGATCCATTACGATAACCCGAAGCGCAAAAAATCATATGGTTACCCCGGCCATGCATCATCATCGACGGCCAAACCAAATATTCACGGCGCCAAGCTCATGCTCTGTATTTGGTGGGACCAGCTGGGTGTGGTGTATTATGAGCTATTGAAATCGAACGAAACCATCACAGGAGCACTATACCGAACTCAATTGATGCGTTTGAGCCGCGCACTCAAAGAAAAACGGCCACAATACGAGCAAAGACACGACAAAGTAATTTTGCAACATGACAACGCTCGGCCACATGTTGCAGCGCCGGTCAAAACATACCTACAAACGCTGAAATGGGAAGTCTTACCCCACCCGCCGTATAGCCCAGATATTGCTCCTTCCGATTACCACCTTTTCCGATCGATGACACATGGCCTAGCTGACCAGCGCTTCCATTCTTACGAAGAAGCCCAAAAATGGGTCGATGACTGGATAGCAGCCAAGCCGGCCGAATTTTTTCGCGACGGTATCCGTAAATTGCCAGAAAGATGGGAAAAAGTTGTGGCTAGCGATGGACAATACTTTGAATAATTCATTTGTTACCATTTTTTCAGAATAAACGTTCAAAAATAGAAAAAAATCCCGCATTTTCAATTTGTACTCCTTATAAGTAACGTGTCTTTAGTATAATGTGATCCACATTTATCTGCCGATAAATTGTATGTGTGGGATGTGAGGTGAATATTGTAACCGATACGGGTATGATTCAATTTCTTAGTCAGAGTGTGTGTTAATGATTCCCTGGTGTTCTTGAATCTGTAATATAATGACAGGGGATGAGTTTTCACTCACGACAGGTGCGAAACAACCAGACCAAAGATGTTGGTAGAGAAACTAGCCTTTATTCCACGATGACTCGCTTTACTACAAAAAATATATATAAAATAAATAAACGAATGAATTTAAAGTAACTTTAATAGGCTGCACATACAATTATATTAATTGCGTGCCGAGATATGTGAGGTGAACCGTGAAGCAGCCCATGCTGCAAAGCACGTCAGGAGGTGAGACTTTTGAGGATGCACAAATTGAGATTTACCCACCTCACCGACATTGAATTTAGTTAAATTGTGACGGCGCACGCTCACCGAGTATTTTGAGTCCTTTTGGGCACTGAGTTGAGTAGATCCGGAGAAAAGTGGTGAAAAAGTCCGAAGAGACAGCAGCAGGTTGATGCTGTCTATGCGGTTTTCACGAGAGTATCATTATTTTCAAGATGGCTGAGCTGTATGAACGCGTCGTTGTAAGACGCTGAAGTCAAGCGAGAGCGGTGCACAGTGGTCCCAAATCCCAAAAAGCTGGCCAAAAGTCAAAAACGTATTCAGGTCAGGTGAGAGTCTGTACTCAGGGGTTTTCGGGGTCGCTGATTACGAATTTAAAGTCAAAATTCAGAAAACAAAATGGCGGATCCAATATGGCGGAAAATTTCTTCATAAACGTATTCAATTCAGGTTTAGTGTCTGTACTCGGGGGTTTTCGGGGACGCTGATTACGAATTTAAAGTCAAAATTTAGAAAAACAAAATGGCGGATCCAATATAGCGGAATATTTCTTCAAAAACGTATTCAATTCAGGTGAGAGTCTGTACTCAGCGGTTTTCGGGGTCGCCGATTACGAATTTAGAGTCTAAATTTAGAAAACAAAACGGCGGATCCAATATGGCGGAAAATTCCTTCATAAACGTATTCAATTCAGGTGAGTGTCTGTACTCGAGGGTTTTCGGGGACGCTGATTACGAATTTAAAGTCAAAATTTAGAAAAACAAAATGCCGGATCCAATATGGCGGAAAATTTCTTCAAAAACGATTGTCAATATTTTATGCAATTATGATTGTATTTACTGGAAAATGTAATGATAGTTGACATTTGAAGATTCAGGAAAAAAAGGATTTGAATAAAGTAATTGATCATTATTATGATGACAATGAACATTCATTATATTATATTTTACTATATTTACATTATATTTCTTACATTCTTTCGATTCTAATCGATACAATTTTAGCATGTCTTACAATTGACCGCTGTCCTCTAATTAGTCATCATCTTTAGATGCATCGCTTGTATTGGTTGAAGAATTCTGACTTGATTCTGGAACTGCAGGTGGAATCAATAGTTCAACCGCGTATGGGAATAACGATCTTAGTTTCTTGGGAGGAAGTTTTCGCAAACTGGATATTACTGGATCTGACGTTACTAAAAGTCTGCAAAAAATGTCTTCCATGTTTTGGATGCGATCACATTTTCGTGAAAAATCTTCTCGGAATCTTTTGATGTACTTGTTACACGATTCCTGGGCTTCTTCAGACATATGTCCGATAAAAAGTATCGAAGATTCCACAATTCCGTGACCGTGGATAAGAATTTTGTGTACTGTTGTTGGCATGAAGTACCATGGATAGAGTTCGACAAATTTTCGTGCAGTATCTTCAGTGCATTGGCGAAATTTGGGTAAATTGATTTCGAAACCGCAAGAAATTACCTGCAATACAACATGGAATCGCTTTATCAATTCTTCATCAATTCCCGTTATTGAAGCAGAAATTTCAGAATTTTCGAAAAAACTCCGAGCTGTATTTCCGTCATTTGAACTTCCATAGCCTGGCTTTGGTTGATCAACAAGAAGCCCTAATCTGTCACGGAAACCTTGTTGTATACTTTTTTTTCTTCTATCAACATTTTCTTTATCCTCTTTGCGCCCTCTCCACTTTTTTGATTCCAATTTGTAAGCTACATGCAAGCAACATTCAAAAAAACGTATCCAAGCATGCAGCGATGATATTCCGAATTCAGAGCGATCTTCATTATTCGGTCTTTGCAGCATGTTGTCGATATCATTAAGTTCTTTGGACGTAGCACCACAAAGGTAGCAACGCATACTTGACGATGTATTCGTAATAGAATTACAAACTTTACCATCTATCATTGTCAACACAAGTTTGAAATCGATGTTAACTTGTTTGCCGCCCGTTACTGTTTGAAAAGGCACAAGGTTTCTCACTTGCGCTTCGATATAATCCCCTAGTTGCTTCGGCAGTTTCGTGCAAGAATTGAATTTTAATTGGGCGACAAAATCTTGGTGACGAAGGACGTGGATTTTTGCAAATAATCACGTGTGGATTGACTTTATCAAACACTTGCAAGGGCACAAGTGAAATGAAGAAAATGTTGGCATCCGATTTTTTGCCGTCTCCATCGATAAAGTTTTGTTTGTAAGTACTTTGACCTGAAGTGCCATCGCATCCCGACTTGCATATCAATTCTAAATTGCCAACTTTGTTTTCAGGAAGACTTTTATTAACGTCTGATTGTACAATTAATATTCTTTCAGCTGTATGATTTAGCAATGCTTGGAGTCCGACAGTGGCTC
This sequence comes from Cylloceria caligata, assembly GCA_963942595.1. Classification (NCBI taxonomy): domain Eukaryota; kingdom Metazoa; phylum Arthropoda; class Insecta; order Hymenoptera; family Ichneumonidae; genus Cylloceria; species Cylloceria caligata. The sequence goes on along the minus strand of OZ012705.1, from coordinate 28,000,035 downwards.
CACTTTCAGTTACAGAAATTTCTGATTTTTCAGGGTAACACTTTTTTTTAGCATTCAATACACATTTATAAGGCGGGTATAACCTACAGTTTTTTCGCACACTTACAGAACGTATTAATTGGTATTGACTTTTGGTCATTTTACCTTCTACTACAAATGATAATGCTTCGTTGCCTGACAGCATATCTTCTGTTACGCGTTCTATAGATTTCCGGTACTGTGATGCTTTCGATGGGCTGCCTTCTGTGACATCGCTAATTACCTTTGAAGCTTGAAAATTTCCAGACGCCCGGAGACTCATTTGTGTAGCGTAGGCTAATTCCTCGACGGTATGTTATTTTCGAACTTTTTCTGTCCTCTTCCGTTTTGACCGATCACTCATACCTTCCCAGCTTGTGGAAGGACGTCCCATTGTCTTTTCCGTGGGAGGATGCCCCACAGCGTTTTCCGTGAAAGTCATCGAACCTTCATTTTCAATTGTGAAAGACATAGGAACGTTGAGCCACTCGTCGAATTTTTGGAAGAATTTGGTTTCCTTCCTGCAGACTTGTTGCCACCTCTTTTCAAATTCCAATACCAATCTACCCATGGCATCTTTCAGGCTTTTCGGCAAAATGTATTGTTGCTTCAATTTTTTTGACACTTCCGTTTCAATAATGTCAGTGACCATGTTGATATTTTCGTTCAATACCGATTTCACAAATTTGAGAATTTCCTTTCTCGTAGAAGAAATTTCTTTTGTGTTACGAGGAGGTTCTGAAAAAAATAGAAAAATAACATTAATAGAAAATCTTCAGATGCGAAAATTACAAAACACAGCAGAAAATGCACGCATCATCGCACAAAAATCATCACCGAAAGTAAAGTCGCAGCTAGCCGCAGCCAATTTTTGGATATGTTTTGAAGGAATGTCTAAGCAACAATTTCCATTTGGTTAAAGAGACGGGGTCGACAAGGGTTTTGACTTATTGATTTTTCTAATACGACTTTTCAGAAAGGGACCAAGAAAAATACCACAACGTTTATTAATGACTTACTTTTTCATACATTGTTAATAATAATTCCGAGCAACACATTTAAATTGTACTTACTTTCTGGAGGAGAATCCATTTTGCAGAATCCAAATCGGTTAACTTTTGATCATTCTACACGCGTGTGAACTCCGTGTTATTTTCGACGCGCAACGAGTGAACAATGTGCCACGCCTGACGCTCACGAACGAAATGCGTACCCCAGCCAGGTAATGACCCTTCCCCCTTCTTAACGGTCATAATACAAACTAGATATACCACTACAACTATTCCAACCATTGAAAGTCCCTAGATTTTTTTTTTTTCGACTTTTGGCCAGCTTTTTGGGATTTGGGACCACTGTGCGGTGGCTTCTTCAGTAGCATGCCTGCGAAGCGCTGCCTCGGCTATCTTTGCAACAGTCGAGCGCAGCACATCACCTAGTAGCAACAGGTCGATGCACGGTGATTATCGATCACCGTGCATCAGCTGATTTTCCAACAGAGTGAGATGTTAACGTGCGAAGCGATAGATTGGTCAATGCAGGTTAACCGACCTCGTATTAAATGAGTCTTATTGCCAGTATTTATGTGTCACTGGAAAATTCACATGTGAAATTTGGGAGTTTAGTCTACTGACAGGCTCAAGCTATATATCTGTCAATTCAGTTTAGCCGTAATCTAATTGAACCAGTATTATTGTAGAGATTTGTGTCTCTTTTTGTGTGAAAATTGTGAGTTTATTCTACTGACAGGCTCAAGCTATCTTTCTGTCAATTGAGGTTAGCTGTAAACGAATTCAACCAGTGTCATTGCAGAAATTTTTGTCATATATTAATATGCACAGCTCTCTATTGGTGAACACAGGTTAGCCCGCGTTGAATGAACAATAAACCTTGATGACATTTGTTGCTATGCAAATGATAAGCGACGAAGCTGCGAAGATTGGATTCGCTCGATGCGATTCCGGTATTTATTGCAAGTCCCGAGTGGACGAAGCATAAATGTTAATAGGCCGCGTGCCGACTCTGATGATGTAAATGTCACTGATTGCTATAAATGTATTATATGTCCATATGGAATGATGTGGGAAATGTATTGGCCTGAATAATTTGTAAAGAACGAATATAAGCTGCTAAATGATTATTTAGCTCATGGTGCTATCTAAGTAAGTACTGTTTCTGTATAAACCATTACCTTTGCTCGTGCGCCCCTCGAATTCAAGAATGATGAACATTATCTGCGTCTCCATCCAATTCGGATGTCGCATTAACTCAATATGTACTATAATTCAAGTAACGTCAGTCCTAATAAAAAGTCGACTTAGGATGAATAAATGTTTGTGACTACCAAAAAGACTACTAATCATATTTGTAATATGCATAGGTACTGTAGCCAATAAATTCTATTACAATATGGTGAAAGTTGAAGATAGTAGTATCATCTTCTAAAGCAGGGGTCTCCAAACTTTCCAGCCTTAGGGCCATACTGATTACTCCAGTAAGTTCCGAGGGCCAAAACCATATTATCATTGTTGCCGGTGGTAAAAAGTGAAATAGTCCAAAATCTGTCCGCGGGCCGAATGTGGCCCGCGGGCCGTAGTTTGGAGACCCCTGTTCTAAAGGAACGAACGATAAATAAGGAAATTATAACAATCAATTAAAAAATAAAATACTGAGACATACTAACTATCTGAGAACGCGCGGTACACACACAAAGATATCGCTACCGCGCGTTACGCACACAGGGTAAGACCGGCCTATACTCGGCAGCTCACGACGCTCGGTACGCACACAACAAAGCACCGCTACCGAGCGTCACTCACACAAGCTAGGCCGGCATATCGGTGACCAAGTCCCGTTATTCCACCCGAAAAATACGAGTAACGAACTATTAAAAACCAACAACGATTTTTAAAAGGAAGTACCAGTGGGCTACAGGACATGGGCTACAGGACCGCTACCAACTATAGTCATACTGAAAGCATGGGCCAGCTGGAGGGGATTCTGGTATGAAAAGACCAGAATTTCGGCACTCGAGGAACAGTTTTGTTCGCGGGTCCCGCCAACGCAGAAGTCCAGCTACCAGGAAGGAAGAGCAGCCAACCCTCGCTAGGTGCAGCCGCACTAATATCTAGAGAGAGCCCAGCTGTGGTACCTGACGAACATTTGACGGAAAGCAGCTGAGTTGGTGCTGCGTCCGAGGCCAACGCACCGCAGACCCAAACAACAACAGAGCGGTCTATCTCTGTCTCCTTTTCTCTCACTCTGGTAGCCGAGGATCGAGCTAAATCAACCGTCTACCCTCTCGGACACGAAAGGCTCCTCACAATATTTTAAAGAACAAAAATATAATATTTTCGCTATTAGAGACTAGGAGATTATGGTAGCATAGGCAATTCAGTCGGGATATAAATTAAAAGATGATTAAAAAGAAAAATATAAGAAGGCGATAAATGCACAGGGTACGGCCCTGGGGGATCAGGTAGTTGCGGATGCACTCCGAATGCATCCCACCGGCGCCAGATCATAGCGGCGGTCGGGTGGACGCGTAAGTCAACCTTTAAAAAATATATATCCACTCCTCCCAACGGGCCTGTAGCGTTGGAAATTGAACCACTCAGCGGTAGAATCAAGCGGCGGCCGGTTAGTTACCGACGGTACGCATGCTAAACCAGTTACCTAGGGATCGCGGCGAACAGATAGAAATAATCAAGCGGCATTTATCATTCTGTTGTCAAATCAATTTTAGTAAAAGAATACTTTCACGTCAAGAATATATTACCTATCAACGTTTACCATAGTACATATTAATATTCTTTAGATTCACCCGCGGACAGGATTATAAATGCACTCGTGTGCCCGGGAATAATCTATTGTAATCCATTTCTTTTTCTACTGTATCGCATAATTTTTATCTGTCTCACTGAATAAACCCTACTTCTACCTACTACAAAAGCCTAAAAATTACTTTCCTTCCTGCTCGAGTCCGAATAAGCCCTTTAAGGCAGCGGTTTCCAACCTTTTTGTTACTACGCCTCCCCAAAAAAAAAAAAAAATTTCCGCGCCTCCCTTACCTTTTATTTTTTTAATAGATTAAATAATATAGACACGTTTTAAATAATAAAAACTTTATTACAAAAATAAACTGAAAACCACAATTAACAGAATAATAACAAGGTTTAGTTATAACATACACATACGTGTATATTTATTTTTATATATAAGTTTTTTTAAACAATTAAACCAACTACATCTATCGCATAAAAATTTAATACGACGGTTGTTGTTGTTTATTAGCACAAAGCTTATCAAATCTTGGGGGCAATGTGGAGAGTGCCACTCGTATCTCTTTTTCGACTACTAACCTGGTGCGATATTTAGTTTTCATTGCAGCCAGTGCCGAAAAGCCCGTTTCGCATAAATACGTTACAAACGGTAGAAGCACTTGCATTGCTTTGCAATACAAAGATTCATACTCTCCTTTAAGATTCATCCAAAATTGAATTAAGGTTTCATTTTGAAACTTTTGTTTTAGTAGGCTATCGCATGATAATTCTATAAGTTTTTCCTTTTCAATGGTTGTCAGCTCAAATTTGTCGTTTTCATCGTCGATAAATGGATTCTGTACCCACAAAAACTTTGAGAAATCAAGGTCTTTAAAATAATTTGAAAAATGCAGCACTAGACCATCCAAGTGTTCAATAAAAAGATTCTTGCTTGTTTCAATATTGGCTGTGGCCCAGAAATCTTTTGACAGTGAAAACATGTCCAACTCATTCTTTTGTAAATTTGACTTCCATAACTTCAACTTTTTAATGAAAGCTTTTACTTTGTCTTTTTGAACAAGTGGATGCATTTGTGATCCCTGCATTGATTTATTCAAACTGCTCAATTTTCCAAAAATTTCAACTAAATAGGCAAGTTTAACAAGGAAATTATCGTTCGTCCACAAATGTGCCTCTTCGTGGTGATTTTCTTCGAGAAAGGCTGTTATTTCTTCTTTGAGTTCAAATACCCTTTGAATCGCTTTTGCACGAGATAGCCAGCGAACTTCACAATAATACAGAAGTGAGGTATAATTAGCTTCCATATCTACACACAACTTTGCAAACAGCCTAGATCTCAAAGGACTGTTCTTAATGTAGTTTATAATTTTTATAATTTTTGTAAAAATGTTGTTAAGTTCCTCGCTCATATTTTTTGACACTAGAGCTGCTCTGTGAAGCATACAGTGCGTCCAGATAGCATGTGGTGCTTTTTTTTAACACTAGGTTTACAGGACCCGTCAATTTGACGGGTTTCGAACTTTGAAATGAAACACGCAAAAAATCATAGCATTAATCTTAACTAATTTGCATCGTAAATTTATAATTTCATTAAAAGAGGTTATATACACAATTATAATTTTCTCAAGCTTTCTAAATTTTGAAATTTTTATGTGGTATACATATCTCTACGAAACCCGTCAAACTGACGGGGTAGCTGATTACGTAAACAATGCTTATATATTTGCTTCATTTGTAACATTATACCTCCAATAGTAAATATAAGAGTGAACGAAAAGTCTGAGATGCCTCGAACTCATTGTATCTCAATAGCGGCTCGATAATGTGACACAAAGTAAACAGATTTATAAGTAACAGCCAAGCTTGTTATAAGCCACAACAAAATATCACAGTAGATGAACAGCTATTTCCAACGAAAGCTCGTTGCAGGTTTACACAATATATGCCAAATAAGCCGCATAAATTTGGCATTAAGTTTTGGTTAGCGGTTGATGTTCAATCAAAATATTTTTTGAATGGTTTCCCTTACATGGGAAAAGATGAAACTCGATGCTCAAATCCGTTGGGCCAGTTTGTAACACTAAAATTAGCCGAACCATATTTACAACGAGGTAGAAATATCACGACAGACAATTTCTTTACAAGCATCCCGCTAGCTAAAAAATTGCTTGCACTAAAGACAACCTTGGTTGGTACCATCCGCTCGAACAAAAGGGAACTGCCAAAGCCAGCGAAAGAAACAAAGGACAAGATGACGTTATTTTCCTCAAATTTATATAAATCAGAAGACTGCACGCTTACTGTGTATAAAAGTAAACCGAAAGTAAAAGTCCTCCTTCTAAGCACCAAACACAGAAATATACAAATAGAAAACAATAGAAAATGTGTTCCAGAAACTATTACTTTTTATAATAAAACAAAGTTTGGTGTCGACGTCGCAGACCAGATGGCACACAAATATAGCAAGAAAGCGGGGTGTTTCCGATGGCCCCTTCAAGTTTTTTATAATATTTTAGATTTGGCAGCGATAAACGCATGGATATTGTATAAAGAATGTACCGGATCGAAAATATCCAGAAAGGAGTTCATATTTTGCTTAGCCGAGGAATTAGCTGGAGAAAACAAGGAGAACCATCGTCAAAGTTCAGACGTTTCAGTTCTGTCACCGTCATCATTAGGAATCCGAAAAAGTTGCCAAGTGGGCTACTGTAATAAAAATAAAAGCAGTAATTGCTGTATGTATTGCAAGAAGATCGTATGCGGAAAATGCACAAAAGAAATTCAAATCATATGTAAAAAATGTGCTCAATAAAAATGATTACCGTGTAGCGTTAATATTATTGTTATCATTTCCGTGATATCTTAAAAAAAAATGTTGACTTATTTATATTTTATTTTTACGTGAAACCTTATATTGTTCAACTCAGACTTAGTTTGAATAAGTTAATTTTTTAAAGTAAATACGTATTTTCACATACCCGTCAATTTGACGGATGCTCGTAGAGATAGGTATATAAGAAGCGCCCGTAAACCTAGTGTTAACTAATGCTTGAAGACCTGCTTTGTGTCCGGACATTGAGTGAGCTCCGTCAGTACACAGTCCAATACAATTACTCCACGTTATGTCGTTTTCTTCAAAAAAACTGTCCATTATATTAAAAATTTCAATGGATGTGGTCCTTCCAGGAATGGGTTTGCAAAATAATATATCTTCTAATATATTATTTTCCACAACATATCGAACATATGCAATTAAATGGGCATCTTTAGCTATATCAGTTGCCTCATCTACTTGTATGGCAAATTTCGAAGTACGCAGCCGAGAAACTAATTGATCGCAAATATCTTCAGATATATCATTGATTCTTCTTCCGACTGTATTATCAGCAAGCGGAATTTGTTGCAACTGTTTTGCATATGATTCGCCGAACATTATTCGAACCATATCAATAGCTGCTGGTAAAATTAGAGTTTCTCCTATTGTATGTGGTTTCTTACATTTTGCGATTCGGTAAGAGACATGGTACGAAGCCAATAATGCATTTGGTGATACAGAAAGAATATTTTTGAACGTTTGCTTTTGATTATTAAGCTCATCCAATTTTCTTTCAAAATATTCTATGGACTTATCAACGTATTCAGAATGTAGAGTTTCATGGTGCCGTTTTAATTTGACTGGTCTCATACTATCTGAAGCCAAAACTTTCGAACACAACAAACACATTGGTTTTTCCAAGCCATCTATAATGACACTAGTGAATCCTAATGATAAATAGGATGAACTGTATTGTCTTTTCTTGGGAGCTTTACTTCCTTATACTTTTTTGATTTTATTCCTACTAGTATCAGCATCAGTATCTTCATTATTGTTGACTTTTCTCTTGTAACCACTCAAAAATTTATCCATTCGTCTAAAAAATATTTTATTGATATAAATTAAAATAAATGATAGTTTAAATAAAAAAAAATGAAGTTTAAAATATACTAACGATTATTTTCAGGAAGAAATCACGTCAGAAACAATTAAAAAAAACAATATCACACCTTGCCGACACGCTTCAGTTGACACGAGTGACATTTAAATTTGAGGTTATTGTTTTATGCAACTAGCGGTCGTTTTGTGTATTACCGAAACAGAGCGTTTGCAAACGCGCCATTTTTAAATTTCTCCGCTCCAGATAATTTTTTTAATAGGAATTAAATATATGTAAATGTAAAAAAATGAACATTCATGCACTGAATTTTCACTGTTACGTTAATATATCAAGTTTTATTCATTTGTAGATATTATGGTATAAAAAATAATTCATTAAAAAATGTTGGCGCATCCCCTGGCAATAGTCCGCGCCTCCCCTGGGAGGCGCGCCTCCCAGGTTGGAAACCGCTGCTTTAAGGGCAATGTTAACGCTTAATACCGTTACATTTGGCGCCCGAACAGGGACTCGAGCATAGGAAAAAAAGGCTGGTAGTGGGTGCCAAGTAGAAGAATTATGCGTTTCGAGTCGACATTTGCAAATCGTTTAGTCCAGCGGGCATTGTTAGATGCGAGTCAGGAATTAAGCACATCTCTATTAGATCGGTCTCTCGCGTGGGAATCCACCGCAGCAGACGGCCTGTTAGGTCAGCAGCGGAGACAGGACCGCGAAGAAATTGCACGTTTGTCTGAAATCCATAGTCTCACGCAAACAATGGAATTAAACGAGTCAAATATGCAAGTCGAGGGACGATCGACTCCAGTGCTAGGGAATACTCTCCCTGTAGGTCCTGATCCGGTCGGTATGAGTCAGATAATGGCTTTCCTTCAGACTATGAAGGAGGGTCAAGACGAAATGCGTGCCAAGCTAGAAAATGCGAACGATTCCTGTATTTCAAGGACAGCAACGCTCAAGGAGAATATGCGAGAACACGTAGAGACCAGTATCACCAAAGCAGAGGAAAGGACGGATACTAAAATCGAGGCAGTCCGGCAAGAAATCCTTAAGGGCCAAGAGGTAGTTAACGATTACCAGCGGGATATCATTGTCAACGAGCAAATGATTCGGGAAAGGCTTGAGAGGGAAATAAAGGAGGCCAAGGAGCGAATAAAGAAAAATCAGGCGGTCAACGAGAATCACGCCGCAAGGATAAAAGAATTAGAACAACGTGTCACCACCGGCATGAATAGCTCGGCCTGTGGATTTTCGATGTTGCAGGCAGGAAACCTCACTCGTTTCCAGGCGGTGTCGCAGAAGCCTCCGAAATTTGCAGCCGATGGTAAGCAACGGCCAATGAAATTCTTAAAGGAACTACAGGAGTACTGCGAGGCAGCCGGAACTGAAGGATCGGATGTGCGTTTTGTTATTAAGGACGCCTTAGAGGGCCAAGCGAAAAATTGGTGGCACCTCGTGGAAAGTGCCATCCACAGCTATGGTGAATTTTCAACAGCATTCATAGCACGGTACTGGTTACGAGAGATGCAGGACAAAGTCCGCAGCAGCCTCGAGTTCGGAACATATGATACCGAAGGCCAAAATCGTACAAGGGCCGAATACGCCACGTTAATTTTTGGGAATGCTCGTGACCTCGAGGAGAAAATGTCTGACGAGGCCATCATCCGTCGCCTGGCCAGGCATTTTGATGAAGAAGTCCGATGTGCGGTTAGGATACGTCAGATCAGCGCAGTACCGGAATTCCTCGAGTTACTGGAGAGTATTGAATTGGCAGGGCCTCTAAACAGCAAGAGAGGCAGTCAAAGAAGAGATTCCCAAGGACGTGGAGGACGGAGAACCGGCCACGCTGGCAAAGCCATCCGTATAACGGAAGTGTCCGACCACCAGCATGGCAGCAGGCGCCACAAGAACAACCGCCGCGGTACCAGACACCTCCCCCTCCACCACGTGACCAAGGGAATTCTCGACCAGCGGCATGGCAGTAGACACCTCCACCAACTCAGAGAAATAATCCGGGAAACGCTTAGACGTTGCGCCTGTAGGAAAAATTAAGAAGGAAGAGAGCAAAAGACGAGGCGCAACGGGAATAAACGAAAGACGAAAACAAAAAGAGGAGGAGCGAAGCGAGGTAGTGGAGAAGAAAAATAAGAAAAGGAAGGAACGAAGAGTAATAAAAGAGACGGAAATGGAAGGAGAGTCGAAGACAGACAAGGGGAAATTTGCATGTGAGCCATCCAAGAACCAAGCCATTCCGAGGAATACTGAAAAACCGAAACTTTCGAGCCAAGAACAGGGAATTGCAACCCTCAGTAAGGCCGATAATCAGCGGAATAAGTCTGAAGAAGCGGCGGAAAAATGGAGCGGCAATGACCAAGATGCGAGAGACTACCCGGTCTTTACGGTCACCGAAGATCCACGAGAAATCTTAAGAGAGGAACCGAGGAAGGAGGAAAAATGGTACGACGATGTACATCCTCGGTGTCCTGAGATTCCCGTGGAGGTTGAGGGGGCGACGGTAAAAAGTCTGATTGACAGTGGCAGTGAGGTAAGCTGCATTTCGGAAGATTTTTTTTATCAATATAAAGAAAAATTTGAGAAATGCCCCACACTGCCTGTCACTTCGACGAAGGTCGTAGGAGCATTTGGCGGAGAGGCGGAAAGAGTAAAGAAACAGATCATGGTAGGAGCAAATACATATGGATCGAGAGGAGAGATCCAATTATTAATTGTTCCGAAACTGCTGCGACCGATCCTGATCGGTATTGACGGAATGATGAATCTTCAGATTTCCGTCGATGCTCGCAATAAATGTGTTGCGGTCAGAGATCTGGTAGTCGCAGAATTAATCAACGGATTATGGCAATTAGCTGATCCGAGCTCGGTACCGGAAGAGAATGGTAAAAAGATCTGCACCATCCAAGAAGAATCAACAGCAATGCCTCAAGAATTTCAATTATCGGAGAGGGAATTCGAGGAGAAGATAGAAGAGTGCAAAGATCTCGAAATTAATATCAAAAACAATTTCAAGGCCATCGGCGAAAGAAATCTGGTGATCTTCGATAAAAGACCAGGAAGGATGTCGAAATATATCCATCATTTGACGCTCAAGGATCCATAACCATATTTTCATCGGTCGTACCCAGTGGCACTGGCACAACGAGATAAAGTCCAACGAGAGATCGAGCGGATGCTCGATTACGGGGTAATACAAAAATCCGAAAGTATTTTTATTAACCCTTTAATGCCAGTCACAAAGGATGACGAGAGTGTTCGATTGTGTTTGGATGCCAGGGAACTTAATAATTACCTGGTAAACGATCATAATAATGCACCTCCTATCGAGGAGATTTTCCAGAGATGTGGAGGAAAATCAGTAATCTCGACGTTAGATCTCACGAGCAGTTTCTGACAAATTCCGTTACACCCGGATTCCAGGAAATATACTGCATTCCAGCACAATGGAAAATGCTATGAGTTTACTGTGACACCTTTTGGGCTGAAGACAAGTACGGCAAGTTTGATCCGAGCACTAGACATAGTACTAGACGAGTTAAATTTTGTCATAAATTTCGTTGATGACCTACTGGTACTATCGAAAAACCATGAGGAACATCTCACTCATCTCGAGATTTTATTTCTGCGATTTAAAGAGCACAGGATGACTCTAAAATTTAGAAAGTCACATTTTTTCCGACAAGAAGTGTCTTTTCTCGGCCACATTCTCACAACAGGGGGACTTAAACCCGATCCTGAGAAGATTAAGGCAATTAAAGAATATCTGGCACCGAAAAATCTGAAACAATTGAGCGGATTTTTGGGTTTGATAAATTTCTATACAAAGTTTACCAACCGCCATGCCCACGAGACCGCTCCACTTCTAGAATTGCTAAGGAAGGGGGTGAGATGGAAATGGGACATAATTCACCAAGAAGCTTTTGGCAGAGTCAAGGATTTATTCTGCGAAGCCGTGATTCTTCGATTTCCTGATGTACGGAAGCCATACACACTAACCACGGATGCAAGTGGGTATGCGCTTGGAGCCATCTTATCACAAGAAAATGACAAAGGAGAAAACGAGGCTATTTCTTTTGCGAGTCGGACACTGAAAGGAGCAGAACATGGCTATGTGACTACCGAAAAGGAATTATTAGCTATTGTATGGGCTCTGGAAAAATTCAGAACTTATCTTCAAGGTGCCAAAATAAATATTAAGACTGACCACAAGGCATTAATATTTCTTGAAACATGTCGCTTCACGGCAGAAATATTAATGCGGTGGGTCCTGTCAATCCAAGATTACGATCTAGATATAGAGCATCTCGAAGGAAGAAAGAACGCGGTTGCCGACGCTCTGAGCCGTATGGAAGGAAACGAGAATACATCGAAAGGATTGGTGGTAATTGCTGCAACTCTGGCACGGAAGGCATCAAAGGATTTAATAAAAGAAATGAAGAAGATCGCAAAGCATCAAAGGGACCAGGAGGATTTGTGTAGAATTATGGAAATGCTGGAAAAAGAAAACGACACCGAAGAAGAGAAGAAATTTCGATTACGTGAGGGCATTCTACAGAAACACACGAAAGCTCGTATCTGGAAAGTCGTACTTCCGAAATGTTTGGTTCGACAAATAATTTTGGAATGTCACGAGCTTTATGGGCATATCGGAGCCCGGAAATGCTTCCGTATCCTCGATGAAGATTTCTCACATCCACACCTGGTAAAACTCACAAGGTCACTCATCGCATGCTGTGATATCTGTCAACGCAGCAAGGTTGCAGTACAGACAAATTGTGCCGAAATGCAGACGATTATTCCCGAGAGGCCAGGGGACCTGATATCAATCGATTTTTATGAGCCTCTACCAACATCTATTGGAGGGGTGAAACACATCTTAGTCACGATCGATGCATTTAGTAAATACGTAGTACTGTTTCCTATGCGAAAAGCGAATACAGCGACGGTAATAAGAAGGATATTCCAAGATTATATTCCGCAGTTTGGGAAACCAAATCGTATCCAATTCGATCATGGAACACAATTTACTGCGAAAAATTGGTTTAAAAAATTGGAGGATGAGAACATAAAAGCAGTATTCTCTTCAATACGCCATCCTCAAGGTAACATTGTGGAACGAGTGAATCGAGAGTTGGGACGATTTTTTAGGACCTTCCTGAGGGACAATCACGCCGGTTGGTACAAATAGGTGCAGGTGGTGCAAGACTGCATAAATGAATCCCATCACGAAACCACAGAATTCACTCCAACGGAACTACAACGAAAGGAAAAACCAATCCGGCTGTGGAATAAATGGTTAGGAATACCGGCGAGCGAAGAGGATGATCCACTCACCTACGATGCCAGGATAAGGATTGCCAGAGAAAGAATTATAAAAAAAGGAGCTATGAAGGCCGAACGTTTTAACAGTACACATAAATTAACAACTTTCGAAGAAGGAGATGTGGTACTGGTAAAGGCACTCAATGTCTCTGATCCGGCAAACCAAATTACATCGAAATTTTTACCTCTCCGTGAAGGTCCATACGAGATAAAAAAATGCGTAGGATTAGCCACCTACGAGTTGATAGATCCGCTCACGAAGAGAATACGCGGAAAATTTCACGCGAGCTTGCTCACCAAGTACCAAGTGTACCACGGTGAAGAGAAAGACGAGGAACAACAGGAACGTGGAACATGAATCGGACCATATATATATAATAATAATAATAATAATAATAGTAAAAATAATCGTAAGAATTAATAGATAGATAGAGGAAAAGGAGATAGGAATGCAGGGGTAGTGACACAGAGAAATAATCGGAGAGTGAAGAAGATTTTAAATAGTTAGAGGAAAAATAATAATTATAAGCAAATAGCGATAGGAAAAAGAAGAGAGTACTCGGAACCTTGCACAACCACCATCGAAGAACCATCTATGAAGAAAAAGAATCACTCAAGCAGTAATCGGCCGGAGTATTACCTACCGGACATAACGTCGAAAGGTAAACAAAGGCGAGATTTACAAATGATAACAACACCGGAATATACCATCGATCTAACACCTAGGACCGATAATGAAGATACAGAGGGGTCAGGCAGAGTGAGAACATAGTAGGAATTTTATAACGAAGAGAATTTAAAAATCATGAATTTAAAAAAAAAAATGAAGGATAATACCGGTACCATCGAGAGGTCGAGACAGTAGACCACTGGGCAGCAACGAGGCACCAGGACCCCGAAGAAACTTCTGAAAATGGGAAAGACCACCAGTAACATAGTGAAAAATTGGAAGCTAAAAAAATAGTTTTCAATAAGGACAGGAAAACCAAAAGCTGGAAACTAATCTTGACACATCGGAGGACGAAAATTACCAAAATCAATCGATGGGATATAATTTATCCGATTGACCAAGACGGTTGTACCATCCTGACAGACGACAACATCAAAGGTTGGTGTCCGGGCCAAAATTCGAAGCAATAGAGGTCGGGACAAACGAATCTCCCTTACGGTTTGACAGGCGTCCGACAGTTGAAAATTAGAGACCATACTGCGAACACCGTGCAAAATCAAAATGTATCGAAATTATCCAGTGGACGGAATGAATGGAACTTATCCGAACATTGAAATATTGAGTGTGGCAGATCCTCAAAGGATCTATGTATATCGAGAAGATCCTGAAGGGGTGCGAGAACGTCTAATAGAGTTCTACGAAGATCTGGAGGAAGCTGAACCTCTGCAACCTGAAGACGCGTATCTAGGGGCATCGATCCTCTGTCGCCAGCATGGCAAATTATATCGACCCCTCACCACCTCCGAGGCACAGGAGGACGGCCGGATGCTGATCTGGTTGGGGGACATCGGTGTGGACGTGGCAGCTACACTGAGTGAGTGCTTCATACCACCGAACCACGCATACCACCTGGCGTTTCAGGCCATACCGGTGGGCCTCCACCAGATCGGTCCAATCCATGGTAGCTGGAGGGATCACGACGTCCAGCAGCTCCACCACCTGCTCCAGGGAGGAGGCTGGAGCATGGTTGTATTCCACCACCACACCGGAGCCGAGGCCAGATGGGTGGAGATGTGGCGAAACAATACAGCCGGAGGAGTCACGATCCTCAGCGAGGAGTTGATCCACCGTCGGGTGGGAGTCCGGGCAGACAACCCTCCAACCTTCGACTGGGGGACAGATGGAGGTCGATGGATCGACCCTCACCTGGATGAGCCGTCAACCGACTCAGGGTACGGATCGGGCAGCCAGGGAGATGAAGAGGAGAGGAGGTCAGAAGGATCCGAAAATGACATCGATTGGGTGTATTTCGAAGTCGACGACGATTTAAAAAAAAGGAAAAAAAAATATATATATATGTTTCAACCGAACGTAAATACAACAAACAAACATGTACCACCTATCATATATAATGATAAAACTAGACTACTGTATTGCTGAATAAATTTGAAAAAAATCAGATATGCAGATAAAAGCCGAGTACCCATTATTTATAGTATAGGAAAACGAAGTCTAATAAGCCCCCAACACTATAAGAAGCGAATACCGGTCAAAGAGAAAGAGATACATAGCAATAATAGAGTAGACAGAAGAAGGATAGATAATAAATAATCATAATAAATGAATAAGATAGAAAAATTAGGGATGATAGAATGATAAAATCGAAGAGAATTTAGCAACGAAGACAGCGATGGAGATAGATACAAATAAGATAAGAATAGCACAATGGAAGCCAACAGCGAGTGGAAGAGAGAGAACAACAACATCGCAGAGATCCTCGGTTCACCGGTTTACAGGTTCCCCTCGGATCGGGGGACAATGAGACATACGAACTATCTGAGAACGCGCGGTACACACACAAAGGTATCGCTACCGCGCGTTACGCACACAGGTTAAGACTGGCCTATACTCGGCAGCTCACGACGCTCGGTACGCACACAACAAAGCACCGCTACCGAGCGTCACTCACACAAGCTAGGCCGGCATATCGGTGACCAAATTCCGTTATTCCACCCGAAAAATACGAGTAACGAACTATTAAAAACCAACAACGATTTTTAAAAGGAAGTACCAGTGGGCTACAGGACATGGGCTACAGGACCGCCACCAACTATAGTCATACTGAAAACATGGGCCAGCTGGAGGGGATTCTGGTATAAAAAGACCAGAATTTCGGCACTCGAGGAACAGTTTTCTTCGCAGGTCCTGCCAACGCCGAAGTCCAGCTACCAGGAAGGAAGAGCAGCCAGCCCTCGCTAGGTGCAGCCGCACTAATATCTAGAGAGAGCCCAGCTGTGGTGCCTGACGAACATTTGACGGAAAGCAGCTGAGTTGGTGCTGCGTCCGAGGCCAACGCACCGCAGACCCAAACAACAACAGAGCGGTCTATCTCTGTCTCCTTTTCTCTCACTCTGGTAGCCGAGGATCGAGCTAAATCAACCGTCTACCCTCTCGGACACGAAAGGCTCCTCACAATATTTTAAAGAACAAAAATATAATATTTTCGCTATTAGAGACTAGGAGATTATGGTAGCATAGGCAATTCAGTCGGGATATAAATTAAAAGATAGATTAAAAAGAAAAATATAAGAAGGCGATAAATGCACAGGGTACGGCCCTGGGAGATCAGGTAGTTGCGGATGCACTCCAAATGCATCCCACCGGCGCCAGATCATAGCGGCGGTCGGGTGGACGCGTAAGTCAACCTTTAAAAAATATATATCCACTCCTCCCAACGGGCCTGTAGCGTTGGAAATTGAACCACTCAGCGGTAGAATCAAGCGGCGGCCGGTTAGTTACCGACGGTACGCATGCTAAACCAGTTACCTAGGGATCGCGGCGAACAGATAGAAATAATCAAGCGGCATTTATCATTCTGTTGTCAAATCAATTTTAGTAAAAGAATACTTTCACGTCAAGAATATATTACCTATCAACGTTTACCATAGTACATATTAATATTCTTTAAATTCACCCGCGGACACGATTATAAATGCACTCGTGTGCCCGGGAATAATCTATTGTAAGGCGCGTGGTAGCCGTAATACCAGGAAAAAGGGTTCGAGAATAAGATACAATATTCATTTCTTTTTCTACTGTATCGCATAATTTTTATCTGTCTCACTGAATAAACCCTACTTCTACCTACTACAAAAGCCTAAAAATTACTTTCCTTCCTGCTCGAGTCCGAACAAGCCCTTTAAGGGCAATGTTAACGCTTAATACCGTTACAATACATAAATTTATTAAAGTCTTACAATCGAATACGGACAATTAATTTATTTTTGATGAATATTCTTGTGCTGCATATGTAGTTGAGTACGTGAATAAAACGAATAGAGGTGTCAGTAACTTACAGCGTCAAATACTTCAAGTAATGAATGATAATCCAGAGTTTGATCTGGTTGATGTCGCTAGGAAAAAGGGATTGCATATGCTAAATGCCGTGGAAATAACGAGCCAATAGGCAGCGTGGTTCTTACTTCCTGAGCCAATGTCTAAAAGTTCATCTGGAATTGTATTCATTCCAACAATGTAGCCTGTGGAATGTCCACGAGTGCGTAAGACATGAGAAGAAATCGATAAAATGGGCTTAGAAGATGAGTCGACAGACATTTGTTTCGAAAAGTACCAAAGAAGACCTGAAATTCTCAAAGAGTGTACTCTGGCTCAATGTGTCGCAAATTATAATGTTTCTGGTGAGAACTACACGAAACGGAAATAATCGCGGTATAGGAATTACGACATGGTGTCAGATCTCAACAAGTACAAACGTGAGATGGTTACGTTGTATATTCCTTTTCGAAACAAAGAAAATAAAATTTTGAGTGAATTAAAATTTGTTAAATTTATGATGAAAATGAAGAATTAATTCTCAACCGACGACAAGAAATTGAGTCAAATTTAGACATCCGAAAAACTATCGAACTTTGTAAAGAATTATGCCGGGATATTTCCTTACTGGTCCCGCAGGTTGTGGAAAACCTTCGTGATTCATCTATTATGGGAAATTTACAATCGATATTCACCTACTGATAATTATTGTAATGCGTATATTACATGTGTATCAACGGGAAAGGCTGCTGTCGCCATCGAAGGTACCACAGTTCACACAGCTTTCAAAATATCACTCTCAAAATTGTTACCACTATCAATCGAAGTTGTACAACAATTTCGAACTTTATTCATTTACGTGAAAGTCCTCATTATTGATTAAATACGTATGATTAGCGCTGAACTCTTATCTCATATCGATGCTCGCTTAAAGCAAATAACGGGAAAATATGAAACGAACTTTGGAGGACGTGACGTGAATTTGACTGGGAAATTACCTGAGAAAATTACCACCAGTACGAGCAACGCCAATTTTTAAGCAAATAAAACAACAGATTTCAGGACCAACTCTATGGCACGAGTTGAAATTTTTTTAATTAAATGAAGTGATGAGACAATCGAATCGAATGTTTTCCGAGATATTTACAAAAATGGGTAGTGGTTTGCGGTTGGAGGCAAATGAATTACAGTTAATCGAGTCACGATTTTTCACGAAAGAAGCCAATAAATTATGCCCTGACGGGATTAGGTTATTCCTAGTAAACAAGTCGGTGAATGAGTACTGTACGCGCTGACCGCGTAGAATTCCAAAAGATAAATCCAGGCGGGATAGTGTCAGTCGATAAGAAGGAGAGACGAGTAGGCATAAGTGGCCGCAAGCGGCGTTGATGTTCCTTAAAATATATATGGCGATTATGTAGCCAAGTGAGCGTGTCACATTTTTCACGCTCTTTGCATTTCTTAAAATAAAGAACAACAAAAAGGCTCACAGTGGTTTTATTAATGTATTACCCAACTTAACAAGTAAAATTTATCCATTCTTAACTCGGCTGAAAATAAACTCACCTCTGTCGCTAAGGATGTCTTTGTGAGCCGTAGAAATGCAGAACAAGAGGCGAACTGCCGACAAAAATTTACTCGGCCCTCCTCACTATCCCCACTGACCGGTGACGCATGACCTGAGAAATGATAGATTTAATATTTATTATATATCATTAGTACCATTATGGCCGCTTTTAGTTAATATAAAATATATATCATATACGTATATACGTATATATATACGTTTGGTACATATTGAATGCATCCGACATATGTTCTGAAAATGAAGTATCAGGATAAGGAAGAGTACGTGAGAAGCAAATAAATATAAAAGAGTTTTTTAAAACAAAATCAAAATTTTTATTCAATCAAAGAATAGTTTAGGTATTGTATGATAAAATCATTTTTACACTAAAAAAAAAATCATATTTTAGAATTTGGAAGGACAGAATACAAACTTAAGTCGTAAGACACTATATAAAATATAATATATTACTTTTTAAAAAAAATTACTTCTAACAAACTAAATAAAAAATACATAATAAACTAATATAAAAAACAAATAAATACAATAAACTAGCAACAAAATTAGGAAAATGATTGGGAAACATATCAATATTTAACATTTCTCCATGTTCTCGGTGCACCGTTCAGTCTTTTGACGTAAGAGACATTAGATTTGGTACAGATACAGGTACTTTTAAGAATATAGATTTTCGACATATCTCCGTCATCCCGGTGTACCGTCCAATCTTTGGACGTCAAATTTAATGCAGATTTTCCATCTTAGTAACATATTGTTATGCAATAGCAAGTCGCCGCGTATTTTGGCTCATCCAACTTCTGCCGAAAAAAATAGATTTTCGACTCATGGTGCAGGATTTTATATGTGCACTAGCGACATAAGTTCAACACAACAACTGTATATGTCGAATATATTCAATACAACACTTCTATGCCTGTCATCTTTTGCAAATATATGAATGCTCCGTTTTCAAAAAGAATTGAAATCCCACTAAAAAACTTTTTTTTTAAGTACAATAAGTATGCCAAGTTTTAGAAGTCTCAGCCATTACAAAAAAAATTGGTATCCAATATATTAGCCAAGTGAAGCAACTCGATTGTGTATAAGGGAGCGCCTCCTAGCTCCAACTATTAGTAATCTGCGGGCAAATCTTCGCATAATTGATTCCAATGAATTGGAAACCCCATATGATAGCTTTTTATCTGGTCATAGTGTAATGTAGGAGATGAATTTCCGAAACCTCTTCAATATAATGAGAAAAATTGATTTTGTTTCCCGAATATTATATTTATGAATGTGTCTATGGACACTTTCCAAAAAAAAAAAACAATTATTTGCTGGTCCGGTACACGATCCTTATCGCTTACCGAAAAGGGAAATAAACCGTCGTTAGGATTTTTAGTATCCTAAATCGCGATTTCTATATAATTACTTTTGTCAATTATACGAAACGTACAATTTATACATATGTATGGACAATAATTGCATTCTCACGGATTTATCTGAATGGATTATGTACGGAGGCTAATCGCTGGCCCGCCAAGTTCTTGTAGAAGAATCTTGGTATACACGACGGATTTGTTTTACTTGGCTAATACATTGAATCCCGTTTTTTTAAATGGCTATGTCTTCCGAAACTTGACGTACTTTTTTACTTTTGAAAAAAGATTTTTTTGGATATAATGTATAACGACGGATAGTCCTTTGTGGGTTTACAGCACTGTCTATCGGAGTAAACCGCTTCCACGCTTGACCGTGCACATTTTCATTCGTACTATTCCCATATCCGAGGAAGACGAAGGATAAAAAGAAGACAGCGAGAATGTACAATATTGCACAAATGATTTTTCAACATCGTAAGTCAAATCTTACAGAGAGAGAGAGAGATAGATAATTGTTTATTAGCTTCAATAGGTACATGATAAGTTTGCTTATACATAACATATCTGATACATATGAATATATATAAATACATATAAATATTATAAATATCTGATTATATATTATATGTTTGCTCCCCTCTCTCTTATCTGAATATGTTTCGCTAACATGCTTCTGAAATTTAGCGATCTGTTCTCTCTTTTTATTTCGTTCGGTAACGCATTGTACATTTTCAGTCCCTCATACTACAACATTTTCTGTTCCTCCGTAGTCCTACATCTGTTGATATAAATATTTCCTTCTTGCCGTGTACTTACACCTTCTCCATATTGCACTTATTCTACATTATTTTGCAAGTATATGGGACATAACCCATTTATAGTTTAATATTGTAACGTGGCAGAATATTTAGGCTACGTCCTTCTCGCTCGACGGCTACCTACACGATCACACAGGGTTGTAGGGGGTGATTTGCAGGTCTTATTTATTCTTTACTTTTATTTTTTTTTCTTTCTTTGTTGTATTTTTTTTATATAATGCGATTGATACGGCCGAGGGATGGAGAGGGAGTAAGAGGAAGAGGAGAGAAACGCAACAACGGGGAACTTCGGACCGATATTCTATGTCTTTCGGGGTCGGGATATGCCATTTTCCCGACGATGCACCAAATAATACGCGGCCTTCTATCCTTAGCTGCCGTCGACGCACAGGAATCTATATATCTCCGAAAGTCATCTGCTGGGCTACGCAACGTTGATACTGTCTGTCGCTAAGTAATCCTTCATCCAGCTGAGGCGCTAGTCGCGGTCATTGTGCGACACAGGTTCCCCTAATTAACCGAGTTTAGTTCACGGGCACGCGTGCCGGCTGGACCTCGGGGCTTTTTCCCGGTGACCGTTGAGCGAACCAGACGTAGCGTACCCTTTATCTGTGTCCCGCTCTATTTTCCGGCATCTTGCGAATTGCTATCGAGGCGAGGAAAAGAGGGTGGTTCTTCGAGCCAACGTCCGAACCTACCACTGTACAATCAGGGAGAATAATTCAACATCGTTCGAGGTTTCCCGGACTTCGAGGAACGTCACGGCAGCATCTTCCCGGTGAGCTCTCTTCCCATCTACGGTCTTTCGTTAAGATTTTATTATTTCATCATGTAATTGGTTTATTCTAAATTTATTCGAGCTTGGTCACCCCTGCGACTCTGGTACACTGCGTGCAGAGTGTTAATTTGTATTGGGAATCGCGGCGTTTAATAAATGTAATCCCGAGATCGTTTAACCGGTAGAAGCCGGGGAAAAGTCATTGCGTTAATTAATTGTCTTTTTTGCTAATAGTTAAATCGTGCGCGAGTTAGGCCGTTATCCCGAAGTGTGTTGATTTGTGTGGGATTAGAACGGGATAGACCGCGTCACGGATTTTAACGAATTATGGGTTTTAGATTTACGTGATTTTGTTTGAGTTTCCTTTCGTTTCGATTTAGAAGGTCGTGCGCACGTTAGTACGTCGTCCCGTTGTGAATTTGATATAGTAGGGACTTGCACGTTATAGACCGCGCCGCGTATCGTTCACATTAATCGGCGTTTCTCTATCTGATTTATTTATTTATTTATTTATTATTTTCGGGACTTTGTGTTAACGTTATCCTAGAATCGCGGAGAGCATAATCGGTAGTCGTCCCGTATTTTAGACGTGGATTCGAGGGAGTCGTACGGTCCGAGGCGTATCTCGCGTAGTTTGATTATCTATTACGTTTTATTATATTTTATCCAACAAAATGAATATTGCTTGATATTATTAATCTGACATTAATTATTTTATTATTATTATTTTTTTTTGTTATTATATAATTATTAGTCGTTATTGAATCGTGATTTTATATTTTATGAACCGCGGAGAATCTCTGTGGATCGGCTTTTACACGGCATATAAATTTCGAAATTCTAATAGCAAGCCGTGGGTAGCTTCGCGTACGTGGCCTCCCGACATCCCGTTGTTTTGGTTTTGTGGAATGTGTGAGGGATTAGCTCGGGATAGGCCGTGTCGCGAACCAAGAGCAAAGACTACCGAGTATTAAAATTGGTCCAGGAATATTATTCGAAATTAGAAGCAAGCGAGATAGGCTATACGACATATACAGTGTATAGGAGTGAGAGAGAGAGAGAACGGGATAACTGCTACCGCCGAATTAAAGATTAAAATTAAGATATCTAACTAGATTTGGAAAATTGTTAAAAAGGAGAGACTACTTTTACAGGACATTTTATTTGAATTCTAAATTGATGTTTATTGGAAATAATATCTGTTCACCAGAAATAAAGAAGTTTGTAAGTCCCGTACCTGTTGTTGTTGTTTAAATTATTTACTGTTATTATTTTATTTATTTACTCATTATTTATTTAGCTGACGTCATTAATGGTTCTCGTTTGGTGTATTTATTGACCATATGTTATTATGGGATTTCGTTCATTAATTTTAATGACTCATTTTAATTAATTGATTTTATTCGTATTTTATTTTTGACTAATTAGTGACTTGACAGTCCGAACCACCCACTCTGCCTCGAACAGCTATAGCTGGCCTGGGTTGAGGCTGGTCATCCAACTCGGTATTTTTTCCTTCCGGCGCGAAAGCGCCTGGCGCCCATATCGAAAGAGAAAATAAAAAGGTAGGAAATAATAACTTGGACCAGTCATAGGTAACGTGGTGCGTTGAGGCACAAATTTACGTTACAATATATAAGTACACATATATTGAACTCGATCTTTTCTTTTATAGACATAAAATGTAGTGCTTCTAACATATCACTGATTCTTACTCTTCTATTGCATCTTAATATTATTCTCATCCCTTGATTTTGTATTTTTTGTGGATGCTCCAACTTTGTTTTACTTATACCCACCAGTATCGATGAGCAATATTCGAACAGTGGACTTACTATTGCTTTATATACAATACACCTTATATTTGCTGATAGGTCCATCCCAATTCTCCGCATAACACCTAATTTCGCTCCTACCTTTTTACTAATATATTCTATATGTTTAGAAAAATTAAAATTTTTGTCATTTATTACTCCTAGATATTTAATTTCACTTACAATCTCTAGTACCTCATTCTGCAGTTTAATTTTTTAATTGTCCTCTGTTGCTTTCTTTCTAACTCCTCTTATTAACATAATTTGATTGTTAGTCTTATCAACATTAACATACAACCTATTTATTTTCAACCCTTCTTCCACTTTCACCATCTGTTCATTGAGATTATTATTAATTTCTATACTTGTACCCTGAATACCCTGTTGTATAAATCAATGCATCATCTGCCAACAATCTTATTACGCATCTATCATTAATAGCCTCTGTAATGTCATTTATATATAATAGGAATAACAAAGGTCCTAAAAATGACCCCTGAGGAACACCTAAATCTACATTAACGGGAGTTGACAGAACCTCACTAAATTTTACTCTCTGAGATCTATTTTGCAAGTAACTTTTGAACCAATTTAGTACTTTTATTCCAGTCCCTTTTATTCCATACCATTGTAATTGTTTAATCAAGATTTCTCTGTCCACTACTTCAAACGCTCTTCTTAGATCTAAGAAAACCACTCCTATAATTTTTCCGCCCCCTATTGTTCTTTTCCAGTCCAAAACTACCCACTGTGAAGCAGTTTTATACGAATGCTTTGCCCTAAAACCCGATTGACATTCTCTAAGTAACTCATTATTTTCTAAGTATTCTACTAATTGTTTCTGAACTATTTTCTCCAATATTTTCTCGTACACTGGTAATTTATTTATCGGTATGAATTCTTGAATTTTATTTGTTCCTTGAACTTTAGGTATCGGAACTCCAATCGCTTGTTTCCACTCCTTAGGGAACATTCCATCTTTGAGTGACTTATTTAGTATATATAGTATTTTCTCTGCTGCTGCTTCTACTACACGTTTCATTATTTCTACAGTTATACCTTCCTCTGTACCTGCTTTGTTTTCTAATTTTCGGACTATTTTACATAATTGCTCTACTTCAATTTGTTTAAATACTTCTAGAACACAGTCGGTATATTTTCTATTCGCTATGCAATCTTCCCTTCTATTTATGTATGTCAGAACCCTAATAGTGATAACAAAATAACAGTTAAATTTATCAGCCATTTCCTCTACATTACTAATTATTTTGTTTTCAAATTGTATTCATTTATACTCTTTATCAGTTACTTTACCTTTCAATATTTCTTTTAATACCCCCCACATTTGTTTCAGATCCTTTTTATTTTTATTAAGTTTTTCTTCTATATAGTCTTTTTTTGCTTTCCTACAAATATCCACAGTTTTATTCCTTGTCTGTCGATATACTTCCCAGTCATATTCATTCTTACTTATACGAGCTACTTTATGTGCTTTGTCTCTTTGCTTTATCAATTGCTGTATGTACGCACAAAACCATCGCTTTCCCTGCAATTTCTGTTTTAGTAGAGTTGTTTTTTGTGGTGCAATTAAATCAAGGCATTTGATAATCCCTTTAACCATTGAATTATCTAATATATTAATACTCTCTCCTTCTATAGCATTTAAACAAGTGCTTATCATTCTTTTAAATCTATCTATATCCATTCGCTTATAGTCTCTGTATGTAATTATTTTGTTTTGCTACCAGTTTTACGTTCCAGTACAACACGATTGCTGAATGATCCGTTATTTTGGGTTCATGCCATACTTCAGTTACCATCTCAACATTAGAAAAAACTAAGTCTATTATTGTTTCAGAATTCATTACAATTCTGGTTGCTTCTCCTATTAGTTGTTTTAACCCTACAGAATTCATTATTCTTGTTAATTTATTTTGAGTATAATGATTTACTTTTATATCTATGTTAAAGTCGCCCATTATTATAACATTATCATTCTGCATGTTGCTGATACAGGTTTCCTCAAGAAAATCAATAAAACTAGCATCTTTACCATTTGGTGAGTGATACACTACCATAATTATTCCTTTATAGTTGTTATCTATAATTTTTACTGTTGTTGTCCACCAATTTTTATCGCAATTTTCTATCGCCATTATTTCAAAATTAATCCTTCTATCTATATATAACAATACTCCACCTGTTCTACTAGATCCTGAGTCACCACGCACGCATACATACCCGCTGATGTAAAGGGTGATTTTTTAAGAGCTTGAGAACTTTTTTTTAAAAAAAAACGCATAAAATTTGCAAAATCTCATCGGTTCTTTATTTGAAACGTTAGATTGGTCCATGACATTTACTTTTTGAAGATAATTTCATTTAAATGTTGACCGCGGCTGCGTCTTAGGTGGTCCATTCGGAAAGTCCAATTTTGGGCAACTTTTTCGAGCATTTCGGCCGGAATAGCCCGAATTTCTTCGGAAATGTTGTCTTCCAAAACTGGAATAGTTGCTGGCTTATTTCTGTAGACTTTAGACTTGACGTAGCCCCACAAAAAATAGTCTAAAGGCGTCAAATCGCATGATCTTGGTGGCCAACTTACCGGGCCATTTCTTGAGATGAATTGTTCTCCGAAGTTTTCGCTCAAAATGGCCATAGAATCGCGAGCTGTGTGGCATGTAGCGCCATCTTGTTGAAACCACATGTCAACTAAGTTCAGTTCTTCCATTTTTGGCAACAAAAAGTTTGTTAGCATCGAACGATAGCGATCGCCATTCACCGTAACGTTGCGTCCAACAGCATCTTTGAAAAAATACGGTCCAATGATTCCACCAGCGTACAAACCACACCAAACAGTGCATTTTTCGGGATGCATGGGCAGTTCTTGAACGGCTTCTGGTTGCTCTTCACTCCAAATGCGGCAATTTTGCCTATTTACGTAGCCATTCAACCAGAAATGAGCCTCATCGCTGAACAAAATTTGTCGATAAAAAAGCGGATTTTCTGCCAACTTTTCTAGGGCCCATTCGCGGTCAACATTTAAATGAAATTATCTTCAAAAAGTAAATGTCATGGACCAATCTAACGTTTCAAATAAAGAACCGATGAGATTTTGCAAATTTTATGCGTTTTTTTTTAAAAAAAAGTTCTCAAGCTCTTAAAAAATCACCCTTTATAATCCGTGATCCTCTATCTGCTGCATTATATGAGGTTCTGTAAATCCTATTATACTAGGTATATATTTCTTTATCAAAACATTCTCTACTTCGTCTTTATGTCTCAAAAATCCCTGTGCATTTAAACAGATAACTCTACTTCTATCCCTGTTCATGTTTCCTGATTGCTATATGTTATTACATTGAATTCTATCTCTTTGTTTTTCTATTTCTTTCTTAAAACATGGACACTTATTGTCGTAGGCCGAGTGATCCGACTTAAAGTTTTTGATTTTAAAAAACCTAATTTTTTCCTCATAGTTAACACACTTTTTTATCTCACTCCTACATTCCTTCGTCGCATGTTGTTTTGCGCAATTTCCGCAAGTTTCTTTTTTCGTACAGTCTTTAGCGAAATGATAATACCCACAACACTTGAAACACCTTAGAATCCCTACATATTCTTGTACTTTGCATATATTCCACCCTATTTTTAGTTTTTCCAGCTGCATAAATTTCTCTCTTGTCCCGGCATTCACCTCCGCTATCACCGCGGCCTTTTTCGAATTGTCTTTTGCCGCCTTATATACTATCTTCCCCTCGATGGTGTTTTTCTCCAGTCCATTTTGGTCTACTATTTTCTGCCAAAAATGTTGCTCGTTTTCACAATCTTCTTTGTCGACATCCAGTATCTTCACCTTTAGTTTTCTCTTCTTTGGTGCTTGTATTTCATATTTTTCTCCCATATCTTTTACGACTTCCTGCTTCAGTTTTTCAGCTTGGGATTTATTTTCGCACCCCACTACAATTGCTCCTTTCGTCACTTTCTTTATTCTTGTGATTCCCTCTCCCAGTTTCGAGATATCAATTTTTTTTATGTCTCTTTTTGTATTTTCACTTGAATTATTCTCTTCTCCATCTTTAGGTTTAATGATTAACACCGATTCTTGATTTTTTTCTACCGCTCCGCTGTAGCTCTTTTCTATCTGTCCTGTTCCCATGCTTGGCATTGGCATAATAGTTAATACTTTTTGCATCTCAGCTTTCACTGCTTCACTTATTATTGTTTCCAATTCATAAGATTTCCAGTGTTGTATCTCTACTCTCATTCTGTCCATTTCTTCATTTATAGCTTCCGTTATAGCCCTTCTAAGCATATTCTTCCCAATCATTTCGTCCTTAATTTCTTGTACCATCTTGTATATAGTATCAATCTTTGCATCCTTTATGTTTACTGATGCTGATGCTGATGCGCCCCGCTCCCATTGCTTTTGTCCACTATCAGTAGCCGACAATTTTCGCTCCTTGCTACTTTCACCTGACGTTTTACCGTCATTTTTCACCATATATTTATCTATTTTTCCATCACAAGATACCAGTTCATTTACCCTATTATAAACTCTGTGTAACTTAATACACCCCGGATGAAAGTACTTATCACATGGCACACTGTGATGCACCTCTAGTTTAACTTCCTTATTGCATTGTCCACATACATGCGTCTTATCCATCACTCTCTATTTTAACGGCACCGCCGAGTGTCTTTTAATCAGTTTGAAGTTTTGACACTTGCTCGTGTCGCCTCATGCAAACTCATTCGCGCTGACACACCTTGTCAGCATTTCGCTACGTGGTCGCTATGGCTGTTTGGCCGTATCGCACCTTCACTTTATATTAATTTATATCCTGCCTATGCGTTCTGTCTATTATTTCTTCAC